>VWZP01005834.1:714854-782395 GCA_013396995.1 Dicaeum eximium
GAAAGTTTGCCGCGCCTCCCCCCACCCACCCCGGGCAGGCAGCACTTCGGGGCCCTGGGGCCGAGGCCGCGCGGCCCAGCCGGGGACGGCCGGACAGGGAAGGGGAAGAGAGAACAGGGCAGGGCAGCCGCGACCTTGGCTGCAGCGTGGGGCGCCAGGGCCATGCCGCATCCCCCGCAGCGGAGCAGGGGCTGAGGCACCGCGGCGGCCCCGGCCCGGGCGCCACCGCCGGATTCCTCCCCTGCTCGCCTTTGCCGGCCGAGCAGGACCCGCCGAGCTGCCCNCCCGGCCCCACCGCCCCGTCCGGCCCCTGGGCCGCGGCCGCCCCGGACGCGGGGTGGGGCGGGGCGGGGGGCCGGGCCCAGGACGGGCGCCTGGCTGGGCGCCGGCCTGACTTGTGGCCTCGGGAGGCGGTGTGAGGGCTCCGTGGGCCGGGGGTCCCCGCTTCTCCTCTTCTCTCTTTGGCTCTCTGACAGTGTCTCCTGAGACCTCGGCTCAGAGCCGCGCGGGCGCTCCCTCCCTCAGCCCAGGTAGGTGCTTGGAAGGCGGGGAGCGGCGGGCAGCCTCCCCCGGCTCGGAGCCACCGCCGCCCGCTGTGCCCCCACCCCACCGGGGCGGCCGGGACCGCCGCTTTCGGCCTCCCCGTCCCGGCTGCTCCCGGAGGGGATCGTACCTGTGCTCCAAAAGCTATTTGATACCGGCTGACACTCGCTGACAGCATTTAAGCTGACAAGTGAGTGACACTTGTAGTTTCTTTCTGAGGGATTTCAGGCTAGTCGTTGGTTTGAGGAGTTAGGTTTTTGCACTTTTCCGATTTGGCTCAACAGCATGTTAAATGCTGACTTAGGGGAAACTTTGAGTTTATCAGAAAAAAACAACTATCTACTCGCATTACTCTTGAAGACTAAAATGTTTCTGAGTTCATAAACTTAGAGCAAACTGTGAGTTCAGGCAGATGTGTAGGTTATCATTAGAGCCGACCATACAGCTGCATTGAAGTCCATGCCTTTAACTTTCTCTCCTTATCAGCAAGTGAGCCTTTGTGGCCCTGTTGATAGTTTTAACCAGAGGAACAGTAAAAAAAGTAACATTGAGAGGGCCTAGTGTTTCAGTAAGGAATTCAGGCAGTTGAGGGTATTGGTATAGACAATATCTGATGTACTGGGAAGGAGATGGAAAAACCACACAGTACAATAGGAGCTTATTTGTTCATCTTATCACACATTGCATTCTTGGGTAGTGTTTTGTGTACTTTTTATTCATTCCTGATTTTTCTGCTGGGATTCCCTTTCTCATTCTCAAAAGGCGGCAATGAAAACAAACGAGAGGACCCTGGTGACAAAAAGGGCAGATGTGCATATGGTTTGGAGTCATCTGAGCATTTTTCTAGCATTAGCGTTTCTTGGCAGAGGAAATTTGGGTATTTTGCCTAGGGTGTGTAACACTTTCCAAATCTTTTTTCGAACCACAGAGAAACAGCCTGACGAAAATGTGACCCAGTGTTTTGTTGCATTCTGCTCTTTGCTGCTATTGAAAAAAAAAGCCTTGAATTTGGAAATGCTAGAGGAAGGCAATGAAGATCCAGCCTAGGAAATGTCACTTGCCTAAGTGGGACCAACGCAGATTTGACAGATGTGAGAAGTTTTCTTTGAGCCCTAACTTGTGATGTTTTTTTTCCAAGGACAAGTGGTTTCCTCCTCAACTGGTTGTTTGCACGCAGCTCCCTCTTGGCAGTTACCTGCTGCCTTGCTTTCACTCGCTGTGTCCAGCCATTGCTTAAAGAAGTGATTCACCTTAACAACTGGAACCTTTTTACCCAGATGAATCTTGTTTCCATAATAACTTCAAAATAGTGATGTCAGTGCAACAAAAAGCAGAAGTGTTGTTAGAACAAGCTTGGATCAGTAAACTACAGTTCCTGTAAGAAAACCCTGAGTACCTTTTTCAGACGGTAATCTAGAAAGGTGTGTATATTTAAAATTTTCTGTATCTTTTCTAGGGGGTGTCCGTAACTCTCACAAGTACAGGCATTTTATTGTCAGGGTGCCTTCCTGGGGAGAGCTTGGAGTGGCAAAGGGGAGCTGGGAAGGACAAGAGAGGGAGGGGGAGATAGCCATTCCTCTGGTCCTGTCTTCCTTGGCCCCAGTTTCCATGTCAGAGTTCCCACGCTCTGTGCAGCAACGCTGCAGATCTTGCTCAGAAGATTTAAAAGAGAGAGATGTCTGCTGGCTTGTCCTTTAGCTCTGTGGACAAGTGAAAGGTTATGATCTCAATGCAGCCCTTCTGCCTCTGAATTTTCCAAGAAAAGCTTGCTTTCTTATCCTTGTTGTGAAGAAAGGCTTAGGCTTTTACCCAAGTAAACGAAACTAGTTTCACTTTTATTTTTCCTTACCCTAATTTAGGAGTAGCATGCTCTTGGCACATGTGGTTTTAAAAGTCACCCATGTGTTCTTTCACATCCTACTGGAGTTCATGTGATTTTTATAGATGGAATTCAAGACATTTTTTTGGGGAAAGAGTTTGAGCTCTGAAGTCTAGGCTCAGTGCAAAAACTTGGTAACATTAATAGTAACATTCTCTATTCAAGTGAATGTCCCCCACCTCAACACAGAGTAGGGAAGTTGACCAGAAATTCTGATCTTGAAGCTCGGGGAAGGAAACTATAGAGCTGAGACTACAAACAGGGTGTGCAGTCAGCGATTGCTTTGCTAGCTAAAATCAACATAGAGGAAAGTGCAGAAATAAAGGGAAACTTAAGTTAAACTTAAAGTACTAATTGCATAAACAGTATAGCTGCTAATATGTAGTTTTAATGTTCAGTGGTTTAAACTATTAATAGTTTTCTTAGAAATTACTGCTTGGACTTCTTTACAGTGCTTAATCTTAATTGGAGGGAGGAAAAAAGCCCTGCATGACTAAAGTTCTTGATTAAAACAGCTTTTTAAGAACACAAATCTAATCAGTGAATTGATAAAAGATAAACCAATATTAATTGTGACACCAGGATATTACCAGTGGAAATGTGATCACCAGAAGTAATCCTACTGATAAGAAAAATGGTTCATATAATTAAAAGCTTCTCAAGGATGCTTTATTTGGCATCTTTTTCCTGCATTTTTTTCTTCTACTGTACATATTTCATTGAAATTTGGTAGGGGAAACCTAAATCCTGAGTGTTATGTAGTAGTTTTGAAGTCTTTGTAATTAAATTTGGAACCTGTAATGTGTAGAAAACTGTATCTGAAGAAGGTGGTTATGTGGATTAAGTTAAGGAGACCTTAAAGGTGACTCCTGTTCTTCTTAAAATGATTGACATTTCATACATTTTTTTAAATTTCCTCAATTTTCAATTACTCAATATCCACGTTTGAACCAAGTTTCTTTACAGTGAATTGTGAAATGTTGATTTAGGATCATACATCTCTTAATTTTGATTCTTATTTTGAGGGCTCTTACCTTATATGAGTGAAGCGTAGTGGGAGCCTGAGCACTTCCTGCTCAAAACTGTGAGCTCCAGATCGTAAATCATCCAGAGGTGGGTAGAGAAATGACCAGGTAGAAAGGATTAATGGCAGGCAAAAATGCAGTTACATCAAGAACTTAAACCCTCTCCCCACGCATGCCATGCCTCTAAAAGAGTTATTAGGTTAGTTTCAGAATGAGGAATCACTTGCTTTATGGTTGCCCCTCTGGTGACTGAGGCAAAGGTTGTGGAACAAGGATACCCACAGGGTGCCGTTGCTGTGCATGCACAGGGAGGCAGAGCTGAGGTTTCAGGGTGTCTGCACACCCGACGTTTCCTCACATCCCTGTGCTTGGTTTCACAATCCAAGTGACTGTCATGTGGGTTTTGAACCAATTTTCTTTGCCAGTGGGGAAACCGAGCCATGCCTGCAAGGGTAGCGTGGCTGCCTTCCACGACACAAGTCGTCACTAGCATTAGTATCTTGGCCCAAGGCCTGCCCTGGAGAGGGAAGTCATCTGTTCGTGTTAGGAGAATGAGATGGAGGGTCTGAGAGGTGTGCAGAGACAGCACAGCCTGCCCCAAGAACAGCAAGGATGAGGTGCTAGGGGCAGAAAGTCTGGACTCCTCCTCTGGCAGCAGAGTTCACTGCAAAGCCAGCAGAGGATCCTCTCTGCAGGCTCTTAGAAGCCTCGGTCCCGGTACTGGCTGGTGGTGTTGGCCAGCTGTGTGGAGGAGGCAAGGGAAAGAAACAGCAGCTTCTCTCTCCAAAGGTGCTCTCCTGTGGGTGGGAATTCAGGATTGCTGTTGTTTTTGCCAGTGCTAGACTGTGAACACTGTTCCCACTGAAAGTCGAAAAGTTTACTTCTTTCTGGAGTAAAATGAGAGATGTGGGGTTTTGATTTGTGTTCATAATGCCGGTTATGCTGTATAACACTCAATGAGAGGCAGGGATGATGAGCAGTTTATATTTGAGCTCTTACTAAAGGCTATTAATTATACTGGCATATCCTTAGCTGTGGCAGCGCTACTCTGGGCCACTATTGCCAAGTGCCTGATACATCACAAAATGAAGGCAAAGCTGTGACATACATAAGAATGAAGAGTGGGGTGAGTCTGTAACACTCCCATACTCTGAAATAACTGTTACTTTGGTGATGAACTTTTTATGATCCAAGGTGCGTCATACTAATTTTAAACATTAAAGACGCATCAACTCTTTTTTTCAGTGCCTTCCTTTTTATTTTCAGGAATTGCTAGGTAACTGCAGAGGACACTGTAAGGTTTAATGAAATGCCATGAGCTTCTGTGCTTCCTTGAGACACCATGTCATGGATTGAAAGGGAGGAATCTAAAAGCTGTGATAATATGTATCAATATGATATGTCAGTGCATTATCTGATGGCATGGCAGGGTTACCTCATTACACATTACACCACTTGGTCTTTCAAAATCATCCGTTTTTGTGGGATTGCATACCTTGGTGCTGTTGATATGCACATGTTTGGAATTAGGCAGCATTACCATGTTGAATCAATAGTTTATCCTGGCAACTTAAAGGCATTGAATGAATCACAGTAGAAGGTATGCTAGTAGGCAGAACTTTGCCCCTCCCTCGGGAAAAAATGTAAAGTGTCTACACCCAGAAGTAAATCTTCAGAACAAATCCTATAAAATGCTTGTCCTGCATCTCTCATTCTGCTTCTAAACCAACAGCTGTGTTTAGATAAGTTTTTTTAGTATTGGTTAACCTGTCTTTGGTTTTCCATTCAAGACATTCAGAAAATGTTGCAAAATACCAGCTGTAGTTCAGAGAGAAAGCTGTCTTTTCTTGCAAATGTTCTCCAACAGCAGAAAGCACCCCAGAGAAGCTTGCACACTTTTTTTTTTTTTTTTAATATTCTCTTGCAGCAATATGAAAAAGTCAGATTGTTTCTTCCTGCCCTAACCAGCCAGTCTTACCACCTGAGGGTTTCTGGGCTTGGGCACAGGTGCAGCTCCGGAGGAGCAGAGAAGTAGCAGTGCCGTTGTTTTCAGTCTGATGCTCCTCATGTTCCTCTCCTGTTTTCTTTCTCTGGATTTTTGTGAAGGAGGCTGCATCCATGTCCAACTAACATCTTCCTTCTCCTTCCCAATGCTGGCCAAGACCCTGTGAAAGGGCTTGTTGCTGTCACAGTGGTGTGGAAGAAATAGAGAAGCGTCAGTGCAATCGTGTTGTGCTGTGACTTGGCTTTTTGGTGTAGTGAGATGAGCCTTGGTGGGTGCCAGCTGCCAGCACTGTTCACAGAGGCACTGTGGGCCTCAAGTAGCACTTGCATGTGACTGCCCAAGAAGTGTTTTCCTGTGCAGATATAAAGGTACAGATTGCCAAGTCTTGCCTTATCACTACACTCATCTCTAGTGTCATCCCCTCCCAACTTCTGTAGCCTTTTGAAGAAAATGCTGCAAAACTATTTTCCAGCTGATGTGGATAATAACATTTATTAGTGCTCCCCTGTCTGCCTTTCCTGTAATATAATGTGCTGTTATTCCAAGAACCACAAATGTGAGCTAGAACTTCAGGAGATGACTTTGATTTCAGAAAGAGAAAGACAGGAAAGGTGTCAGACATGTATTGTTGATCTGCATGTAGGTTCAAGCTCCTTTTCCTTTTATTTCAGTCAGAAAACATCTTTACATTTGAGAGGAGCAGATTATTGCCATAATTTGCATCACAGATTTTTTATTATGGTTTTTTTTTAAAGCAAAAGCTTAAAACAGTTAGATGAAGCTTACAAAACTTCTTTCAAAATAAACAAGCAAGAAAACCTTTGCTCCTTCAGTATCAGGTTTCAATTGAAATAAATGTTAACAGCAAAGTTCAGTAATTTTTTGGCAAGAGGATGTTGGTGTAGTTCTAACTTGAGAGGCAGGAAAATGCTATAGCAGATGACCAATTTTTGACAGTAATTTGTCAAGTCTGTGGTGGTAGTTATGCTTTCTCTACCCAGAATTATGAAATTCCAGAAAAAAATATTTACTCAGGTCTTCTAGCTCAGTTTCACAGCAGAATGGAATATGCTGAAACCCCTTCTAATTTTTGACAGTCCAGTGGGCTTCTTGTAGGTTACACTTCCTGCAAATTTCATCTTTAAATTTAATTTAAAGATGTAATTAGAGAGTGGGTTTCTTGATACATTCACAGAAACGCTGATTTCACATAGTTGAGTGTGGTCAAACTTGTGCTTTCTCATTGTATCTTTATCTTACTGCCTTTATCAGGTACTCATTAATGAGTGAAGGATCAAAAGGTGGGACGGTGGCCAAGAAGCAATGGAGAATAAAAGTTTAGAAGGTTCCCCATCAGACCTAAAGTTAGTGGCTCACCCGAGAGCAAAGAGTAAAGTGTGGAAGTACTTTGGGTTTGATACCAATGCAGAAGGATGCATATTACAGTGGAAGAAGATCTACTGCCGTATTTGCATGGCACAGATCGCCTATTCAGGAAACACGTCCAACCTTTCCTACCACCTTGAGAAAAATCACCCCGATGAATTCTGTGAGTTTGTGAAAAGTAACACTGAGCAAATGAGGGAAGCCTTTGCCACAGCATTTTCAAAAATCAAGCCAGAGTCATCACAGCAGGTTGTTCAAGATAGCCTCATCATGAAGACCTACCAAAACTACGAAAACAAAAAACATCAGGAATTGACATCTGCAGTCATCAGCTTAATTTGTGAGGGCATGTATCCAGCCTCCATCGTCGATGAACCTACCTTCAAGGCCCTCTTGAGAACAGCGGACCCCAGGTATGAACTTCCGAGCCGGAAGTACTTCTGTACAAAAGCAATTCCTGAAAAGTACAGTGCTATTAGAGAAATTGTGCTGAAAGAGCTCACCGAGGTTCTGTGGTGTGGCATATCTACGGACATGTGGAGGAGCGAAAACCAGAACAGGTCGTATGTAACTGTGGCAGTTCACTTTCTCAGCAGCAGTCCTGCCAACTGCCTAGCTGTGAACTCGCGGTGCTTGAAAACATTTGAAGTACCGGAGGATAACACTGCCGAGACCATTACACGAGTCCTGTATGAAACATTCATTGAGTGGGGGATCAATACAAAAGTCTTTGGTGCTACGACTGATTACAGTAAAGACATTGTAAAAGCTTGCTCTCTCTTAGATATTCCCGTACAGATGCCTTGTTTGGGGCACACTTTTAATGCAGGAATACAACAAGCTTTTCAGCTCCCCAAACTTTGCAACCTTCTTGCCAGGTGCCGAAAGCTGGTGGAGTATTTTCAGCAGTCTACGGTCGCAATGTACATGCTGAGCGAAAAGCAGAAGCAGCAGAATATTCTCCACTGCATGCTGGTAAGCGACCGTGTTTCCTGGTGGGGAAGCACGCTCGCTATGCTGCAGCGCCTCAAGGAGCAGCAGTTCGTCATTGCGGCTGTTCTCGTGGAGGACAGCAACAACCACCACCTCATGCTGGAATCCAGTGAGTGGAATACAATCGAAGGGCTGGTGGAGCTGCTCCAGCCTTTCAAGCAGGTTGCAGAGATGATGTCTGCTTCAAAGTACCCGACGATAAGTATGGTGAAGCCACTTCTCCACATGCTTCTGAATACTACTCTGAACATCAAAGAGAATGATTTGAAAGAAATCAGCATGGCAAAGGAGGTGATTGCTAAAGAGTTGTCAACCACCTACCAGCACACACCTGAGATAGACATGTTTCTCAATGTTGCAACTTTCTTGGATCCCCGCTACAAGAAATTGCCTTTTCTTTCAGCCTTTGAGAGGCAGCAGGTGGAAAACAGAGTGGTGGAAGAAGCAAAAAGCCTGCTGGAGAAAGTAAAAGAAAATAGCTTTAGAACTGAGGAGAAATTCTTCACTGTTTCAGAAGAGCCCCCTATGAAAAAAATCATAATCTCCTCTACTCCTCCTCCTACCAGTGTCATCAACAACATGCTTGCAGAGATCTTTTGCCAGACAGGAGGTGTGGAAGACCAGGAGGAATGGCATGCTCAAATTGTTGAGGAGTTGAGCAACTTTAAGTCACAAAAGGTCCTGGGTTTGAATGAAGACCCATTGAAATGGTGGTCTGACAGACTAGCACTGTTTCCAGTTTTACCAAAGGTTCTTCAAAAATACTGGTGTATTCTGGCCACAAGGGTCTTCCCTGAACGCCTTTTTGGTTCTTCTGCTAATGTTGTGAGTGCAAAGAGAAACCGGTTAGCCCCGGCTCACGTGGATGAGCAGATCTTTTTGTATGAAAACAGTCGCAATGGGTCTGAGGCAGAACCGGAGGACGAAGATGAAGGAGAGTGGGGTTTGGAACAACAGGAACAGATTTTTAATTTAAATGACTCAGTAAACATAAACAACAGTTTCTTTAATATTCGAGACAGTGGGTTTGTTTAACAGGACTGCTGCGGTACATTTAATGACGAAGAAAAGAGGTATTTGTCTTAAGTTACCAAAAATTCTTCTGTTTTATGCTATGAATGCTGTAAATATTGAACAGTTGTAACAAACTTGATTTAGCTTCCATTGTCTATGTTTTTTCCACTGTCTTAAAACATGAATGACCTGTGATCAAACGGCACTGAAATGAATGAGGAAATAAATTTTACAAAGACCATGATTTCTGACTGTGGCCCAGATTTCAGAAAGCACTTATCCATGTGCTTCCTTTCCACTTGTTTCAGTGGGAGACAAACACATGCTTATGTGCTTTCTATCATAAAATTATTTTCCTGAGTTAGGACCTTGAGAAAGTTTTTAAAATTTATGCCTCCATTTGTAAATCCTGTGTGACTCAGGATGCTAGCTTTAAATTTTGGATTTTAAAATGGTTTTAAAATCCATAGATCTGAGCAATGAATATTTTTAGAATATATTGTTGCTGTGGAATGAAAAAAGATCTTGAGCCTGATTTTCACTACCTCATGTCTTAGGTCTGGTCTATGCTAGAAAAGTTCAGCTAATATAATTCTGTTGGTTAGGGGACTGATGTGTTATTATTTTAACTGATACTGTGCTGGCATAGGCTGTAGTGTGGATGCATTTATACCAGGATAATTTATTTTCCTTTCCAGTGCAGTGTAAATGGTATAAACACTTAAACTGGTATAGCTGTGTCCACATTAGTCCAGTTTTACTGTTTAACTGCAGCTAAATGGCAAAATTGGTTTTTTGTTTGTTTTGCTTTGTGTCTAAGCAAGACCTGATTGTAGTCTCTTGTGCTTTTGCAAAGTGGGAACCAAGTGTGGGGTCGAGGCAGTGTTGTGTTACCTTTGCCTGGTGCTGATGCCCTGGCTGATGCCACAGGGTGTTACAGGCAAGGCATCAGCCCTTTGGTAAGGGAGGGAGGGAGAGAGGGAAGGAGAGGGCAGGGAGATGTCTATAGACCATGGGTCTAACAGTTTGTCTATGTTACAAAATCCTTAAACTCTTCATTTAATGGGGGCTTTGCCCAAGGTAGCTAGAAAATTTTGTTGGCAAGAAAAGCAAAATAAAAAGCTTTAATATTATGTAAATATATTTAAAAGAAGGGGACCCCTCCATTTCCTCATATGTATTTAGTAAATCTTTAAAATTGTTTTTTTGTTATGTTAGCACTAAAAAACTTTTTTCACCAGTCTCTTTTTAATTCAGTTTGTAGAGTGGACTTTAGTCCTGTCCAGACTAATATTTGAGTACTGTTTCTGATTAGTTGTGTATTGTAACTCCTCCCTTTGTGTCTCTAAGCATAAGTGTTTTAAGCCCCTTTGAGAACTTGACAGACAAGAAAAAAGAAAGTAAACCAACCTGAGACCCCCCTCCATCTCTTATGAAATATTGCAGGTCATAAACAGGATCAGAGTTCATGCTAGACACAAAGTAGGATGCACCAGCTTTTTTTTTTTTTGAAGTGCAGTGGAGGAGTCTTGGCATTTTCCAGTTATAATCAAGGTTTGCTTGGGGTTTTATTTCTGTTACTGGTGTCTGACCTCCCCACCTCAGTGTCTACAACTATGTTGAGCAATATCTGTCTGTTACTGTTCTGGAGGAAGAAAATTGGGGTTTTTTTGTCACGCTGGCACATATGGACATTGAGTTGTGAAAAGAGCACAAACAGGAACATACAAAAATGAGAATGGCAATGGAATTGAATCTCTTGCCAAACTGTTTGTTTATGGTCTGGTTTAATAATTTTTGGAAGTTTGAGGCCTCTATGTTCTTTGTAGGTGGTGGGAAGGGATGGGTGAATGAGGAGGAAGGACAGAGGTTAGGCTGATGGAACAGTGAAATAAGTCATTGCAACTACACAAACAAAAATGTTTAAGCCTGTGAAAAATGCAGTTAACATGTGGTGCGACCTGTGTTTGGCTGTTAGTAAGCCTGGGGTTTCACTTTCCAGCCCCTTGAAAACTGATTTGCACTTGTACAAAGTACATACACTGTGCATCCTGTTGAATGTTGCTACTCTCCATGTCCACTGAAGAGGTGTGTGTTTGCCCAAGGTGCAAAATGCAGGCTTGACCTAAAATTCCACAAGTATGTAGGCTATCTGTGAGGGCAACAAAATCAAATTATGGAAGGGAGTGAGATATCTGAGCTCCTGTGACACCCCAGCAGTCTCCCAGGAAGACCTGTTGGTTTTTGTGGTCATCACTTGCAGCGGCTGTTGCCACCACTGCAAGCCCTCCCTCCAGGATGTGCACAAATGCTGGTGTGAAGTATGTGGATCTTGTCTTACATGAGAATAATGTAAAGCTGTGCCCTCCCAATCAAGGCAAAGCCCAGAGCACCCTTGGTCCACACTTGGCCTTCCCCCGTTGGCAGCATTGTATCCGTCTTCATCCTCTTAGGGCTGAACGTAAACAGTGATGCTTACAAGGAGTTTTACTGAGATCAGTGCAATGCACTACTCTCTTCCTTCCAGCTTCTTTTTATTTTTTGGTATCCAAAATAAAATTGTAGTTGGTTCAATTGATGTGTCTCAGCATTCTTTGAAAAAATGGAGAAGAAAAAGAAAAAAAAAAGCAAAACCATTGTTAGTCTTACCCATTGTCTGTGAGATTTTTTTATTTAATGTTCTAAGCCTGGAATATTGTTAAATAAACCAGAAAAATAAGTTAGTTACTAGATTATTTGTCTGATGTGTGGTCATATCTGCAGCACTTTATGACTTTGAACTCTTCCGCAGTAGGGGGAGGTTGTATTCTAAGGATTTAAAGCTATGCATTTATTTTCCTTTTGATCCTGTAAGTTATTTTTTAAAAATGCTGTACAAATCTTTTGGATTAAAAAAAAATGAGAATGAAAAATGTTGGAAGTTTAGATGGTTTCTCTCACTTAAATACGTGTGGTGTTTCTCATTTATTGACAAGACTTTCTGTTGTTACGTTGGGTGGAGAAGGAAGATTGCAGAGCTGATTTAAATATTGCTACAACTTGAGTTAACCCTCGTGTTACTGCCAAGGGTGGGCCCAGAACACATTTCCTAATAACGCTATTAAGTCAACCTTATGTTTGTGTTTCTTGACAGCTACTTTGGGTCCACAGCCTAACGTTTCCTTTTCTCTTCAGTACAGCTGAGACATCTTTTTGGAGGGGCAATAGAGGAACGAACTTCAGCTTTTGAGTACTTTGATGCTGAAAAAGTGAATTTTTGAACAGGCTCTCAAAATATGTACTCTCTGTCAAAAGAAGAATTGCCCTTGTCACCAACTAGGCATTGCCAATTCAGGATTAAAACTCAGTGGGCTAGGTGAGGTTTCTTGGGGTAACTATAACTAAAGGGAGTTTTGTGTTTCTGACCAACTCTTGCACGAATTTCACCTCCCTCTGCCATCAGGGATTATGTGAAGACAAAGAGAAAAGCCTGAACCATACTGAAGTTGAAAAGGTGAATTTTTCCAGCAAACAATGTCTAAAGTGCTTTGGTTTAAAGGAGGGCAATAAAGTTCTGTATTATTTATGGAAAGGGTGTATTGTTTTAAGTTTCTATTGCAGCAGTCTATTAGATTAATTTCAAGCAATTTCTTTAACCAATGTAATGATGTCCAATTAGCTTTACAGGAGCATTTGTAAGCAGGCAGGAATATTAAAATCAAAAGAAACACAGATAGATTATTTGTAATATTTTATAGGACTTCTGAAAACTTAAAAGTGACATGTAGTTCTTGATTTTTGTCCAGCTTAAAAAGAAGGGGCTGCCTGAGGACATCATTTCTGAAGGAGGGGAAATGCATGGATATGAACACAGAAGTAGTGTATTTTACATACTCCATGACAACTGGGTAAAGGAAATTTTATGCTGGAAAAATTGCACTTTAGTCTGCACACCATCCTCTGTTTGGTAGTCTCCATTCCTGAGTGTCTTTCTGAAGATCTGGTGATGCTGGTTCTGGTGATGTTATCTAGTCTAGACTGTCTTTTTACTTCTGCTGAAAGGACTCTCCTGGTCTCTTAAGTTTTGTGGCTTTTTTTTTTCCCTTTGGACCAGACTATGTGGTCTGTCTTGCCTTATCTCCTCCAAATTAATGTTCTGCTAATTCAAAACATTTTTAGAGGACATAGGAAAATGGTGGAAATTGGTTTTGCTTTTTTAGTAACATTTGGTGCTGTAGAGAGAATGTGAAGATACAGCTTCATTTTATGTCTGCCTTAAGAGCGCATCAGTAAAGCATGTCTCAATGATACTATTTAAACTGTAATTTCAAAACATCTCTGCAGTTGCAGTTTATAATGCTGTTGTTTCTAAGTACAAAATAATTTCCTTTAGATTGAACAATAAAAATCAATTAAAAATATTTTTGTAGTTGTTGCAGTGCCCTTTCAGTGCCCCTGCAGTTGAGTTAAAATGCCACAAGGGAATTGAGTTTAGCATTAAAAAAATGGAAAAAATTAAAAAACTAACCACTGTCTTTGAGCTTACCTTGTCTTTTAAAAACACAACTGGATTTATATGTTTTTAAAAATTCAAAGGCTGTTGCGGCAACTATTTTCACATGAGTCCCTCAGAACTTGGAATTGTTAAACTATGAAGATTTGTGAGCATTTCTGCTGACATTTCCACACTGAGTGGTATAAATTTCTCTTGCTGCCAAAAGATCACAGAAATGATTTTTTTTTATTTTTTTTTTAAATTTTGATGATTTTTTTTGAAGTGATCATCTTCAGCTTTGAAATGATGATCAACTAACTTTTTTTCAGTGGTTTTGAAAAGACTGTTACCTGCTACACATGTGTGTTTGTTTCCTTGCATCACCGTTACCTATTTCCAGTGACTTGGGTTTGCCAAATCCTCTGTCCTGGCTTCTCTCCCTGGCCCTGCCTGGGCAGAATGCTGGATGGAAGCTGTAGGGAGGCAAACTTCAGCTTCTTCTCTTATACAGAGGCTTCTTTGAGAGCAGATAAAAGTTTAAAAATAGTTTAAGCTAGGTTCTTATTCCAGTCCACAGGGTCTACAACACCTGTGCCATGGTGTGAAAAGGCAGAGCTGGTGGTTCCTCTACCTACAGTGTTGTACACTGGGACACATGGCTCAATCAGACCAAAATTGCCTGTGTAAGCGGAATATGCTGGGGAATTGAGCTGAGCACAGCTGGGAAACTGCACTCAGAGCCAAAGGCATAATAAGTATATCTGGGTAGAAATAGTATCTGTGCTGCTTGCCTCAGATAGGGGTTTAAGGTAAATACTGTAACAAGATACTGGTTTGTGCTCTAGGCTGAAGCTGTGCCTGGGAAATTCTGTGATTATTCCAATAGTTATGTGTTTAATACTGACATAAAAAAGAGTGTTCTGTGACATTTAAATAAATATTTTATATAGACAGTAAAGCTTCAGTTCCTATTTGATAGATATTTTGGGGATAACATTTACAGCGGTTTTCCTAGAATAAATGCGATTGTCAGAAGTACACCAAGATTCAGCTATCAGAAGCAGTGGGGTAGTCCTGTTTGTAAGACACAGGAGGGGATATTTGCATTTGAAATAAGTGAGAAACATTGTCTTTATTTTAACATTCTTATGTATAAAATAATCAAAATGCATCTGTAAATGTTTGTGATAACCTCATAATTTAGATATTAATCCCTTTGTTTTGCTTAGTTCACTGAAAATATGACAGTATTTGTCCATAGCTGCATGTGCATGATGTCATGTTCAACAGTGCTTCCCCAAACAATGCAGAATAAGGTTATTTTTTAAAAGGCAGTTTCTTTGATTACATACAATATTCTGTCTGTTCATTGTCCCCAAATACTTGCAGTTAGGAATGAAAAATTGGGTTTTTATTTGTCCAGTGGATACTGGACAAATAAATTGAGACATTTTGTGTATCACTGTGTCTTTACAGACACTGCAATTGAAAGGGTTTCATTCTCCCTTCTTTTTCCTTTTTTTGTTTACTTTTTTCCTCATGAGTCATTAGCTAAGTTTACAGTGATAGGAATTTTTAGTCATAACAAGGAAGATGTCAAGTCAGCATCAGGAGAGCTAATGCCAGAAGCATCCCGTCCCATATCATGAATACAGTGCTTCAAGGGAAATGTTCATCTTCTCAAACACGACCTTTTTGATGTGTGTGTGTGTGTGAGAGGAAAATAAAGTGCTTTTGCAAGCAATGCGCAGTTCTGTGTTACGGGTGTTAGTGCAGTTTGGTGTGAGTTTGTGCTCTGGGATGCGCTCAATAGTTTGGCATCAAATAGAAGTTTCTTGAGCACACAGCAGAACTTACATGAACAGAAGGAATTTAATAACAAATGTGAAAAATGCAATTGCTTTACTTATGAGAACACTTAGGAAGTGGGTCCATCTAGGGAAAACACTGAAATTTTATCAGGAGTCTCTAATTCCTGTCCAAAATCCTGATAACATTTAAAAATGCTAAATGACTAACCTTCCTGTAGTCTGACATTTAAGAACTCTATAAAACAATTGTTTTACACACTTCTTGGTGTTCACATGCTGCTGGCAATGAGCTCTGTTAACTTCAAAAAACTCCTGCACTCCCAAATGGCTGGGAAGGAGTTCTCTTTAATGAGGTATTGGAAAAGAAGGGAGATTCAAGCTCTTACTGTGACCTGGCCTCCAGCCTGTGGAAGTGTGGGCTGAAGGGACTGTTTCTGGATGATATTTTGACACATTGATCTACATAGCTAAACATTCACATGCATTCCAAGAACTTGCCACTGATCATAAATCTGTCTGGTCCCAAGGGAGCGAGTGCTGTGGTGGGAAAGCCAGTCTTGTGGATGAGTGGAGCATTTACCCCTTCTAGTCCCTCATTCTAAGCCCCACTTCATTTCCTGCGCAGGCAGCAGTTATGTTGGTGCTGCTCTTTGCTGTATTATTTCCTGTGTGCCTCTTGTATTCCAAGTATAACAACAGGAGAATGTGACCTGCATGTTTCCAAGCCTTAGTGAATGTAGGCAGTTCACCTGCACTGTTCATGATGTGCTGCCTGGTTTGCATGAGCAGCAGGTTGAGGATAATACAGCGTTTGCCCCGTGGTCTTGCGAGCGCAAGGCTGGCGTTGCTGCTCAGAGATTCCTGTGTACCTGCTCAGAGAAATGAAGTGAGAAAAGCACAACCTTGTGTGTGTTGTATCTGAAGGTATGACTCAAGGCCCAGGTGGGTTTAAAGTGCTCACATGAACAAGTTCTGCTGTAGTCTTGCAGAAAAACCACCTTGCGCATGCTCTGCCACACCACCCCACCTCCCCTTCATCAATGTTCACAAAGATTACACAGTTCTTTTTGGAGAGATAAATTCAGAGATAATACATGAAACTATTTGTCAGTTGTTTAAGACCATTGCAATATTCTTTTTGTGCCTTTTTTGACAATGCATGCTAGGGCTGATAGAAGATAACATTCTTATTTTATCACAGAGACAGCTTTTCCCTGCAGTGAGGGGATCAGCTCAGTCCGCAAAGTTGATCTGTTGGCTGCACTTCTGCCTTTTCTCTTGGCTGTTTAGGAAAGTTGCTGTGCTCCACAGAGGGAAAAACTGTTTTTCCAGTTTCTCCAGAGTGTTTTCCCTGTGTTTTTGTGTTGCTGGGGCTGCTTTCTGGTCTGCACATGCCTGAAGGAAGGGGATGGGCCGAGGCTTTTGCCATGATTCTGCTTCATACTTGGGCTGATTAGCCACCCCTAGAAGAAGATTGTGCAGAAGGTGACACTGCCAGGTGATAAGTTTGACAACACCAGGTGATAAGTTTGACAACACCAGGACAACAAAACGGTTCATTCATTTTACATTTATATTTAGGCTAAGATTAAAATTATGCAAAATGTGGCCTTAAAAGAAGTCTGCAGAGTCTACGCACTAACTCCTTGACTTAAGTGCCTAAATACAGATTTAGGGACCTTATCTCCAAAAACAATCCATTTTGCATGCTCTGCCAGCATCACAAGTGTGTCTCTTTTAATATCTTTTAAATAATATTATTTTGGGATAGACTGAAATGCAAACCACAACTTTTTTATTTTACATGTGTCCATTTTGTCTTCCATTGTGCTTCAAAGGTTAATATCCATAGACTTATTCTGTCTAAAAAAGCTATCCTAACACTTCAGGTCCCAAATGTAGGTGAGCTTCAGAAGTAAGAGAAATCTTTTCCCTCATAATTCATAAGCTGGAAGGCTTAATTATTCTGTTGTTGAAAGAGGCAATTGTAACTGCATTTTGCCCAAATATGGGAGAATGTGAAGTGTAAATATTTACATTTTTAGGTAAAATTCTGAGTAAAAGGCTTAAATGTAAGCACCTCATTTTTTGCCCTTACCTGCATCATAGCAGTTCTGCATGGAACCAGACCCATGGTATTTCAGTGAGGGTACAAGTGAAAGAACAACACTCTTTTACTTAGTTATTATTCTGCTTGTGAGGTCTTTCAGTTTCAATGATTTAGTTGTAACAAGCAAAAAATCAACAGTTTCAGCAGATGTGAATGAGCATTTCTATTGCATGGATCTTCCTTCCTCAGTAAACAGGAACTTACACTCCTTTGTTTATGTAGAACAAAGGAAAGGAGGCAAATGGGGGTACACTATTATAGGTGGAAGGCTGGGTGTTTGCTTTTTGCTCATGCAGCTGAAGCAGTGATGGATTTCAGAGTCAAGTGATGGATTCTGTCTGTGCATTTGAGTCTAACCATGGGCAGATGGTATCTTTGCAAAGGATATATGGTCTTTGTCTTCAAGTCAGCACTCTGACAAGCAACGGCTGGTTATGCAAATTCAAACTTCTGCAGTCCCTTAATCTCTGCAGTTTTGGTGCTATTTTTCCTAAGATCTTCTTGTTTAGGTGATAGAGCAAACTTTCTTAACTTTAGCATCTCTGGTGCTAATGATGAAATGCTGCAACTCAAGAAAATGAGCTAGAAAATGTAATTGTTCCTTTACATCATAAAAAGAGTTGTTTAACCAAATTCCACTCAGCCATGCTGCAGCTGAAGGCACGGGAGGTTGTAGAGACTTAGCTGAGGAATGTAAGAGCTTTACTGACAGGGCAGTTGGGTGGATTAAGGTCTTGAGACATGTAGGACCTTGTGTGGACTCCACCATGAGACTGCCTGTCTAGGACAAGTTGCACAACCAGAAGTCTTGTTTGATGTAGATGTGAGTGCTGAAGCAGCCTCCTAGCATTTTACATGGCCAGAAGGCAGGTGGAAGTATTGGACCCCATGATGTTATTTTTAGAGATATTTTTGTAGTAGCTAAGTAACAAGTCAGTTTTCTTAGGCCATGTAGGTACTGTCCCACCACAAATGCTTTACTTGGAGCTCCCTTGCACGGTGCTGGAGTGGTGTTGAAATTCCATGGGCACTGATGTGTGATTCTTGATTCAACTCAGTTGTGGTAAAACTTTTAATGCATTGAACAAATGCATTCTTAGGAAATACTTTGATACCTGTGTCACTAAGATTATGTGTGCCTTGCCTTATAGACAGGGCAAGGATCAAGATTTGTGCAGTTAAGAGTAAAAAATGTTATATATCCACACACATACACGCAGTCCTCTCTTGGTATTTGCAGAAACTGTCACCTGCCAGTTTCAAGCTTTCTATCCTCAAAGTTTCTAAATTACAGATGTCATTACAGATAGTGATTTTGGGTTTGTGGCTTTGTCATACTGTATGAATTACTGTATTAAAGCTGCAGATGTGGTGGAATAAAGCAAGATTCAAATGGGCATATTGCCAGCAAGGAAAGAAAATATTTGATAGCTGCAGTTCCCAAAGCAGATAACCAAAAAAGCAGGGAAGTTTTGCTTCACATCAGGATTGCTTTTAAGAGAAAAGAAAGTGACATAGTTTTGTAATAACATAATGACATTTGTTTTCATTTCATTGTATTTGTTCTCTGCTAGGAGAGCTTTGATACTTCACAGAACATTCATTGGGCAAGAAAATGACATCCCCCATCCTACCCAAAATATCCTCTGAGTTGTGTAAAGCTGAGTTAGAGTGCTTGGCTCTGATACACTTCTGTTTTTTCTTGTGTGCCTCTTTTCTGCCAGTGTATGCTTTCTGGACAGGGACATTTTGCTGTCTGAGCAAATGCATAACCGTCATAGCTAACATTGCTCAGTATTTTAAATTATCCTGGAGAGGTAAAGAAAAAAAGGAAAGTTGGACAAAAAAAATGCACTGAACTTGTTTCTGAAGGAGGAGTTTGAGGGAACAGTTAAAACCTTTCTTTTTTTTTCTTGTTGACGCACTGGTAACACTGGTAACATGGTTGATGCAACTAAACACCTGGTAAACTCTGCACTGAATTACCCTCTGACATGAACTTCACTGGCGTGAGGAAACAAAGTCACACCGAATCAAAGCAAAGCTCTGCCACCTCCTGACCTTACATCTCGTGCTGATGTTTCTCTCATGTACAAAGCAGGGACTGAAGTTAATGAACCTTGTGAGTGTTCAATGAATTTGGGATTAAGTTTTTAATCTGCTGTGCTGCGGGCAAGGGTTTGATTGCCAGCTCCGGCTGCCCAGGTGTGATGGGCTGCAGCAGGAGGCAGGGGATGCTCCGTGTTAGCCATTTGTACCAAAACTGCTGATTATGTAGGGTCCCAAGGCCATGTTCTTTACAAAGCCAACCCACAAGGTTACTGTGATCTAAGAAGGTTATTTTTAAAACAGAAACAGATAGTTCTGTATAACAGTATTTTTTAACAAGCATGTCGACCAATCCTGACTAAGGAAATTACAGAGGAGTTGGAGTCAGACCTCATTGTTTAAAAAATGGTGGTACCATTGCAAATGGCTTATAAAGTCTGCAACAGTCTAAGAATTACACAGAATGAAAGGACTTTGTAAACAAAGCATTACTGGCTCTATACTTTCTGCAGACCAGGAGTGACACAGTGATGGCCTTGTAATTTTTTTTACTGAATGTATCCCAGTGAACAGAGTGCCTGCAGAGCAGTAACTGTTATCTTTCTGGCAATTGAATATAACCTCAGTAACTGGAAATGGGACAATTGTGCTATGAAATGCTTCTTGTAGCTGAGGTACAAGGACTTCTTGGACCTATTTTTCCAAAATAACATCTTGTTAATGAAGCGAAGTCATCCAGGTGAATACAGATATCACCTAGTCTGCCGGCTGGAGTGTTTTCATGCTAATTAATACCACTACCTATATATGCCAGTCTTACTTGTGCATTCCTAACTGGAATCGCCACATTGCATGGTGTATAATTTTAACATTAAATAGTCTGCTGAAAATTAGTAGGAAAAAGGTCAAGAAATGCAAAATCCGTGTTCTCCCGATGATGCTGTACTTCCTAATTATATGATACAGATATTTGAAAAGCAACTAATTTGAGTCAGCAGCAAGTGTCAAGAGCTGCAAATGCTGCCATTAGTAGTGCCTAATAGGTGCTAGCAGCGTTCTTTGCACTTGGTTGTAAGCATGTATTCTTCCTGTGGTCCTCATGGGTTCCTTTTTGGAGTCAATCTGTTAAAGACATTTTGTGTAGTCATCCAACACTCCAAGGAGGAAAGGGATATTTGAAGATACAAGAAAGAGTATGTAAAACAACAAAATAGGTGGGCAATGTTGAGGCCTGAACTTCAGCTTGAGCATGGCTCTGTTAAGGTTGTACTACAGTGGCCTATGGACTTACTAGTTTGTGCTACAATACAATGATTTTTATCGGGATTTTTGCCATTAACTGTATCTTCTATCCGTCTCTTTGACATCCATTTTCAGAATGATTTTTTTTTCTCCATATTTACTCATTAATACTAGTCATAAAGTATTCTAGTGAGGCACAAGTGAAAACCGTGATTTTTTTCCCAATCTTCTAATCCAATCATCAAAGTATTTGTTTCCTTTTCTAAAGAAGAAGAGACATATATACCCCCATATGTATACAGAAAATTATTGCAATTTAGCAATGAAGACCACTTTTTTCAGTCCAGATTCTTCCAAGCTGCCACCCTTTGCTGTAAAGAACAAAGTCATCTTTGCAAGTTTGACAGCACGTGGTTTTGCTGAGGGCTGTGGGGACAGGGACCGAGGCTGGGTGGCTCGGTGGGCAGTGTGTGTCTGGCTGTTCTGCCAGCAGCCTCTGCAGGCATGATCTGTTCCTGTCAAAGGCATCAGGGTCTGTGTCGAAGTGGCTTCTCAGTGTGCTCCTCTGGCTTGGCACGTGGTGCCTTGGAGGGGGAGATGGTGACACCTCTTCTTCCTGCCCAGTCCCTGACACTTGCAGCTACAAAAAGGTCTGAGTAAGTAACGGGCTGGCAAAGTGCCTGTGCTCCCTAGAGGAATGTCACTGCTGTCACAGGAGTGTAGGTGATGTCATCCTGGTGCGTTGTTCTGGATGTCTCTTTGTTCTGACAGTGCTCCCATGTGCCTCAGGTTTGACTGCAACTACTGGTTTTTAACTTGAACTCTTCTCTCCTCCAGGATAAACCTGCATGGGGCTGGCTGTGCTGGTGTACTCCATACTGGGCAAAGCACTCCCCTGTAAAGTTACCACAAAGATTGGCAGGGCAGCACTTGCAGAACAGCTTATTCAGTAAGATAATGTTCTCTGTTTCCCCCAGCAAAACAGAGAGTGCTGGTAACTGCCTGAAGCAGAGTTTGGGCTTTTGCTGGGACAGCAGGATTGGTCACAGACTGCATGAGGACACAAACATGTTGGCCAGGTGTCTTAGCATGCCTTGGGAGAGAGGCAGTACTGTGGCCAAAATGAAGGTGGTGTGACCCTCAGCACTGCTGGATTTTCTGTATGGATAGTTGCAAAGCTTCAAGTGCAAAAACAAAGGAAATGCTGGTGTAAGGGCTGCAGTAGCTGCTGGTGCAGCTTGTGGAGTTAGCAAGGGCTCACTTGTCTCTTCTTGCAAGGAACTGTTCACCTTTTACCTGTTCACCAGTTGTATTTTTTTTTTAGGAGAGGTGCTAACTGGTGGCAAAGCTCCATCAGAGAACTGAGTGTGAGTGGGATGGCTGTTTACACCCTGTGTTACAGGGGGCTGATGGAGATGTAAGGCTGGAGTCTGGAATAGAAATTGCATTTTAGGATCATATCCTTCAAATCACCTAGAAGTCAGTGCACAGTGTAACACATGCATTTCAAATGCCTTGTATATTTATGGAAAAAGGCCCAGAGAGAAAAGTATTGGAAACAGCAGAGAACCGCCAAACAAGCCAGTGCAAGCTCTTGGGCTTTTATTCCTCAAGCCTTTTTACCCCACCTCCCCTTGATATGTTTAAATTGCTAAGTTCCTTTATGGTTCTTACAAAGAAAGCTTCATTCAAGCTATTTTAATTATTTAGCACCCAACAGAAATTAATCACAGTCATAACTTCTCACTGTTTAGTGTGAGATGAAACAAAAATTCTGTCTATGGGCTTATAATCATAGGATCTTTTAGGTTGGAAGAGACATACAAGATGATCAAGTCCAAACATAAACCCAGCACCACTATGTTCACCAGCAAACCATGTCTCTAAGTGCCACATCCCCATATTTTTTGAACAGTTCTCTGGGAATCCTGTTTTAATTCTTCACCATTTCAATGAAGAAACTGTTCTTAATATGTAATTTAAACCTCCCCTGGCAAAATGTCAGGCCATTTTATCTGGTCCTGTCACTGTTACCTAGCTAGACAAGGTCCATTCTTTGAGAGGTAGCTCTGGATATCAGCTTTACTGCAAATCAATTATCAGCTTGGCATGATGAAGAACTATAAGATCTGTTACAGTAAAGTCAGAAGGGCCAGTATAATTCCTGTAGCTGTCACCTCCCTTCTTAGAAGCAGAATGGTTGGAAGGTGTTTGTCAACACAAATGGATATTTCTATATGAAAGGAGCTAATCCCTTAAAATTTTGGCAAGCTATTTATAGAAAGTAATTAAATGTAGGAACAAAAATAGGATGTTTGTGTCATGCTCCTGAAGCATTATCAATAATGGGACTTGTTTTGTGAGTAGTTGCACATTTCTTCAAAGGAGCATGTGATGCTCTCTAGTTGAAATATTGATAGCAGATAATGACACTGTGGAACGATGGCCTCTTAAATGGAGAGATACTTGAACAACTTTTAATCTGTGCAGTAACTGCATATTAAAAATCTTCGACAGTTTTGATAAAGAGCAATTATAGAGCATGCACAGTAGCTGTTCTTCCAAGTTAACTAATTCCCTAAGTCTCATGGATCTGCACTAGATTAAGGGGCTATAAAATTTCATTCAAAATTAAGTTTTTCACTGATGAATAAAAACATCTAATTAAAAGAATATTTCAAAACAATTAGCTGTCTTTACTGCAAAGAAGTTGTTTTCCTGTGAAAACTTCAGTGCATATTTTATGAGGAACAAGAAGGAAAAGTTGAAAGAGGAAAATTGAAAGAAAGGAAAGAAAGAGGAAAATTGAAAGAAAATCCACGAGTATGAGATCACTTCAGCATGTGTTGAGATAGAGGATTTTGAAAAGAAATCAGTTTTTTTTCCTAGTAAAGGACTGTTATGAGAGAATTAGGAAACTTCATATGTAGTATAGTCTAGACCTTTCTGTACTTGCACATTCATACTCCATTTGAAGTCCCTGACCTGCTTGTGTTATCAAAGAGAGAAAAATGAATAAAATTCCATATTTGCAACACAAATATTGTATCTGTCTTGAAGACAAAATATGTGCATGCTCTTTCTACTTTGTCATTCCAAGTTAGAACTGATTTTTAAGTAGTTTCAAGTACGAAACTGAGCTCCATCCAGAGGCTCAGGGGGCTTCAGTAAAACTATCTTTAAAAAAATATAAACTAAAGAAACAGACAGCTGCTGCCACTGCCCCGGCCCCTCAGCAGGTGCTGGCCAGACAAAGAAATAAATGTGCTGGCCAGGGATGGGTTTGAAAGATGTAGAGGCAGGGCAGAGAGGGAGAAGAAGGATGTTTTTTTATTAAGTCAGTAGCATCTGAGGTTAATCTCACATTAATGTCAGTGATGTAATGGCTTCTGATCATTAGTCGCTTCAAGAAATTTTAATAATATGGAAATGTGCTTTTTAACATTTTATATTTTAATAAATTGCAGGTATCTCAGGGAAATTTTTAGTACTGATTGGTTTATGTGCTGTGTTTCCTGTTAACTAGATTTTTCCCAATATTCTCTAATCACCTTGTACCTCTCTTCCTGATTCTAATTACTAGAGCTTTGTATATGATAACAAGCACTTCAGTTCACAAGTGATTGCAGTGTTTTGAAGTGAACTACTCCAGAAACTTTCAATTACCTTTTAAATTCTGCATGCCAACTCGTGACTTCTGCTTACTTATTTGATGGAAATACTGTCACCCTGAAGCCATGGGAAGCAGAGGGGATTGTTTGAGTGGCAGCAGAGCATTTTTGTTGGCTGGAAGAGGCAGATCAGAATGTGACCTTCAGCTGGATGCTCTTAAGCTTGATTGCGATATGGAAATTACATTCTCTGTATCTGGGAGGAGTGGAGATGCAGTTTAAACTACTCTTAATGATCTTTCTGATTTTTTTTTCTTCACACATACACACCCCTCACATTAATATAATATAATATAATATAATATAATATAATATAATATAATATAATATAAGTAGTCAAAGTAATAGCTGAAGAATATAAAGTAACTGTTGTGTAGAAGTTAAAATTGGATAAGAGGAATCCCAAAAACATCAGAGTATTTACTATAAAATCATTACCCTCTAAATGCTGAAACTGTTTTATTTCTGCTTTGGATCATTCCCATGCCTATAGAATCTTACATTCATAAGTGGGAGAATAAATCTAACCTTCAACCCAGTGATTTAGTGAAGACAGCCAGATTGTGGGAAATTAATTCTTGGAGGTGTTAAAAACAAGATCCTGAGCACCTTGATAAAAATCTCAAAGTTGATGCTTCTTTGAGTGATGAATTGGAACAAGTGACTCCCTGAGTGCCTTCCAATGTTAATTTTTATATGCATCTATGGTAACTGACACAACTCTTTGTATAATTTAATAAAAATNAATAGAATTAATATAATAATATGGGAATATTTAAATAATCAACTTTCCCAATGTATTGGTTGCCCAACTGTATCTGTCCATCTCTGTTGTGAGCAAGATGGAATGATTAATTCAATCTTTTAATAGCATGTGGTCAGAATAAGAGACGTTGGAATTCACAAGCAGTAAAAGTAGAAGCTGTAAAGATGATATTGGGCATTGTTATAAAATATATCCTGTACTATCTAGGAATATGATGATACTATCAATACTGTCTTGAAAATAAAAATTAAAATATTTTGTCTTTTGAAAGGTATAGATCATAGTGCAAAGTATAAATTGTTTTCAGTTGTCTTTTAAATTCTTCTGGAGAGATGCTAAAAATGAAGGTGGCAATATTTTGCTTTTAGTTTAGATTTCTAGTTTGGCCATGAGTAGATGTCTTTCCAGTTTGACCACAAGTAACGAGATCACTCTGCTTCAGTTTCTGCATATGAAAGTGCTGATGAATCACAGAATCATGGAATCATTTAGGTTGGAAAATTCCAACAGTTAGCCTACGCTGCCAAGTCCATGACCAAACCATGTCCCTAAGTGTCACATCTACATGTAATTTAAATACCTCCAGGGGTGGTGACTCAACCTCTTCCCTGGACAGCCTGTTCAAATGTTTGATAACCCTTTCAGGGAATACATTTTTTCCCAGTATCCGATCTAAACTTCCTCTGGCACAGCTGAAGGCCATTTCCTCTTGTCCTGTCACCTTTTACATGGGAGAAAAGATCTACCCTCTCCTTACTAAAATGCCTTAAGGTAGTTATAGAAAGCAATAAGGTCACCCCTGAGCCTCCTCTTCTCTGGACTAAGCACCCCCAGCCGCCTCAGCTGCTCTGCATCCAACTTGTGCTCCAGACCTTTCATCAGCTCCACTGCCCTTCTCTGGACATGCTGCAGCCCCTTGATGTCTTTCTTGTCATGAGGGGCTCACAACCAAGCACAGGATTGGAGGTTTGGCCTCATCAGTGCCAAGTACAGGGGGCTGGGCACTGCCCTGCTCCTGCTGGCCACAATATTGCTGATATAGGCCAGGATGCCGTTGGCCTTCTTGGCCAGCTGGACACCCCCTGGCTCATGTTCAGATGCTGTCAACCAGGACTCCCAGATCCTTTTCTGCTGGGCAGCTTTCCAGCCACTCTGCCCTGAGCCTGTAGCACTGCATGGGGTTCTTGTGACCCAAACTCAGGACCGAGCAGCTGGCCTTATTGAATCTCATACCCTTTGCCTTGGCCCATCAATCCAGCTGGTCAAGCTCTCCCTATGTAGAGCCTTTCTTCCCTCCATCAGTTTGACACTCCTACCCAACTTGGTGTCATCTGAAAACTGTCTGAAGGTGCACTCGATTATCCAGACCATTGATAAAGCTGTTAAACAGGACTGATGTCAATACTGAGCCCTGGGGAACCTCACTTGTTACTGGCTACCAGCTCCATTCAGCACCACGCTCTGATCATAGCCATCCAGCCAGGATTTTCCATTGCGAGCACTATGGCTGTCTGAGCCATGAGCAGCCAGTTTCTCCAGGACAATGCTGAGTTTCAGCATTCTGAGTTTCAGCAAATGCTGAATATCTGACTTTCCACATTTTCTGAGCTTTGGGCATGTAAAATGTTCTCCAGACTTGAAGGTTTATATGGAACCTTTCTTCCATGTGTGGGGACTTGCCTGCTTAGGTTTATTTCTAAAGTATTTGGGATTAAATCAAGAATAGCAGCTGTTCTTTTCTTCTTCTCCTTCTCCTCCTTCCTCTCTTTCTTCTCTTTCTCTTTCTTCTCCTCCTTCCTCTCTTTCTTCTCTTTCTCTTTCTTCTCCTTCTCATTCTTCTCTTTTTCTTTCTCCTTTTCCTTTTCCTTTTCCTTTTCCTTTTCCTTTTCCTTTTCCTTTTCCTTTTCCTTTTCCTTTTCCTTTTCCTTTTCCTTTTCCTTTTCCTCCTTGTCCTTGTCCTTGTCCTTGTCCTTGTCCTTGTCCTTCTCCTTCTCCTTCTCCTTTTCTTTTTTTCCTTTTTTCTTTTCTTAACTCTCTTTGTTGTGAAATAACCATCATTTGCAGTTTTCTGAAATGAGGTTTCTGCTCTGCAGTCAGTTATGACATTTACTCAGTCTATAATGGAGTGACAGCAGCCTCATGCTTTGCTGATTCATATTTTCTTCAGCATTTCAAACTCACTGTAATTACCCTGTTTTTTGGTCAAAACTGTAACCCAAATGCTAATTTTTCATAGTTAGACATGAATTAGGAATTCTTTGCCACATTTCATGCAGATAACAATCAAGTTTTTTGAGATATATGGGATGTGGTCTTTCCCAGGGAAGACCTTTTCTGAGGTGATTAGTCACATTTCATTTTGTTTGTTATTTATGGCTTCTTCATTGGATTTCTGAACATGATTTGCAGAAATCTACATTTGTTTGGGACTTTAGTGAGTAGGAAAAATGTCTTTAAATGTCAAATGTTTGGTCAAAATGAAACTTTCACTGTAGGGAAATAGCACTTGGAAATAGGGAATTGCACTTGGGAAGGCTTTTGTATGCTCGGGGTATGTCTGGGAACAAGGACTTGAAATGGTTTCTTACATCCTGAGGGATGTAAAGCATTGTCAGATGCAGCTGCATCTACTTGTTAGCTGTTTGGGAAATCTCGGAGCCTAGACAATCTTCGGTTCCTGGTAGGGAATGAAAACATAATTCTAATGTCTCAAACTTTTGCAGGATGGGAAAATGCATTCTGCAGCTACTAGACTATGCAGAGCTATTTCCATTACCCCTATTTAAATATCCTGGGATAAGCTTCTCTTTTTCATCTCTCATTTCACAACAGGAAAAAAGTATAATTACATGATGACATGACTTGAAGAGCATTGGGAAGTTTTACATAAAATGACATTGCCCAAGGTATTGCAGAATTGCATTTGCCTAGAGGGAGGGAGTATGGGAGTAAGCATCAGTAAATCTGTTCAAAAGATAATCAGATGCTTTTTCTTGATTTAAACATACACCTGTATATAACTTCCCTATCCTTAGTGTGACTGGAGTGAAAGAGAAGAAAGACAAAGAGTAAAACTTAATAGGTAAATATATAAAAGGGAATGAAAGATAAGCAGAGCAGAAAACACAAACAGAAAAATCTCCTTCTCTATTCTTGTGATAGGATTTTCCCATGTAAAAAGTTATATGGGTAAATGGAGCCTTTAAATATATGCATATGTAGGGAAGAATCATTTTTCTTGGAGCTGGCATCGTGTTTCTTTTCCTGGTATTTTTAACAAAACCAGTAATCTTTCATATGCAGGCTGTGTCTGTTCAGTATAGTCTAAGGAATTAGTGGGATTTCTTCGTATTATTGTAACCACCGTACTGCCCTTATTTCACAAAACCCAGCGTTATATTTTTGTGAAATGCCTTTTATGACTGAGGCTGGGACTGCTCCCATATGGATCACTGTCTCTGGGCTGAGTTAGCACCGTGTCTTGCCAGTGCCAGTGTTGTCCCCCACGCCTCTCCTGTCCAGCCTCACGGCAGCAGAGCCCTCCCTTCCGACAAGGGCGATGTTCCATGGCCTCATCCAAGGCCCCAGCTGGCCTCTGTCCCAGCACAAAATGATTGCACAGTAGAGAAAAACTCTCCATGAGTGGTGTAATGCCAGGGGGTGGTCAGGTGCCAGATACTCTTGCACAAGTTTGTCATATGTGTTATCAGCCTTTATCTGGAATAATCCTTAAGACTAGTGTTTCTTCAGAAAAACCAACAAATAAACAAACAAACACTGGCTTAAGCCAGGAGTAGCAAGGATGTGTAAGACATCTGTGTGTGATGGCAGAAGTTGCTTGATGTCTTTTGGGAACTTGCAGAGCCGTCATTTCACTAATATAATTTGTACTTGTAGATGTAAGGGAACTTTTCCATCTCTTGATTCCTTCTCTATCACCCCATGCCCCTCCCAGGGATCAAGTGCTCTCCTTTTCCTACACATTCAGTTCAGAACTTTACTCCCAAGAGCAGATTATGGGCAAACTTGGATTCCTGATTAATTTTTAGCAGATTTCAATGCTGCACTGTGGTATTTTCCATCTGACTGATTTGTATAATGGTGTGTTCAATCTATCTATTTGGCACTCATTAAAAAAATATAAAATAAAATTCAAATACCTTATCTTCAGATGAATTTTGGCAAAAGGAACAAAGTACTCAGGAATGGCAAACGTGGCCAGAAGTGAGATTCAGGACTCTGGAACTGCACCCTCTCATCTACTTTTGCTTTCTTTTACCTTAGGGCAGCTCCATTTTTGTTAGGATCAAATTTCCTAATATCTCTGTCAAAATCAGCCTGAACCTGTAAAAAGCTCACATATATGCTTCATCAAACTGTTTTTCAATGCAGCCTTATTTCCCATTGTCTGAGAGAAAGGCAATTCAGAAATGTCAAGAAAAATTGCCAAATTAAAAGTCTTCTTTAGTTTTCTCCATTCTCATCCTCCTGTTTCTTGGGGAAGAGGTGGCAACATCACGCTTTTTTTCTGTGTATGATCAATGATCCTGATGCAGAAGGTCTGCATAGGGTTTACTGGAGGAAGAGGTTCTTCACAGAGTGAAGACAGCAAAAATCAGTTTGGAAAATTACCATCTATATAATTTTTGAAAACTCCAACTATCTTTTTCTCCATGCAGCCCTTCTGCTGAGTCTAGCAGCACCACAGAGTCCAAGACTAACATTACTGAGCATCCTATTTGACAAATAAAGCAAAAGCACTCAGGTTCCAGTCAAAAGATGTATGAAAATGCTTCTTCCCTTGGCTCTTGTAACCAGCAGGACTTCTTCACTTGCAAACACACCAGTCATATGATCTGAAAAACAGGGCACTGAAAATACATGTGCAAGTGGAGAGGAAATATTTTTTTGATTACTTTAGCAATAGCTGTAGCTTACTTTTCTAGCAGTGGATCGGTGCCTTGACCTACCCCACCAAACCATGGTTGATTCACATCTGTAAGTAGCAGTGCCAGCGTCCTCACTGGGTCCTTTTTTGGCCTTTAGGACAATGTCACCATGCAGGGATTTAGGATTCAGGTGTATTAAATTGCTTAGAGCTGTATCTCTTTCACCTGAATACCTGGAGATGGGGGGAAGGTGAAGAGAGGGGAAAGGGGAGCAAAGCACTTGAAAATGACCTCATCTTGACTAAAAAAACCTTTTCCCTGTGCCTTATTTGAAAGCCTAACACTTCCTTCTGCTTCCCCTTCCTTCTGCTTCCCACACCCTGCTTTCCACACACACTTCTCCTTTTATCTGCATTTATTCTGTCTTTCCAAGAATCACTAGAAGAAATGCAGATAGGTGTGTCATGCAAATGAAATTTTTAGTGTAGCTTTCCACTCCCCTTCCCACTGCTGAGATGTTTTTCCACAGGCCTTGTATTTCTGAGTGCCAAAATCTCTTGCTCTGAACAGCTGCCTTATTTAGGGTATTGTTATTTTTCTTTAGTAAAAATTATTTCTTTTGGGACTGTAATGCTGGCATGATAACTTCCATCTTACTACTGCATCAGTTTATCTTACATATTTTCTAATATGTGGAGGCTTTTTAAACTATAGTTAGGTCTTGCTGTGGATACTCAGGCTCCAAACTTGTGATATTGGACTCTAATAATACCTGCTGCTCTCTAATACCCCCCCCAAGGCTCCACAGTGTGTTCATGAGTTGAAAAAACAAGAGGAAAATGAGCTGTTCTGCTCATTTGTAGTATGACTTCCACATGTGTTAAATGAGATACCTAGGAACAAGTCCTGTAATGGATTTTGGGAGTTGTATCTCAGCCTTCTGTGAAGGGCTTGTCATCTTGCCTGCAAATGTTATCACTTCATCCCTGTAAGCAAGCTGGCATGCTTATCAAAAAAGCTAAACAAATGTTATAAATTTAGAGCAGCCTTAAGTTTGGTTATTTTTTTTAAGTTGTTTTCACTGGCAATTAAAAAAAAAAAAGTCATTAGTCTGGCTCAGCAGATGTTTGCTGCTAACTCTGAAGAAATGTCACTTGTTCCTGTGTTGACAATGTCAGGGAGGGATGAGTAAACACGTTATCTCCTTAGTTGGCTGAGCACTCTGCTTCTGTAGTTGCATATCTGCCAACTCCTCTGCTTTTGTGTCATTTGCTGCCTTGCTGCACTTTGGCCATTTGTCCAGGCTTTCTGGATATGTGGTGCCTTGGCTGGAGGTACAGCACTGGTTGGGTTCCCAGGTGTTCAGGCAGCCCAGACAAATTGCTGCTGCTGTGTGGGAGCTCTGCTGTGCTGTGGAAATGCCCACTTCACGGGGCACAGACCGTGCGTGCATTCCCCTGAAACACAGGGATGGAACTTCTGTGAGTTTCCAGAACTGCTAAGTGTGAGTTGGTGTTTGTTGTTTCATTGGCATGCAGCATTTCAGGCTCTGTGTGTGTCTTGAATATCGGTTAAACACGAAACTTATGTGTGCCAGGGGTTTTGCTGTGGTTTGTGAGCAGTTGTTACCAGCCGTATTCCCTGCCAGTGGCTGCGTGGGAGCCTCATTAAATTAGGTCTTTCCATGGCTGCTGAAATTCTTACAGCCATCTGACTGCTGCTGTTCCATTAATAGCATCTTGAGATACCTATGAGTTTGTAGGGCAAGGGACACATTTCCATGGTTTGGTTTCTCCTGCTGTTCTGGTTCTTCAACACCTTTCTCTTCCCATGAGTAACTCCAGGGCCAGCCTCTCCGATACCTCCATTTCCCCATGATTCTTAACAAAAGCTGGGGGGCTTGTCGCCCATCTAATGCAAAACTCCAGTTGTGTTTGGAGACAGATGCTGTCCCTGGACAGATAATTCTCCCTTACACAATGCATCCAGCCATTCCAGGTACGTTGGACCTGTTGGCAATGTGCCTGTGGATCTGTGTGTGTGCATGGCAGCTGTTCATCAGCAGAAGGCCCCGTGGCTTCAGCTGCTGAAACCAGCAGGATGCCTTTTCACAGAAGGACCAGTCAGGCTGGTTGCCACCTACCTGGTTTCCAGTGTTAAAGGCTTTCAATCTTGATTGCACATTGGTGTTCATTAGGAAAGTGATTGGAAGCAGCAACGGCAGAAAAGATTTTGGTGTGCAAATTTGGGAAGACAATTTGCATTTGAAAAATCATCTGCACAGGCTTAGGACAGGCTTGAGGCACACACAGTTTGTCTGGCTTATCTGTCAGGATTTGAGTACCTAAATTGTCTTCTGTTAGGATAGTCCTGGAATGACATTTGAATCCAGACCCTGTTTGCCTGGTTTCTGCCAAACCAGAATTTTACAGAGATGTTTCTGCAAGGCACACAAAAAAGGCTGTAGCTAAAAGCTGCATGGGTTCCCCAGCAGTTTACTGATTGCCATTCAGAGTGGAAAATGAATTATTTTTCTACATTTGCTTAATGACTATAATCTCACCATCACCACAGTATAAATCAGGGAAAAAGAGTTGGAATATTTTGCAATAGGAAAAACTACTCAATAATTCTGTGGTGCACTGAGCTATACGATTTCTTTAATCCATCTAGAAGAACTCGATTGTGCCTTGTCCTGTGGTGTTAGATGAGGACTGGAAATTACAGTTTGCCCTCTTTTTCTCACTCGGTGTTGCTATACAGGAATGGCTCCAAACTTGGATCTTGTTATTCAGTCATGAGACTAAATATTCATTGTTGGTTCTTTTCTTTTTTTTTTTTTTTCCATCTGTCCTTCTGCCAGTTACCTTCAGGCCTAATATTTGCATGTAAATTATTCAGTTATAGGAGGAAAAAACCAACCAAACAAAAAAAAAACACCAAAAAAAAAAACCCCAAAAAAACCACACCACCAAAAAACCAAAAAGCTGTTGGGATTTGCCTGTAGGGATCTCTCCAGCCCAAATACCACCAAAGTTCCTGCAGATCCCAGCATGGCACCTCACAGGTGGACACTGACCAACTTTTTGAATGCCTTCAGCTGTGCTCAAGTCTTGTTTGATGAGTACAGGTGACTGATTCAGACAATTTAAATTCTACCCTTGGCCTTCAATATCTTAAAAAGAAGGTTAATGAGGAAACTAATGTAAAGAAATTATATTTTAATGTCCACATGACCCTTAATGTGCCACAATGCAGATGCTGGATTAGTAAGGTAAGAGATGGAACTTTGTAAAAAATTAAAGCAATTTGCTTTAAATAAACTTCTGATACTTTTTTCTACTTTTTTCTCCTTTTTGAACATGGCCTCAAGCACAATATGCTGTAAAGGTTTCAGAATACCAAAGCAAGCTACACTCAAGGAAAGCTCTTCTTCTGAAGTTTGTCAGTATTCTGAAGTCTGTCTGTATTCACATGGTGTATTTCTGAAAAGAGAAAGTTTAATGCTTTTATTTTGATTTGGCTACTTCAATGACCCTCATCCCTATTCCAGAGCTGCGAATTTGCTGGCAGGAACTGGTCATTGATATGGTTCTGCAGATTGTCTTATTTGTCTGTGGTTTTGGCAGTTGCAGGGGCATCCTGACAGCCCTGTTTTAGAGTCCCTTGAAAATTAGTATTTTTTAAAATTACAGAATTGCCTTACATTCTTTGTAGTATTGAATTTGTGTGAGGATGTCTGGAATTTATTTCTGATTAAGGACAAGTATATTTAAAAGGAAAATAATTATTTTTAAATAGCCTCATATCAGGACATAATAAATCTGCCTTATTTTTTTCTGTTTTAGGGTAATCCACTTGCCAAGTAAACAGGCTTATGTCATCCAAATAGGTTGGAATGCAGGCAGAACCTGCAGCTTGAGAGAAGCTTCCCTCAGACACTGGTGTGATAAAGGAGCACGTAAGGACTGCAGGCTGGTTTCTTTGAACACAAAGGGAAATGAGCAGCAGCTGCTTGGTCAGGGGATTTCATTAGCACAGGGCTGTACCATTCTCATGTCCCACAGAGATATCACTGGCATTATTACTCTGAGCTTGAGATCAGTATCTACCTCCTTACCAGGAGCAGAAGGAGAGAGAGAACTGGGGTGGTTCAAACGAGGTGCCAGAAATGCCAGAGGAACCTCCCTGGGCATTGCAGAGCCAGTGGGTCTCCACTGCCTGCTGCCAGGGGGGCTGTGGGGCTCCAGCTGCGCTCAGCTCAACCTCTCACACAAAATAAACCTGAGAACCAGGCTGAGCACAGGCCTGCTTTGAAAATTTCGTGCTGGGTTTCATCGTGGAAGTGGTGTTTTAACACTCAAAGTTGGGTGTACTGCAGACTCCACGTGAGATTGGAGTTCTCGCCGGAACAGGGCACAAATAAACTGCCTTTCACTGGAGTTACCCCAGCTCACACACACAACCTGTGTTTGATCTTGACCACTTCTGTTGACATAAATACTAGCTGTGTCTCATTTAAATGGAGATTCATTTTACCTTAAGATATCTGACTTGATGGAAACTGTATATATATTTTTAAATTAACAACAATTAAGAATTAATTGAGGAGTTCATTTATTTTCTTCCTGTCCCCCTCCCCTCCCCACTGTATTTCAATTTTTCTCTTTTCGTTTCCCATTTTGACTGAAGGGAGTGGATAGACTGAGTTGTGCCATGCAGTGTTGTGTCTATTCAAAACCATGCTATGTGCAAGCTGTACCTCTTGGAAATAAAACAGATAATGACCACTTATCTGTGTATCTGCAGCCCTCATTTCTCCCTCCCTGTCTGCTTTCTCAGGTCCTTGGAGCTAGCTGCTACAAGCAGGCCTGTTTGAAACCACTCTGTAATATAGGATCTCACAGAATGCATTTTTACAGTGCAGCCTTTAAGTGGCCATTAGGACCAAAAAATTGTCCCTTTCTTTGCAGTCACCATGGATAGGATAGGACTGAACATCTTCTTTCATCTGCTAAATCATGTCCTCTGCTAAGAACCACTTTATCACAGTGATACCTGTTATCTCTTAGTTCTTCTGACTTTTCATTTTCACTTGATGTCATTGCCCCTTCCCCAGCCCTGACTTATTTTTCTTCTTTTCTTTCATTAATTGTCTTTTAAGTGAATTTTGCATTAAAATGTCACTTCTTATTCAATAGGTATGTATAGTGGTGCAGTAATGGAAATGAGTGACAGCACCTGTAGGCAACATGTGAAATCCAAATGTCAGGTCAGCAATGTGGTGAGAGGCCAGGAAGCAAGCGAGGCTTGGGGAGGCAGAAGAGGAAGAGAAGGTACTCAGGCCCAAAAGAATGCATTTTGTCTTGATGAGATTTGGACCCTTGGGCATTTTGTTTAGAGTTTGTGATTTGAAATATTTTTTGGTGAAAATTGTAGGGCTGCTTATAACTAAATTGTAGCCCCTTAAGAAGGCTCAAGGGGAAGTTTTATTTAGCTTGAATTATATATGTCAGGACACCTATGTGCATGCACATCACTGTAATTGGAGTTAACCTTCAAAGAACTGCAAACAATTACTGTTCTTCATGGATGGGAAGAACCAAGCTGTTACCTGAAGAGAACAGAAATTCATGTTGAATCATGATGGAAAGAACTATGTGTTTCAGAAAAGTTGAAATGTGGATCCTTTTTGAAGTTGCTGTGAAGAAAGACGTTTGTATCAGTGCTAGCCCTGTGTTTCATAACTATGTAAAATATGAGTTGGTGTTGTACAACAAAGCAATCCCCTGAAAACCTAGAAATCAAAATAGAAAGTCCTTTGATAGATGAAAGTTGGCATCTTTTTAACATTTTTTATCTGTAGTGTTGCCTACAGACACTGCACCACAGCAAAATGAAGTATTCAGTACCATTTTCCTGTGCAAACACCTCACAGCTTAGGCTCCAAAACAAATTAGAAATTCACCTTTGTCACCTAAGGACCACATAGTGCTTCACATGAAGCATTCTCCACCCCAAAAAAATTGTGGTTGATATCAGACCTAATTCACACCTTTCCTAAGCAGTTAAATGAGACTGCCTTTGCTCTGCTTTGGCTGCAGGACTCCCTCCATGGTGGGGGGGATGTGCTGTGCAAACTGCACCCAGTGTGGGAGCTTGTAGCTGGAATGGCAGCTGCTCTGCAAGGGCATCCCAGATGCTCCTTGGCTCACTTGGCAGGCTAGGGGCTGCTGGGGATGCAGGAGGCACCGGCTGTGTCTGAGCCACCCCTCTAGCAGAGGCAGTTTAGGAGCATTCCCTGCCTGCCAGGCTGGGTGTGGGTCAAGGAGCACTGGGAGTGGAGGCAGGGTGAGGCTGACAGTGGGTATCAGGGATGCTGGCTTCTGTGGGAGAGGGCTGGTGTAGGTGGGAAAAGCAGATGGGGGCTTTCATACAGGGAAATTGCTTCCTCCTTTCTTTGGGGCTCAGGGCCTTGTGATTTTGGAAGGGAGAGTGCTCGGTCATGCAGGGAAATTGGGTCAGCTGGTGTACTTTTGATGGGTCACCTTTGACTGAGATCTTTCCTCCATGGTACTGACAGAGGCTGGTCTTTTGTCATGCAGGGTATCATGCTGCCAATTGCATTTTTTTCCCCATACACGTAAAGTAAGGCATCCCTGAGCTGACGTAACTGCTGCCACCTTGCTCAGTAACAAAGTTATGGTGGAAATTTTAAAGGTCAGATGACTGCAGGATGATGAAATGCATGCAAATAGAAATGAGAAAATTTCTGAAGTGGGTGTTTGCCTTTCGTGTCGTCAACCTCAGCCTTTTGTGAACTGTTAACACTGGAAACTTATAGTGCAGTAAATAATGGTGGATGTTCCATAGTTTTTATTTCCTTACAGAGTTTGCTCCTGAGATTTACTGGCCTGCCTTGAGCAGTCTGTTAAGTGTACACTCTTTAAAATGCATCTTAACTTGTTAATTGTATTACTATTGTGAACTAACCTTGTGTTGTTTCTTTTTTCTCATATAGTTTTCCCTACACAAAATGGAAAGGTTGCTATAGTGACTGGAGGCACTAAAGGAATTGGTTACCAAACTGTGAAGCATTTGGCAAGACTTGGCATGCATGTGATAATAGGTAAAGTCATTATTTTCTTAATATACTTTTTGTTTCATAAAGTATTTTTTTTTAATGTTTATTTTTTTCCAGCATAAGTAAGGCTATGTCAGGGGAATGTAGGAGAATGTTTTACTACCATTTAGCACAAATAAAGATTGATTTATGTTTTGCTTTGCAAGATCTTAAAAAAAATAGTGGCTGGGATTTTTTCATGGAAGAGTTGTACTACCTTAGATAAGAAGCAAACAAGAAAAAGCCTTAAAAAATGAATATTACAAAAATATTTTACTTCCATGTTACTGGGGATGGATTATGCATCAGTGTTAGGGTGCACATGTTCATTAAGAGGAAAACAAATTAAAGACTTGAAGGAGTATTACAGTGTTTAGTGAGCGATGATCTGTGTTATAAGGACAGAGGAAGCCCTTATAACTTCAACCATGTAAAAATTGCACATTTACTTCTCAGTTTGTCACTGCAAGAGGCCTCTGTAGGCAAGACAAGGAAATAAATACCTAGAAATTCAGTGGTGTCAGTCTGAGATGGACTGGGCAATTCCCCTTCTGGAGGTGCCTGTTTCTCTCCATTGATAATAAAGAGTTGATAAGGTGATTGTGTTAGAGAGAGACATTTGAAGTTAGGTGAATTTCTCCATGAATTCAAAAACTGTCCTGTGTGCACCATTTCTTCTTTCTACCACAGACACTAGGAGACTTTCTATTTTTTAAAGCTTTCTCTACTACACATATACATTTATGCATTAATATGTCTACTAAATCAGAATGTAGCATAATGAATACTTATACGTTTAAAATGCTACATTTTCTCACTTCATCATTCCTTAACTAGATTTTTACCTAAGCCACTGTAACTTTTATTCCACAGTTCCTGGAGATCCCTGTTTCATTGTACACTATCAAGCTGGTGATGCCAATTTGTGCAGCTTTTATATAGAATTTGCTCTTTCTAAGGTTTTGTACACATATCAAACCCACTCCAAACAATGAATGAGAGCACAGTAGCCATGTAATTTTAGTGTAGTGCAGTCAGTAACATTAATGGAGTTGTCCTGGAATCATACAGGTGTGACATGGAACACCACTTACTCATACATGTTTTAATAGATGTGTCAAACCCAAGCACCTGCAAAATGCAAGTAGATGCTGCTTTATGTAGCTAAATGCTAGATGTCGCTAATGTAGCTAGATGTAGCTAATGATGTCAGCATTAATATTTCACTAAAATTGCTTTTCATCTTTCAGGTGGACTGCAAAAATGTACTCAGTGGGAAAACAAAAAGGGTAATTTTCTTCTCTTTGCATAGGGTCATGGAAGCATACAACATTCTTTCTTTTTAAGATTTATTTGGTGTCATGGAAGCATAGAACATTCTTCTTTTTTAAAGATTTATTTTGTATCACTTAAAGTTTAGGGTATTAGGCTATCCATGTAACAAAATTCAGTGTGAGAGTTTTGGGAATGGGAAGGTGAGGCTCAGGTGCAGAATCTCTAAATAAGCTGAATTTTTTCAACTCATAATCACTCCCTCATAAATCTCATTCACTCACAGTCACACCCATACTCTCTTAAGCACCAAGATGTGTGAGCATCGTGATCTTGTGAGCATCACCTGAGTATGTGAAAAGGTCATGCCAGCTACTGAGTCCTTATCCTGTGTCTGTGGTTCTTCTTGATCAGAAACGACAGGCAATGTTATGGTCAGATCTGCCACAGAAGTTGTGCAGTCTCCTTCTCTGGACATATTAACAATTTGTCTGAATGTGACCCGTGTTATTTGTTCTAGGTGAAACTGTGCTAGCAGGGGGATTGGACAGAGCTCCCTTCCAACCACTACCATTCTGTGATCCTTTGTATTGCTCAGCAGCTCTCGGTACATTTTTCCTCATCTGCAATATATAGGCTCTGCCTATAGCCTATTTTTAGGCTAGGCTAACAGGAAAAATAATGGTATGGATATTATGCTGTAACCTGGAGATGTTATCCTCCTGATGGCAGTGTGCATGGTCATCTGCTGCCAGTCTTCTATGCTGTGGCCTTGACATGCACAGGAACAGTCCTCTAAACATGTCTTTTGTTTGTCAATAAAGGGCATTCTTTTAACAGTTTGCTCTTTCTTTTGGTGCTTACAAACACACACTCTTCCATTCACTCTACAACTGTATCAATCTTACTATTTGCATTATGAGCCCCTACAAATATAAATTAATGAAATTAATTATAGGAAGCATTTGATGAGTAAATCTTCCAGCTGATTCATTTCTTCCGAGCAAACTCTGACCTAAACACTGAGCCCTGTGAGTCACAGACATCTTCTTTGCCTGTGAAACTCTTCAGACCAAGGCAGTCCTGTCAGTAGAATGGATAGTCCCAGGCTCTTTTCCAGCTGCAAGATCATAACATCTCAAAAGCACATTAAATGCAATGACCTTCCATCCTTGCTCATAACTGTTGGGCCCAAGTGCCCAGAGTATGTTTGAAATATCTGCTGGCACATTGGCATGCATTAGCACATTCTGCTTCAGGCCACACAAGACTCAAATAAGACAGCAAGTGTGCTCAAGCTTTCTCCTCTAGAAATGTTTTCACCCTATGTTTGTATATATTCTGTGGAAAAGGTGTGGATGTTAAGTGAATTTGGGCTTGCAAGAGAGACTCACATGTAGCTTGCAGTCAATCATGCTCAATCACTGAATGCTTGTTCCCCATTATAGGAACTGTAGCAATAAAGGATGATATCCCTGCAGCAGGCAAATGAGTCAAGCCTGAATGTCTGATGTGAAAAATGATTCACCATTTGTGATGGATATGATTTTGATTCAGTTTGACATTTTAGAGGAGTAAATATTTGAAGCAACCTACTTTTAAATCCAATCCACCAATGGAATGAGGAAAGCAAATAAGTAGAAAGCATGTTACCTTGTGGAATGTGAGTAGGCACTGCATGAAAAGGCAGTATGTTCACTCAGAGCCTTTATAGCAAGTGGTTTCATAGTTCTTTTAAACCTTCTTCCTTTCCAGTCCCAGCACTGGTGCACAAGACTCCATTTCCCCACTGATGGTTTCCCTCTGCAGGTGCTGCTCACCCTGCCCTCAGCCTCTCCCTGGGAAAGAGGTTTTGACGAATGCTGAAATGATGAAAGTAATTTTCTGCATGTTTGTTTGATAGATTTCACTGAGGCTTTCTGCCAGGCTGCTTTTCCTGGTAGCTTTACTCACAGTCAGCAGGGCTTTTACCTCAGGAAAATCTCATGGCAGACAGCAAACTGTAGGGAAAACTGATGGCTGTGACAAATCTTCAGAACCAAGCCACACAGGGAGCTCCTGCTCCCTCCTATGCAATTTCCTAGTTGATAAATAAACTTGCAGTTTCATTTGCAGAGAGAGAAGGTAAATGACACACTGTATTCAGCAGTGGCTGATATTGAAGGTCGTGTTTTGTGTGCACTTACAAATAAATATGCTCTTCACAATGAGGACATTGGAAATCAAGATATACTGGACATTTCTATGACCTTCCCCAGCCCAGGGCATAAAATCCAGTAGGTTCAGCTCTAGTTAAAGGTGTTTGTCACAGTTTTGTGAGTCTCAATTTAGACTGATAAAAAAGCATAAACTTTTCATATTCCTTCCATCCTTGTTCACAGATGTTTAGTTTTATGAGGATTCTGTGTGTGCATGTTAAAATTGTTGACTCAAACAAAAGAGAGCCTCTTTTTTTTTTTCCCTCAGTACATTAATAAAAGAAGGCTGAGATGATGGATGATTATATCTAACATATAAGTTTTGATAATTCTATCTGAAAATAGTGAAGGAAAATCAAAATATTTGCACCTTTTTAATGTCACACATATGCTGCTTGATATAAAACAGCAAGTTCAGGACAGTGTAATCAATCTTTAGTGTCTGAGTATATCAGTGTCATGGGTTTCTAAGGCAGGCTCACACTGTGAAGGAAGCAATCTCATTATATTTATATATGTATATATATTCAGGTGACTTATTTGAGCCATGCAATTTTGGCATAAATAAATGTACTTCCATCACCAGATTCAGCATTTCTGTGTGACCTCAGTAAGCTCTGCAGGAGACTAAGCAAGGGATATTTCTGTCACCTCCTTCATTCCCATTAGTTTCCAATTTTCAAGCTGGATTCTCTGCACCATGAATCAGACAATTCTTGTATTGTATAATACTACAAAGCCACTTTAGAGGGATAATTAAATCCTATCAAGATGGTGCAATTGTTCATTTTCAAAGACAGTTTGATTTAATTTCAATTACTGAAAATTTCTATGGGTTACTTTAATAGTCTTTTTTTTTAATATACATAGATCTGGGAGATGCTTGGGTCATAATTTTTTTTTAATTGAAAACTATTTATCTTCCTAATTTCAGACAGGCTTTTTAGGACTGAATGAGTTCCAGAGCTAGTCAGGAAGTGTCAAAATTTTACCAACCTATAAAATGTGGGTGATGATTTCCCTTTTCTGTATGAGCATAAAGGAAATGCATGCAGATTCCTTTATAATTGTAATTCAGTTCAGGTTCTATCATATCAGTGCACTGTAATCAGGGTTATGAAAAACTCTGTTTACAGTACTGTTACTTATGCACCATACGTGTGCACACAGCCACACACAGTCTTCCAAATATGTACAAATTTTGTCAAACACTTTAGTCCCTAACTTCTGCTGGAATTCTGTCACGTCTGTGCTTGTTTTAACATATGGTGCCTTCACCAAATAATTTTATATGAGGAGCACATAATGAAGTGACAAGCCCATCGAATTGTATCAAACTATTCAGGGTGATAAAGACCAGGGATGTGTGAAGAATTGGAGGAAGACCATGAGAAGCTGAGTGTTAAAAGGCATGTACAGTTCAATGTAGATCAATATGGAGTGATGGACATGGGGAAAAATCTTAACACCAGAAAAAGACATGATGGATTCTGTGTCAACCATCATCACTTTGGAAGTAGATCTCAGGGTCAAAATGAAACTCAGTGGTGTTCCATAGGTTGCAAAAATCAAAACAAATATTAGAAATTGTTAGAAAATGAACAAACTAAGCAGACAATATGAGTTGATGCAACTGTATGAATCCTTTGTGGACCAGAACCTTAAATACTGTGTTGTGTTCTGGTCTGCCTATTTCAAAAAGGTTTTAAAGGGTTTAGAGGAAAAAAATTGTTTAACAGGGAGATGGAAAGGCATCATTATGAGGAACAACCAAATGGGCTTGGAGTCTTCAATCTGTTCACTGTCTCTGAAGTATATAAAATGAGCAGCTGAAAAGATACAGAGCTTAAAATAGTATGGGGATTGTTATGAATTCAGTATAAATACAGTATTAGACATAAAAAAGAAATTAAAACAGTCTAAAACAGGCCACTGTGATTAAAAGAAAAATCCATCAGAAGCATAAAAGTATTTCTGGACTGGTATCTGCTGCATAGAACCTTAAATCATCCTTGGTAAAGGAGAAGTGTAAGGTGGACAAATACAGGTGCTGGGCAGTTTTGTTAAGAACATTGTGCATAGGCCAGTAAGTGTGGTTTTTATACTGTAAAATAAGACAGGCATTTTAAAAAATGTAGAGTTAAATATGTGCTTTTGGAATTTTGGAAGAGTTAGTGCAGTTTTTCTAGGTGTTTTTTTAATTTATTTGTTAAGCATTTATGCTTAATGCTTTGAAATATTCAACAACAGTGTGAATTAATTTAATCCTGATTTTCAAAAGCTTTTGTTAAGATTCATGCCAGAAGATTTAAAGTGGCTGGATTGTCTTGAGATAAGAAAAAGATCTCTTGTAGTTTAGAAATAGATTAGGAGGCAGAAAACAATGTTGAGAAATAATTTTTCAGCTTTGAGCTGGAGCAACCATACTCGTAGTCCCATAGACAGATGTTCAGTACATTTATAAAAGGTAGATACAGGATACAGGGTGAAGAGTGAGATGATTTTGTTCAAATGTGTTTAGGATATTCAAAATTATTTGACTATTGATAAAGGATTTGCATTTCTGACATGTAAGGAGAGGTTGAGAGAGCTGTATTCAGCCTGAATAGGGGGGGATCTTTTCCAGTGTCTAAGTACCTATATGGGGGGGGGGGAAGCCTTTTCTTTTATGTTGTGGGTGGTCAAACACTGGCATAGGCTGCCAAGAGAGGTTGAGAAGTTTCCATGCCTGGAAATACCTGAGGTCTGACTGGACATGGTCCTGGGCCACCAATTGTAGCAGAGTGTGGGACTGGGTGGCATCCAGAGATGCCTTGTGAAATCTTAACTACTATGGAGAATAGGAAATAATCTCCCAATAGTGGATGACCGTGTTATGAAGGGACGGATAAATACACAGTGTTAGTAAATGCAAATCCAGAATATGAGAAAAAACAGCCACACCTATGTATTTACAGGGATAGGACCTAAATTAACTGCTACTCAAAGAGTTAAATAAATATTGTGATTTACTGTTGAAAGCCCTATGTACAACATCATCGATATTCTGTGCCAGTCATAAAGGCAAATAAAATTATATTACTCAGCAGGAAAGAAGATGAAAACAGGACAGAAAGCATCACTCTGCCTTTATAGAAACCATTGGTTCATCCTGTTGTGCATACTCAAAAGGAGTCTGGTGGAACTGGAAAAAACTAGAGTGATGGTTAGGAGTACAGGATGGCTGTGTACAAGGTGGGGCACAGAACAAAGGTCCTTCTGCTTCCAAACAGATGACTGAGGTGTGGCATCATACAGTCATGAATGGTGTAGAAAGTGAACGAGAAGGGGTCATTCCCTGTGTTATTGTACACAAAGTAGAGAACATCCAACAAAATAAAAAGTACAACAACAAACAAACTACTGAAGTACAACCTTTTGGATGTAATTAAGTGTGTCATTAAATCACAGAGCCTGCTGTCCCAGAACTTTTTGTCTGTCAAGCGCTTGAATGAACTGAAAGTGCAATTAGGTGAAGTAGTGCAGGCCGCGTTCATTGGGAGGCTATGTGTGACCTGTGATTCAGGAGATCTCTGAAACTTTTTGCTTCTGGGAGGGTGTACTGGAGAAAATCACTCCTAGACTTACTGCTGTCGTATCTTTTCCTTAAGTATCTGCTACAGGTTATTGTTGGAAAGAGGGAACTTGTCCAGATGTAACTTGGGTTTGATAAACAGGGTCGTTCTTAACCTCTTGTTGAACAGATGGGTAGCTGAAACCTAAGGCAACAATGATGATTTTTTTTTCCTCTCTGTAACTCTACATTCTCTCCCTTGCTCATTTTTTGCTTCTTTTCTCAAAGGTAGATTTACAGCAATATTTTCACCTTCCATGTAAAAGAGGCATGTATTTGATTGTGACTGCTGTATAATGAACCCAAGGACAAAAGGTGTGTGGTATCTCTAGACACAGGGAAGTTTGTTTGTATCATGTTCACAATTTATTTTTTATAGCTGGTCACATCCTTAAACCTAGCTTTATTGAAATCCATGCCTTAAATGGTTTACAGGTGAGATCCAAGATCTGTATTCCTTTTATTCAAGATTTTGTAAATTCCTTTGAAAGAAACCTTATAAATTCCTTAACAAACCTGCTCATATTGTATTGAGTTCAAATTTCTCATCCTTGGAGATCTGGGGGGAAGTCATTCCTCTCCTTTAGGCATATTCTATTTGTTGTGCACACTCATAAAATCATAATCTTCCTAACACCAGCTGATAGGATTTTGTTTTTCTCTTGAGGCATTGGGTGCCCTCACAAGCTCTGTCTTCAGGCTGGTGCTTCAAAGAAATCAGTTCCTCTTCAATCATAATGAGGATTATGCTACTCTGAGGAGGCATCTTGATTCCAATTTCCATTTAGAAACGTTTATATTCTGTTGCACAAAGGCATCTAACCATTATCCTCTGCAATTCCTTAATCAGATGGTATAAACTTGGACAGAATTGATACCACCAAGCTTTCCCTGGTAAATACATTAAGAGTTTATGGGCATCACTTCTGAACTTGGGTCGCTTGAAGTCAGCGGTGGGGAGAGGGAAGGGCCATGGGCCATGCTGCACACCCTGGAAAGTTATCTGTTGTTTCAGGGAGTAACTGATCCAGAATTATGGCTCCATAAGTCAAGGGATGAGCACCATCTCAGGTTCCCCAGGCACTGGTGAATGAGGGGCTCACACTTGCCCGTGGCTGGGTGCGTGGGGAGGGCTGGGAGTCAATGTGCCAGCACAGCTGCCCTGCCACGGGGCAGCTCTCGCTCCTGCCTTCCCTCCTGGGCTCCCTGCTCTGGGAGAGGTGTTCACAGGCTGAGAGGTGCCTTGTGCACAAGTGGCTCTCAGGCTCTGAGCTGGAGGGGTCAGGTCTTTCTTTCTCTGGACACCACATGCTGGTTGCACTGAATATTCTTGGTGTTCATCTCCAAAAGTTTTTATTTGTCTTCATTTTGTGCTATCTTACTGAAAGTGAGTAAATGTTTCCCTTGACAAACTTAAGTAAGCAAGGCCTTTTTGGATTTGTGGGTTTATTCTCTCCAGGCAACCTTAAGCTTTACAGGCTCTATTGTTGATCACAGACTATTTTAAATTTCTTTATAATGCCCTGAAGTACCTTTCCCTGAAACATCAAGATTGCAAATTCTTAGTTTTGCAAAGCACCATTGGTGGAAATTTTCCACCATTGGTGGAAAAAGCTCTTGCTTTTTTTATCAGGATCAGTCTTGTACATAAATTCAGTGTGTGAGTGGCAATTATTCTTTTGAAGAGATAATCAGTCACATTCAAAGAAATTTAAAATATTGTATTAAAAATACATATAGATTTATCAGAACCCCTTAACTAGCAATAATGGGGTTTAGCCCATGCTGGCTTCCTATGGCTGTGCTTTTTTCAGACTTGTTCAGACTGAGCAATCTCTGTGATAATTCTGTTGAAATCCCTGAAATAACTTTCAGAGTAAGGATCTACTTAAGCGACTAGGATGACAGAGCCTGCCATTTAGGATAAGATCCAAAGCCTATTGGTGCTGATAAGAATTTAATATGTACTTCTCTGGTGGCTTCATATCAACTTGCTTTGACTTGTGGTGTTTGTGTAAGTAAATGTGGCGGAGATGCATAAATTTCTTTGACTGAAAGTTGTATTTAAATATGTTTTCCTTTTTTTCAGTATTTTATTAAGAATTATATTTTTTATGCCATTGAAATGGTCTCTGATTTTATATGGGTGCATCTGTTTAGAATGAATTTATTTTTATATTATTAGGGTTTTTTTCAGAATTTATTTTAGTCAGCATTGTTATTGAACAAGTCTCACCCAAATTTTTCACTATTCTATGTGGACTAAGTGGAAAAAACCCCATCAGGTAGGGCACTGAACTGCTTGCATAAACAGTTCCTGAGACAACTATATATATTTTGAGTTCCCAGTAGAAACTTTAAATTATCATGAAAAGCAAGATTATTATGGTTTTAGGTACTTTGATGATCTAAGCTCCCAAGACAGTGAATCCCTCTTTCTCAAAGCTGTTTTTAAGATTCCCTCACTGCATAAAATATATTATCTCTCTTCCCTTTCTTACCCTTCCCTTCAAACCACTTGAATTCAGAGTAGGCAGATCTTATGCTACTGATGCTATAACACTTAGAATGGATAAATTCTGGTATATGGAACATATGGAAATTATGGTGAATCATTGAAAAAATGTCCAGCCAGAGGATTATTTTATGTATCAAAAAAATGTTTAAAGAATCATGGCAAATATGACACTGAGGATTTAAACCATCTTGACCCTTGTCTAGTAAACCATCCTCCTCCTGAGTTTAGGGTGCTGTACCTCTGTTCAGTGCACTTGTGCCCTTTAGTGGCCCAACTTCATCAAGAAGATGCAGATTAGTTTTGATTTTTCCCAACCCAAAGCTGACTGTATTAGCTCGATGACATAAAAAGCATTTTTGTTTTTAATTATAAAATTAATTAATATAGGACTTAAAAAGAGGTTGATCTTTTTGATGCCTTCCACTCACTTTGCTTGGAAGATCCCAGGAGGATGTACTAGAAGGGAAGCAGTGCAAAAGTGCAATGTCCCTTTTCTCTCCCACCCGCCCTTGGCAAGGGGGTGCTGATCTCCTTAGCCTAACTCAGAAGCCTGGATTAACCTCCCAGTTTCATGGTATCCTTCTGATCTAAGCATCTTTGAACTTTTTGTAAGGATTTTGGTCATTTGTTCAGTGTCTTTATTCTTTCTTACAGGATTTTCTTTGAAAGACAGATTTCAAAAACCTCTATTACAGTGGCAGTTTTCACTGAGGCTATTTCAATTTTGCAATACTCCAGCCTTCAGCATCTGGTTTTCAAACTCTGTTGGATCAGGCTGGAGACAGACATCTGAAGTGACTGTTTAGCAAAATAATTTTTTTTTCCCCCAGTGGTCTAGAGTGAAAAATATGCAAATATGAATAAAATTAGCTCATTTGGAAGGCACTGAGCTTTAATGAATAACCATTTATATAATGGCAAAATAAAGCAAATTAAAATTTGTTTTGAACACAAGCTCTTTTAAAAGAACAAATTAAATGAACAAACTGAGAGTTAAATCAAGACACTGAAGGCTTCAATAGGCCTGATCTCTACATGAGAGGTGCTGAATAAAAGAGGAATCAAATAAGATCCTCACAGAATTGGCACAAAAGTATTATTATTTCTAACATAACACTATCCAGCCTAATAACAACACATTGAGTTTGAAATCAAGTACATTACTTGAGGTGGAACAGTGAGGAAAATTGATCTGTTGCCCATAAGCCCTGTGCACAAATTTCCCCAGAAATGGCAGTTTCACTGGAGGGTTTGTTTGTTGATGCTGCATCTATATCTGGAAATTAGCATCAAACTGAATGTTTTTCTTCTCTATGGTTTTAAAGGAGGGAAAAACAGCAAGAAGAAAATACTGCAACTATCTGCTTTGTTGTTTTGGGTTTTCCTTCCTTCCTTGCTTCCTTCCTTCCTTCCTTCCTTCCTTTTCTGTCAGTCTGAGCAAGAATGGAATTAATAGACAACAGCTGTACACCTGTATGACTCTAGATTTTAAGTGAGAATTATTTTCTCTCCAGTTTCTGGAATGCTAAATTTATTAATTTTGACTAAATTTGTGTAAATATTGAGTTTTCTTGCATATCATGAAAACAAAGATGTGTTTCGAGTCCTTTTTTTACTGCAGAAGCACAGCAAAACCTCCATTATCAAAAGAATGCATCTTAGAGTAAAAACAAGCATGTACCAGCTAATGTGAACAGGAGGCTGAACCAGATACCTCCTGAGGTCTCTTCTTATTCTGTGGTGCTATGTGAAAGAGAGAGCAGGGTACTTGTAGGCTGGCACAAGAAAAAATTCTGTATAGAAACTTTGGCAGAATTTTATATAACGAGGAAAAGAAGAAGGCAACTTCATAAAGTTCATAAGAGATATCAGTATTTTTATCCAATTTAGATAATAAGCAATAGGTATTTCGATGTTTCATGCTATGGAAAAGATTTGTGAATGGATAAATTGAATGCTGATTTTAAAAATTTAACTTCTGTTAACAATTCCTATATCTCCTGTGTTAATGTTTTTTTCCTTTGTGTTATTAAAAAATTGCCAAACAAATGTCAGACAATTAGTAACCACCTACCTAAGCTGAATGGAACAAAAGACATTTATGTGATGCTTAATCATATTTTATGTTAGCACTAATAAATCCTTTCCTGAGCATTTGAGACAGGGTAGCCAGGACTTTCCTCCAACTATGTAAGTCTTCATTTTGGAAAAAGAGGAAGGGGAAGTCTGCTGTAACCTGTAGTGAAGTTTTTGCAGAATCTGGATGTGGTACAATTAGCTTGTCTCACAGACTCAACTCTCAAGTCTGCTGGTCCAGTAGATAGTCCCAATTTATGTGAATAAATGAGATAAACTGGCAGAACCTGTGTGAATCACAGTGTGTTTGTGCAGGCCTCTTTGAAAGCCTCTGCTGCCTGACAGGAAGCACACCTTTCCACCTAAAACTTCATACTGGTTCTACACTGTGGTTGGCACTTCAGAGTGGCATTCCTAAAATTGGTTGCATTGCTAATTTTTCGTTTTCCGTCCTTTAACAGCTGGAAACAGTGAAAGTGATGGCCAAGAAGCAGTGAGGAAAATAAAAGAAGAAACTTTGACTGGAAAAGGTACCATGTTCTATCCTTTCCTTTAAGAAACTATTTTTCCTCTCTTTTTGCCATCATCTCCTTTTATATGAGGTCCCCTTGTGTATGCTAAACACTTTTTTTTTTTCATTTGGGGCACTGGAACAGTCTGCCCAGAGCAGTTGTAGATGCCTCCTCCCTGGCAGTGTTAAAGGCCAGATTGGATGGAGCTCTGAGCAAACTGGTCTAGTGGAAGGTGTCCTTGCCCATGGCAGGAGGTTTGGAATGAGATGCTCTTTAAGGTCCTTTCTAACCCAAATGATTCTGTGATTCTGTGAATCAAATTCCTGAAATAAATGTGTTTCAGGGGTAAAATGCATGGGATTTTTTTTTTTTTTAATGTTTTCAGTCTTGTTTGACTTTACTGTTTGCCATTGAAAAAGGGTTGTCTTCAAGTTACAGTTTGCCTGCGTATGTGTATGTGTGTGATTTAACAGATGGGAAAAATTCAGAGTACCAGTAATTTTTGCTAAGGGGATGATGACAACAGGTAAGAGTGTGTGTGCTCTTTTTCTTTTCTTGTTTTAGGAGCTAACAGGTTTTTGAAAGATCAAGGCTGCTTGATTGGGTCATTTGACACATGTTAAGTGCTTATCATACTTCGCAAAGTAAAACTATTTTCTTATATATAAATGGAACTTTCATATCAAGCCCAAATTCCTACTTTTTTTGTGGTTCTTCTCTTATTGTTTTATCTGATGATCTATCATGTCTGTAGAGGTATAAGGCCAGCATAGCTTGATAACTAAGAGAAAAGGCATGTTCTCTTTTTTTTTTTTTAAATTACCTGCTATGTGATTGTAATTTTCAGTTTATGGTGGAAGTTAGTGCAGCTCATATTTTGGTCCCTGGGTGTCACTGGGTGTAGTTCCTAATGGTGCATGATGATTCATTCCTGCCACTTTGATGTATCATTTCTTGGCAAAATAATAGGGCAGTGTTGCTAGTCCAACCCACTTAGGATCTTCATGGCTTCTTCTGAGATCTGATTCTGTTTTTGTGCCTGTAATAATTACTGTTATGATGATCAAAATACATGTTAATTATTGTGTTAAAAAAACCTTTAATTATGATTTATCTTTTGACTTAAATAAATGTGCATCCATTATAGCCTCAAGATACATGTATGCTAGTTAAAAGCATCATAAATTAAGGCATAGTTAGAAGGATCATGAAAGGAAAAAGGTAATTATTACATCATTAAAGTCTTATGCTGGAAGTTTCTGTACAGAGACCAAAACCAGTCGGAATTAATTATGTCAGGTGACTTGCATGAAGCTGAATAAACCGAGATCTGTCTTATTTTCTTCCTTTTGTGTGATCACAGGCTTTTCTAGCACTACAGTCTTTCTTGATTTTTCTAAGTAAAGTCAGTTATAGCCCTCAGTTATAAACTGTTAAGACACAGATGTCAGTTTGAGGAAGCTAAACGGTTATTTAAAGTTGACTGAAGTTGTTCCTCATTGTAATTATTTTGACTGAGGCTTAAGTAATCTCAGGCCCTGATAGGTTTGGCCTAAAAATAAATTGGAAGAATATTGTCTTTTAGGAATTTCTCCCTGATTGAGGGAAATTTATATTTACAAGTGCAACGTCCTGTACAAAAGGCTTGTGCAGAACTGAGTGCCGCTCCTGTGTTACTGCTTATCAATGAATTTGCACTTTGCTATAAAAAGGATGTGTGTGTAGATACTGTGAGCAAGACAGGGCTGTGCAAGAGTATCACCTTTTCAAAAGCTACAGTTCAGGATCTGTTTAGTCACTGCATAAAAACTGTATTGGTTGTCTTTCTTGACCCTTTTCCCCTGCTTTTTTTTTTGAGCATTTTTCATGGCCCATATGAGATCACTGCTTTACAGAAATCTCTCCCATCAGGAAGATCAGGCTCTTGAAAGAGAACTACTCAAAATAGTATTGTTGGGCAGCCAGTGTGGTCAGGGATTGGGACAATATAGCTATTATGGACAAACAACATGAGTGGGTGCCATCAGTTTGTTATCCAGATCTCAGATCTCCTAGAACAAAGAAAATCTCCTTGCTTTTCATCAGGTTAGACAGCAAAAGGGCACAAAAGACCTTGTCCTCTCCTTGTTGCCTGGCTGAGCCATACATAGCACAAACATCCCCAGAGACAGCTCTGGGAAAATGCCAGGCTTCTTGAATGCAAGTAATTACAATGTTTTTAAGGCACTGTCATCCTTCTCTGTCTTGGCCCACTGTCTGTCTGGGGCTCTGTCTGATATCTAAGGGTAAGTAGTTTTACTTGACATAATCTGTACTTACTTCTGGGACAAGTGAGATTCAAAGCATGTACATAAATAATTCCAGTGAAGCAGCTGATGAGCAATAATGTGCTAACAGTTGCAGAGGAGGATAAAGGATAGTAATAAAAAGGCTATGCATGCAGGTGATGGGATTTTTTGTAAAAGCATGGCAAGACATGGAAAAAGGATGAACAAAACTTCTGAATTCAGGGAGGCAGGAAGCCTGGTTTCCCATGCTAGAGGCATGGGAAGCAGAGCTAATGCTAAAAGAGAGTAGAGAGCTGGAGAGGAAGGCAGCTGCAGCCATTTGCTACAAAGCAGTGATGCTAAAGGACTGAGAAAAATCTAAGCAATGTCGCACTTCCCCTCTTCCTTCTACCCACCCTCTCCCCTGGTGCTGCATCAGACACCTTCCTGGTTCCTCTCCCTGCTGATTCCAGACTGTTTAGGTGTCCTCCTTGGTTTTGGGTCTCTGTTCTGGGTAACCTATTGCAAAGTGTAAGGAGGGAGGAGGTACATGGGCAGTTGAGCGGAAGTGAATAAGCTACAAGCCTTTGGGGCATGATAGACCCAGTTAGCTTAACCATCAGAACCTCCTCCATGATAAAGAAATCACAGCCCTCAGATATCCAGAACAGGCCAGAAGCAGTGCTGCATTGTCATTAAAATTCTCACACAGGGCACTCTTTCCAAAAGACCAAGGGCAACACATTGCTACACCATGAATCATAAAGCTGGGAGAAGCCAGGATGATGTGGATGTTTATCTTGCTTCCATTTGTTAAATTGGGAACTTGTGTTGTTAATAGTAGCAATTACATGGCTGGGAAAATCGTTGATAGCTCAGGATTGCCACAGAGATATTTTAATTGGATAAATCTCTGTAATTTGCACATAGGTGTGTCTCTGCTAGTGTGTTCCTTAGATCAGTTGGGTGCTCTTCAGGCAACCCTCAGCTCTTGGCTGGTTGCTGAGCACAGGTTCCTATCAAGAAGGGCCCTGCAGGTCCTGGCCTGGATTCCCTTTGGACAGGACTAGGCTGGGAGGTGAGTTGCAGCAGTAACAGAGCATTACTGCATGGGAGCAAACTTCAGAGTTTATCTGAACTAAGCCTTCCACAGACCTGCAGCAAGTGCCTATGTCAGGTGCCCAGTGCAAAATGAGCTCCAGAAATGGACTTCTGTTGACCCAAACTGCTTGTTAAGGCAGCCATAACCAGTTACCAGTCATGAACAAACTTCATTGGGCTGTGGAAATGGGAGTTTTCTGTGCTACACTCAACTCTCAATGATACTGGAAAAGAATCTCTGCATTTACATAACAGAGTTGTATCTCCTGACTCAGTTAGCCTCAGCTTATGTCTCTGCAAATGAAAGCTGGTTTTAGCCTGATGATTACAAACATACAAATGTTGGAAACTCATATATAAACATGAATGAAAGCTTCATTCATTCCAGCAAAGGTTCATGAATGCTGGCAGAATCAGCAATTAGCAAAACTTTATGCATAAATATCATATAGCACAGTACCAAGGAAAGGCTCTCACAACCAGAGTGTAGAAGCTGGAGCTGCAACCAGAGTCAAAGGAGAAAAAAATTAACATTTAGTGAGAAAAGAGGGTGTAAAAGCCATATTAAGGGTAGACCTCTTCAAAAGGAGAAGCCTGCGTTTAATCTCACCCAACATTTTTGCGGCAATTCAAATAAAACCACAATTATAAAACTACAAGCTAAATTCACAGGGTTCATGAAACTTACATTTGAAGTCAGGTGAGAAAGGAAGAAGAGACTTTCTCCCTCAGAGTCAGAGGAATGCAGAGGTTAGCACAGTGGCAACCAAATTGTGTCATCTACAGTCTGACCCACATCAAGACAACATGGGCCAAATAGTAGGATGCATTGTCTTAACAAAAATTTGTGTGCATTTAACAAGTCTGGCTTTTTCCCAGAGCTTTCTCTAGAGATGTTTATGCTACATGTGGCTCAGCCAGGGAACAAGGAGATGAAAAAGTCTCTTGCTCCCTTTTGTAGTATAACTTGCTAATAAACGAGGAATTTTTCCTTTATATTAGAGATCTGAGATGGAAGAATTGATGTGAAAGAATCTGGGCTAATATAGCCAATACATACCAAGCTAATTACAGAATAACTCATGGGTGGTTTCTCCACCAACATTTGCTGTATGTCAGGCAACATTTTTAACAGAGCAGTCCAGCCTTTTCTGCTCTGTACCAGACAGTTTGTTGTTAGCTTTCCCTGCAGGCTGGAGGAACTCATCCGCTGAGTTCCCAAATTCACAAACTTTTAAACATGGTGGCGGTATTCCCATCGTGTTAGCTGTAGTTGTCTTCAGCGAAGAGTTCAGTTTAGCAAGGGCTGATGCCTTGTTAATATGTGCAAAAATGTCTGCCAGGACCTTTTCTTTTGCATGGCATGTCAAAGATGTTATTATGGAAGTGGTCAAAAATAGTGGAAAATATTTGTATTTGAGGCATATCTTCTATAAGTGTGCATAAGCATGTGTGAGTTTATGCTTGCTTGTGTCACTTTTTTCTTTCTGGTGGTGTTTTGAGTTGTAAAAGCATAACATCCTGGGCTTGTGGCTAGACCTAATTGTGGCTACTTTGTCTCTTCTACCACATCCTATTGAAATATCCTTTCTCTACCACTGCTGGTGATGAAACACCTGTAGGATTGGTTTAAAGAGCTTCCTGTCAATGACAGTGCAGTTTCCACCTACATGGTGCATTATCTCCAGTACTTGGCTTTGGCAGGAGAATGACTGCCCTCAGTTGGAGTTGTACAGCTGAACACCAGGCTTATGGACACATCTTGAAAGCCAAGGTGGTGATATGAATGGGAGTAGAGAAATCTCAGTCTGACAGGACCCTGTGTGGAACTGCAGAGCTTTTCTGCTTTGTCACTTGATGACAGGTATAACAGCCTTGCCTAAACGTTAGGATTTATTTTCCTTCCATAGACTAATCTGAGGTTATGTTAGGTATATTCAAGCCATATGAAAATATTTGAATATTAAAAAATATTGGGTGTGTTAATCTAAGTTTGTGACTGGAACCTCTCCATACACAAGGGGTGGAAGACTCTTTTCTGGAGACCAAGAAAGTAATGCATGGGCTAATACTTTTTCTCTGTGCTCATAGCACTTATGTCCCTTATCCAGTAAAGCTGGTTTAAATTTGCTTCATATTAAGCTGGGAAGATTTTAATTCACAGAAAGGTGTATCCAGAGCCCTATGATAAAATCACTTAGGTGAAAAGTTTTCAAATCAATTGTCCTGCTTTTCTGTTTGTTTTACATAATTCTTTGATGCAAACCCATGGTTAAATTCATTAAGCCTGTTTGCTTATGTCTTTTCTTGTTCTCCTTTTGACTTCCAGTGTAACATGATATAAGATTTCCCCTCTCAGTTCTTACAGATACTTAAAACAATAGAGAACCTTCTAGTTTTCAGATTTCTTAAAACACTTTGGAAATTGAGTGGTCATGTTAACAGTGTGGCAAATCAGAATTTAGGACCAATATGAATATGGTTGACATAGTTGCAGATGAGTTGCATATCTGGATCCTGAGTTGAAGTCTTTCAAATGTGAAATGTATTCATAATGCAGGCACAAGCTCTGCTTGTTGGTTTCCTGAATTCCCATTTCCATTGGAAATGTGAAACACATTTCATTAACAGGCTCTGCCACTAGGAAACGATTTTCTCTTATTTAAATTATCTCTAATTGAAACTTAGAGACAAAGAAGTGCACAGGTGTAGCTGTAGGCAGAATAACAAAGTCTTGTCAGATGTCTTGAAATGATTTTCTGACTGTAAATCACCAAAGCTTTGTGTGACTAATGGCACCAAAGCTCTGAGGTTAGGGTTTTGCTGATTGTGCTGCCCTACTGAAGGCAATCTGGATAAAGGGAGTTTCAAATTAAAATTGCCTCTTCAAGACTGAAAAAAGCTCCCCTTTCAGACTTTTACAGGATTTTGATCCTCTTGTAGGTACTTGTAGAGTCATGATGTTGTGCAGTGGCTGAATAAAGGTGCTCCTGGGTTTGTCACATCCTTTAATATGCCATTATTTTTTCCATCTCAAGCAGTAGTTGCAGGCAGGTTGTGTGAGCTATTTCTGGACCTTGCCTGTTTTCAAGAAAATTGCCATCATGTACTGAAAGACAAAGCCAAGGAAAAAGCAATTTGTTTTCTCTCTGGAATGCTTTCATATTTCTCTTCCGAGAACTACATTATATAGACCTATCTTCTGTGGGTTACATCTAGGGCTTTAGAAGTTAATTTGCTTATAACAAGTAGAATATTTTCTGTGGAAATGCCATTGGCTTCTGTAATGGAGATCCAGCTGCCAAGAGCATGGAGAACCTGTGGGCTGAAGTAAATGTGGAATTAGCAGAGCCTGTATGCTGTGTGAGCAACCTGCCAGGTGTGAGCTGCACATCAAACAGCAGATGCTGGTCAGCCTGAGTGTGCAGGCAGCGCTGCTCTTTCCTTGTCAGCTCCATCCCTGCAGTAGTATGGCAAAGCTCCAGAGGAGGCACTGCCAGAGAGGAGCCTCTGCACCTCCCAAGGACCAGTGCCACTGTGCCCAAGCTTAATTTGCTCTTCAAGGACTTTTTTTCAGTGGCAAAGAATTGAAGCTCTGAATAGATGTCCCAGTTCTTAAATTAGTTATGAGCCAGGCTCTCCCCAGCAGTGCCCAGTGACAGGACCAGAGGCAATGGCACAACCTAAAATGCGAGAAATTCCATTTAAAAAAAGAAAAACTTTTTTCAATTTTTTTTTTTTGTTTGTTTGTTTTAGCATAAGAGCTTTTGGGTATTGGCACAGGTTGCCCAGAGAGTTTGTAGATTCTCCATCTTGAGAGATATTCAAAAGCCATCTGAACACAGTCCTGGGCAGCCATCTCCAGGCGGCCCAGCATGAGAAGGGACAATCTCCTTCCAGCCTCAGCCACCCTGTAATTCTGTAAATCTAGCAAATTTTAGCTGCCAAACCCACATGAAACCCTGTGTGATTTGTGTGTCTAGACCTGAATACAGATACTGTAACATGCAGAGGTTCCAGGACTTCAGGGCCTTCCAGAAACTGAATCAGTGTTCATACAGTGCCAATATTAAGACTTAGGTGCATATAGTGATAGGAATAGCAATAATTTGACCATAATGCAGTCTTGGGAAGCAGGTACTGGAAAAGAACTTCATAGCAGTGGAAAAAATCACATCGGTGCAAGTAAAAAAAAGCATTCTGTGGAAACAAAGGAATGAAGTGTAGGAATGCTGATGTTTAGAGTAAGAATGACTCTGAAGCAGCTTCCATTCTTGTTTCTTTTGGTGTTTTAGATTTTGGCTTGTTTTATTGTTGTAGCTGTTGCTGTTTTTGTTACTGTTGTTTAGGTGTGTTTTGTTTGCGTGTTTTGTTTGGCTAGTTTTTGTTTTGTTCTTGATTTTTGGTGTCCTGGGGTTTTTTTTGTGCAGGGCTTAGACTAATTTTTTTTCTTAAGACTTAAGTTTTAAAATATAGGTTTCAAATTTAATGTGTTCAAGATTACATGATGCATATAATTTCTGCCACATTTTCACCATCTGACTGTAAATTATCATGCTCATGTACACTTCAGAACCCTTCTTAGCCTAAAGTCTTGCAGGAAGTGTGTAATGCCAGCACTTTTAATGGTCTCTTCTGATACCTGGTGCTAGAAAACCTTGCTTGTAAGAAGAAAAATAAATATTCCTAGAGATACTTAGAGACTCTTAAATTAAGACAAACATCTAACATGAGAATCATTACAAGCCTAAAATCATGTCTCAGTTTAGATTTCTCTTCATATATGGAGGCACTGTTTCTGGACAAGGTGATGTGAACTGTTACCACCACCTGATTAATTTCCCCAAGATAATGCTCAGCTGTGTTTCATTCCTTATTTAATTTTAACACGATGTCTGCATTTACTTCTCTTACCAAGATGACTGTTGACTTCAGGCTGCTTGGCAGGAGTAGCTCTTCACAACTGATGTGACTTGAGGAGACAAAATAAATCAAATCATCTTTTCAACATTTACTTTGACCTAGTTAAAAAATAATCCTTGCCAATGTTTTAGCTCCCAAGCATGAAAAACGTGGGCCTGTGGTTGGGGAGAGATCTCCATGGCTCTGGGCAAGATTTGCTGTTGTTCTGGGTTTCCTCTCATTTTACTCCAATCTCACTTATGCTCACTTGCGCTTTTTCAAAAAGTAATTTACCACAACTAAGCTTCCTGGAACATGGATCTCATTTAAATGGTACAGTGTTTGTACTTCTGTCTCTTTAATGACATATCAGAGGGAAAATAAAAGGAAGAAAAAAAGCAATTTATCCTTTTCAAAACTGTCATAACAGTTGGAGGCTTCTGAACTGGAGGTTTGTCACAAGTTAATTTTCCAACCTAAAATATTGCAGGCTTACTCCTAGCTTATACTCAACACTTGAAAGTCAGTCCATAAAAAAATCCCATGACCCTAACTGGAAAAAAATTTCGTGAGGACAGAATTTTTCCAAGAGATATGTCTGTTTGAATGGGAGTATTTATTGGCAAAAGAGCGACAGAAACACTTTTACACTCATATCTACAAAATAACACAGAGAAAGTGCAGAATCTCTGTAGAAAGGATTAACTTGAAAAGTGGCAGTTTGTGTTCAGCCCCATCCAGATCAAAGGCTTTTCATCCCAACTGTGTTTCTTATGTCTCAGACTGCTGTACTATAAAAGACAATCTTCATTTTAGAATCTAGACCTTAAAATCTTCTTGAATTAATAAACTTCTGCTTATCAATGCTTTGAGTTGATTTGCAAATGCACACTATAAATGATTTAGGTTTTTTAAGAAGAAAATTTTGCAAAAGTTTGTTTAAAAAAAAGATTTTGTTTAAAAATTGCCACAGAATGGAAATATCCTGTGGAAAACACTTCTTTTGTGTGAGTCTGAACTCTCTTTCCATCAGTCTATTTGTTTTGGTTTGGTTTTTTCTTTTTCTTTGAATTGATGCAAAAATTAATTGTTCTGTCCCTGGCTGAGTGAAGTCTTCAAATGGGATTTCCTTCAAGACTTTGTTTCTCAAAGTAGGAGACAAAGCTCATATCCAGTGCCATGAAGGCCTATACTTTGAAACACTAGCTACAGATAATAGAGGGAGATGTCAAAAAATGTGCTTATTTGGGATAGAGCGAGGCTGATATACTGAGCAGCTCTCCTGAGAATCTTAGGCTCTTCCTCCATTTAAGATGATCTCAGGTGGCTGGAAGAAGACTGCTGTATTAGAAGAGCTATGAAACAACATTTTAGTCTGGAATCATAATACTGTAGTTACCTTGGCTACCAATGATTTTTGTGTTTGCCTCTCCAGATGCCCTTTCAGTCAGTCCTACAGACAGGAGACAGAATATTGTTTGTTTGTTTGTTTGTTTGTTTGTTTGTTTGTTTGTTTGTTTTTAATTTGCTTGAGTCATACCTCTAGAAACATGCTAGTCAGAAAGCAGTACCCGTTTTTGTGTTTCCACCCAGCAGGATGAAATAGTATGTTTGCCTTTGCTTGCAAAAGAGAACAATTTGTTGCAGTGTTCCCTTATCCAATTAACATTTTCTTCATCTCAGTGCAATCAAAAGTAGAGCATTTAGGGCCATGTTTGCATTTATTGGTAGAGCACTGGGCTCTTCCAGGGAAGAACCTGGAAAGAGGGTGCTGCCACATAAAACTGAAGGAACCTAAGATCATATCCAGAAAATATTAGGTGCAGGGGCTGACTGTTTATTTAATGTTTATGCTAAGCAGACTTTTGAGTAGATGGTCCCTGAATAAAGACTTGGAGTCACCCCATAGTTCAGGATTTCATTGCTGGAAGTTGCATTTATAAGATGTTAGAGAGACTCCCGGTCAACAGCGACACAGCTTTCACAGCTGCACCTGCTTATGAGGATGAGCTGGGCTAGCACAGGGCACACAAGGCTTCCTTAACTCCCCAGGCAGGATGTGTGAGGATACAGGCTTTATTTTAGCCCTCAGCTTATATATTCCCCCCTAAAGCTCCATCAAGGAAAGTTGTGTGTTTTCCTTTCCATTCTGTATATTTAACTTTCCTTGTCTTCTCTGAAGATCTCCCAGAGTGTTCAGCATTCCTGGCACATTTGTATTTCCATCTCTGTTTCTGTCACTCTTTCCCCTTTCTCTCCTCCTCACTCTTTCTCTCCTTTCCTTACTCTATCTCTCTTTTCCCATCTTTCTTTAAAAAAAAAAAATACAGAATATAAAATACAGCTTTGTAACACATTTCTGCCTGTTTCATATTATGTTTCAGATGCTACTTGTGTACTCATAGGAGTTGCTTTTTGTTCTGTGGTTTGCATACTGCAAGCCAGCATTAAATATGAATGGGAGCAACCTGTAGTTTTATTGTGCTCTTTCATTTTCAATTTTAAAAATAATCCCAGATTAATGGTGCTTGTACAGCCAGAAAAATTTTACATTTTAAAATGGAACAATGTGATTTGCTATTCTCCATATTTCATCCACTAGGCTAAGGTTTTTTTCGTTTCTCTACTTCCCAACCTGGAAAAAATAAGATTCTTCACTGATTTTATACAGGATTGGAAGAGTACACATGAATGATATAGATTGCATGATATCTTTTCTCTGGCAACTATTCTGTTAAATTAGTTTCAAAGCTGTCAAATTAAAACACATGCAGGCTGACATGTTATGTCCGGTGGGTGTTTTTGTCCTAGGAAGAGGTATCATGCTAGCCTTGGGAAAAGCCTGAAAGAGAACTTCCATCATTATTCAACTGAAAAGCAGAAAAGAGTGGCTGAATCATTAAGCTAATTTCCTCTGAAGGGGATGAAATAGCTATTGATGGGTTTTCCTCTCTTCTTGTGTTCCTGCCCTCTTCATCTCAATGTCTCCCTGGGGTCTCCATTCCCAGTGAGCCATCCCTCCGTCCTTTTCCCAAACCTTCCTTCTCAAGTCCTATATGTGTTTCTAAATATTTCTGGCTTCCTTTTCTTTATATCTCAGAACTACAAATTCTGAGTTTGGCTGCCAAAGGCAAGACAGAAATAGGTATCAGTGGGCAGACACAGAAATTTAAAGGCAGGAACTTAACCTCTACTTACCCATCTATGTATTTTCATCACTGCCCCCAAACAGTTCCTTGTCAGTGTGGCTCTCTTTTGCCTTTGACAGGAGAGGTTTTGGTCATCCCTTGCACAGATAAAGTCAAACATTTTCTCCTTCTCTAGGTTAGCAAGGAAAGCCCCTGAGTTATGCCATGAGGAAGGACATCCAAAACCTCCATCCATGGCACAGAGGCACAGAGCTGTCTCCTGCTCTCAGGGGACTGGAGACTCACACTGCTCTGTGTGTTTTGTACAACAGAGGCTGAAAGAGCATTACAGATCACCACTACAGAGGTTAGAAGCCCTGTTCACTCTTCCCTCCCTCTTTTGTGACAGGTGCATTTAAAGTGCTTCTATCAGCATATATTGACCCAATTCTCAAGCATAATTAAAATCTGGGAAGCTATTTTAGTGGTTTTATGTTCATTCTGGACATGAACAGCAAGCAGGTAGAAACCTGTGAAACCACACTGGAGCTTTAGGAAGATAAAATGAGAAAAAAACCCGTTAATGTTACTTTTCCTTTCTTGACTTTTTTTTTTTCCTTTTAAATTGCCTGAATCCTTCCCTGCTAGAGGCCACGTAACTCCTTAACTCCTTTAAAAGTGAACATTAAAGGAAAATAGATATAATATTATGGTCAGAAAAGAACTTGTGATTTATGAGGAACTAAGAAGAACTGTCAAGCATTCTGTACCTAACAGTTTGTATGATTACATTCAATAAACATGACTCACAAAGCTACTTGATTGTTGCATTCATACATTTCTAACCCTTGTGGGGGGAGTATTATAGCCTTCTAAATAAAGGGGTTTAGGGTTGCAATTCCATGTCTTCTTGAAAAGAATTGTAAACTTACAATTGACTTTAACCTAATCAGGGATTCTACCTCATCATTTCAAATGTACTGCCTTAGTTAGAAACTTGCCTCAGATTTATTGGGGAAGTGAAAATTCCGGCAATTCATCTGCACAGTTACTCAGAGGTACTCCAAGAAAGCCAGAATTTTGATCCTAATTGGCCATAAGTTTGTTCTGGGAGGTGAGTCTCATGGCTCTTCAAATCTGAATCATAGTAAGTGTGCAGGCAGCTCTTATTCACACCCATGTAGGCACTTGCTACTAAAAGACCCACAAACTAAATTTCTCAATTTCTTCAGTTAGTAAGAACTGTAATTCAGCTACATATTTTAAAGTGTGTGCCTTGTAATATTTTTGTTTCCAATGAATTTACAGTTAATTGCAATGATTATTTTGAAGACTTCTAAACCCTTATTTAGCCTGTACAGTGCTGAATAGTGGTGTGATTTCTGTATATGCCAGAGTTCATATATGCTAATCAGTCTGACTGCTTAGAAAACACTGCATAGCACCGGACTGGTTTGCAGGGAGAGTAGCCTGTAAGGGTTGGCTATTAGCTGGTTTCAGGCACCTTTTGTCTACACATTGCCTGACAAGCAATGGATTCTTGTGTGCTCCCAACAGCTTGCAGTTCCAGTGCAATGAGGCTGAACCAGGCTTTTCTTCATTAAAGATGAAATCAAGCCAAAAATAGTCTCTGTAAACTGCTGTTTTCTTTTATTCATGGTAGTACAGGCAACAAATCAAAGATCTTACTCACTTTAAACTATACACCCCTGCCCGCCATACACACACAGTTGCAGGCATTTTGCAGTCCTTCCTTTAATGAGCTTCTTATTCTGAAGAGGTCACACTCTTCAGACGTTGTTTATTTTTCTCTGCTCGGGAGCAGCACCTTGCACGGATCTGCAATCATTCCTGTTAAATGTTGTCTAATTGCGCACTTTCGCTCCATCTTCCAGGAAGCTCCTAATGATCCTCCCAAGCCTCTGTTAAGCTAAATATTTCTGTGTTGTCAGCAACTTTCACCACCTGTCTATTCATCCTGCTGTACAGAAAATTCCTAACACCTGGCACCTAGCACTTGTTTGGGTATGAAGCAAATGAAGCACTCAGTTTCTCAGGGGAGTGCTCAGAGCTGGCAGCAGGCAGGGGCAATGGCTGCTCCTGGTGAACAGGAACATCAGTCAGCCTTAGAGTCAGGTGCTTGGGGAAAGGCTCTCCTTGGGGTACAAACAAACTTGACACTGAAAACCTGGGCTGGGCTTTTTGTTTGGTTGGTTCTTTTTCCAGTGATGCGTGTGCAGAACAGCAAATGCTCAAATACAACAAGCAAGCATGATTTGGAAATAGCCAGAGCCTTTGCTCAAATCAACCCCACCTTATAATAATAGTTGTACTAAGCTCTGTGAAACTGAAGAATGAAGCTTGCAGGTTGCAAAAGCAAGGATCTGAAGGCACCAAGAAGGCAGCACACTAGGATGCAAGCTGCTGCTGTGTAGCATCTTTGGAAAGGGGATATTTTATTTAGGAGTTCTCCTGTATATTACCTACCTCAGTGCATGGCTGTCAAGTCTACTGAGAAGACAGAAGACCAAACAATTGGACACAGAGCAATGGGAATGCTGTGTTGACTGATTGGAAACCTCGTCTGGAAAGTGAAGCTAATTTTAAGTGAATGCAGGAAGGAAATATCTAGGAAAAAGTGGGATAAATTTGGCAGCTTTTTTTCCTTTTCGTTGGAGTAAGAGGAGTCAGGGAAATATAAGCTGCCAGCAAGAACATCAGAAGGCTTTGTAAAGGTTTTTGTGATATGTGCCTTTCACCTAGATATATTGAACTGAAAGGGATGCAGGTACTAGCATGAAGATAGATGACTATCTTGTAGCTACTAAAAATGTAAGATTTTTTAGTAGCTCTTTCATGGCATAGAGGATTTCTGTCTCACAAGGGAGAGTTTCAAGAAGCAGATCCAAGCCTTGGGATGCAATAATAATGGTGTAAGAGTTAGCAATAGCTGAGGGATGACTATGAAGTCAACTGCAACTGGAGAGCTGCTGGCTATATTGGACACATGAGCTGTATACAAACAGATCCTTCATGTTTTTAACACAATAAATAAACAGCAGTTGGTATTGAATCTCCATGTTCAGTTTCAAGAGTTATATGAATTGCTGACTAAATGGTCATTTCAGTATCCTGGCTCATTTTGTGAAAGTCTCAGAAAGTAGAGCAGTGTGGATGAGATACAGGAATGGTTTCTAAAGATGAGCAAATGTTGGACTTTTTAATTACAGTCAGCTCAGCCTCTGAATTAATGAGTATGCTTTGTTCTTTGGACTTTTTTAAAAATGTGCTATTTATCATTACGATGAAGATCTAAAAGCTCCATTTCACTGTGTGAGTGTAGGGTGAATTATAAATCGTGACATATTTTGGGTAGATATTAATCTTTTCTTATGTAAGCCGAAAGTGAAAACTTGTAAAGAAAGTAATATTTAATTTCTTCTGTAACATGTCAATAACAGCTTGTCTTTGGGAATTTCAGCCTTTCCAAATTAAATTTTAGCACTTACGTGTTTACTTTACCTGTTTTAATTAAGAATTGGCAGGCGTAAAAGAAAAAAAATCTATTTTATGAGCTGATATGATCTTAATTGGAATGCCTGGTTCTTACATTGTCATTGATCACTTATTTTTGGGAGTTATATCAAGGTGCACATGAGGAATATGTGATACTTCCCCATGGCAATATCTAGCAGAAGGAGCTGAGAGAGCCCAGGTGTTTTAACAGGGTGGTTTGAAAAAGCTCCAGAAATCGTATGTAATTTTGGAATCCTTGGGGGAGGCAGGGGACAGCTTTCCAAACACCTGGACTCCTTGATCCACCTGTAGGATAAGCTTTCCTGCCTAAGATGTTGCAGCATATTAGTCATCTTTGCCATGTTTGAACAATACTTTGTGGTGGAGCTCCAGAACAAAAGTGCAATGTTTTTATGCAGATCCCACAGAAACATTGCCCCATAAAAAGTATTCTTCCCTGCCTTGTTTCCTTCAGACTTGCAGAAAGACATTGATGGGCAGGGGCCTGGAGGAAATGGGAAATAAGAGGCATTAGAATGCTTTAGAACCTTATGTCCTTTTGTATTCTTGCTCTAGCTACAAAAGGAAGAGTACAGAAGCTTAACTAAATAATGGTTTGGTTTTTTACTCAAATGCAGTTTCTTAGTAGAGTCTTTCAAAGTTGTGATAGATCAGACAGAAGCTGGGAGATGTTAAAATAGAGAGAAGTGGGGGTTTAGATGTTTTTGCTGTGCAGGAGGGAAAACATGGGCACAAGCAAAGCACGGGGAAAAATGCAGCTGTGTCAGTGAAATAGTTTAATAATAAATGCATGCTTTGAAATGTTTGTTTCAATTTTCATGTATGCTATAAGCAATCTATTAGGTCTCAAAGTTATTTAAGAAAAACAAAAAAAAAAATCATGCAATATACTGAAAAAGTGAATCCAGTGAGTTGTAAGATAAGATGGTCAGCAGGCCTTTCCTTAGATCTTTATGGGAAGAGAAAGAGGCTCCAAGACTGCATCTGATGCAACTTAGGAAGAATATATCACATGCAGTATGAAGTGCTTATTAGTTACCTCTATTAAAAAAAATTGCCTGCTGTTGCCAGGCCTAACTTCAGCTTTTTGAAGTGCCTAACTTATATTTTTGAATCTTGTTGTTCTTTCATCTCCAAGATCAAAGAGCCTTGGACCTATTTAGGAATGTTGAGACTGTAATGGGCTCAGTTGAGGTGCCTGTTATATAGTACCTACCCATGTAATGATTTTGGGTGATACAGCCACACGGCTTTCTGAGGCTGAGAAATGTAATCTGGTCCCAATTGTTCCAATTGAAGAGCTATGTGTAAATTAAATGACCAAGAAGGTGCTTCTGACTGGTGGCCTCTGCATCTCATATCAGGGTAAGACAGTGGCACATATCAGTGCCATCTGTCACCTTTGTTTTTCCAGAAAAGAAATCTGGAAACTACGGAAAGCTACTCAGTTCTGGGTAGCTAGGGTACAGTACAACACGCAACCACTAAATTACTTTAATTGGAAGTGGTCATTAAGTCAAAATCATTAGGGACATGGGTGTTTATTTAAATATTCCACAGGGGGTGAGATAGAATATGGTCAACGTATGTTGTATGAAATATTGAGATTCTTGAATTTCTGATCAAGATGATCAAGGGATAAAATCATACTTCAGCATTATGAGATCTGGAGATTTCAAGAGCTAGCAATGTGGGTTTAGAGGGAGATATATATCCTAGAGGTTTGCATGGGGCATCTCATCCATCCTGCTGAATCAATACCTCAGTGTCATCCAGTGTAAAGACCTCATCTACTATAATCAAGTCCTTCCAGATATGGGTTTTATGTTTTTTTGGGTTTTTTTTGAAGATGAAGACAGTGAGCATGTATCTCTTCCTCATTCATGTAGCAACAGATGCCTTTGTGAGGAAGGAACTCAGGCATACTTCATGCATTTTTTATTCCATGAGACAAGCAAGTCCTTTCATTACTCAGCATGATATCCCCTTTGGAAACAGTCCTTTGTCATATCTAATGTTGGGCATGCTATGGTCAGTCTGTCTAACCTCATCTATGCCATTGCTTAAACTACAGTGACTGAGAAAGCCTTTGTGGACTGTCTTGAGTAATTTGTGATCTTCTCACTTGCTGAAGTGTCTCTGAGGCATAGCTTGGGCAGTAAGCATGTCTAAACCACCAGTTCCTGGGAGCTGATGGGAAGTGCTGTGGGAGGCAGCAGTAACTGGGGGGCTGGACAAGCCCTCCTCCTGCTCAGTTTCAGCAGCAATCACTGTGTAAAAAGCAGCTCCGCTGCGTCGCTCACACATGTTTGTGGCTCGTGCACGTTTGCTGCAGTTGATTGTAGGACAAAACTCACCTGAACTGGTCCTGGGGAACTGAAATGCCCTTTGGCAGGCCATGAAGAAATAAAGAAACCAACAATTGGTGCTGCTGGTGAGGATGATTTTGGGAGCTAGAACTCGGGCTCTTGTGGTCCTGTGCTGTGTTCCCTGGCGCTATGGAACTCCTCACCAGCTTCAGCCATTTGAGAACTGGTTGAGTCCTTCAAGCTCTTTATCCAGACACCTTCACTCCTAACAGGAGAGAGACTGTCACATCTAAAAGGTGATTTTCTGCACCTTAGACAGCTCTTTTAAGGATGGCAGCCTAAGTGGCTAGATGGAACTGGACAGCTGACATCTAGCCAACACTAGCTGATTGCCTCCTTTCTTTCAGAACCTTTGCTGCCATGCATTATTCAATCCTTTACAGGGAAGACAAGTGTTTGTTGGAATTAGTGAAAGAACAGATTAAAGACTCCCAGTAAGATGTGTATATATATATATATATATATAAGTATTTCAATCTGCTACAAAGCAATATGTGTCTCTTTGTAGGGAAATTTATATACTTTTGTTTTTCATATGAGATAAGGATATTTAATTTAACAAATAATACACCTACCACTTCCAGACAAACTCAAAAGAGATGTATGCTAGGGTAGCTGGCCTCAGTCCAGCAGAGCCATTAGATGTGTGTAACCCTTAAAAAAAGGAAGTCTGTTTAGCTCCTCCTCCTTATGCTTTTTGAGGCATTGATCTTGTGTCTTGATCCATTTAGCCTATTGGGCTGAAGTGTTTGAGGATCCACAAGAGAAAGGCCACAACCTGGTCCAAGGTTATGTTTACCAGTCATCCCCTGCCCTCGTCCAAAACCAACCTGGCAGATTTTTTTGCACCCTTGAACACACAGAATTTTCCTTTTCTACAGTGTCTGTGTGTTGCATGCCAACCCTCACACAGTCTCTTATCCTTCAACCTGGGTGAAATTTGTACAGACTCAATATGTGTCAGCCAGGATTTGAGCCCAACCTAAACACAGCCAGAGCACAGCCATAATTGATCACAGGCTCAGAAGGGAAGGCTTAACCTTTGCAACGCTGAGTTTGTGCTTTCTC
>VWZP01005834.1:782444-838319 GCA_013396995.1 Dicaeum eximium
GGGGGGGGGGGGGCAGGGAGTGGGGGCCAGTGGGAACTTGGATCACTGAATGAAACAGTAAAGGGCATGAAGTAATTTGTGCCGTTTCTGGAATAAAGGGTTCAGATAAGGATCCATCAGAATTTTTTAATAACTTAGCCAGTTATAAATCTTTGTAACAGGAATATATCACTGGGATTTTTGTGTGTTCAGGGATTTTTGATCCTGAATATGCTGAAATTTCACACAATGCATTTTTATATACTTCTCTGTGTTTTTTTGTGAACAGTTCTAGCTCCCCATGGGTCTTCTGAATTGAGCCAGTGGTGAAACTTTTCTCTATGATGTTGATTAGTGTAAATGTGCCAGGGTACATGATCTGTGAGTTAAAATCTGCATTGAGGCTCCAAAATTTTATTTGATGGTTGTGCCTTAAGGCCAAGTGTGAACAACTGACATTTTTCCCTATTTCAGTTCCTCTGCCTATGTCTTCTTGTTAAAGCTAGAGACACAGTAAAATCTCTAGGCATCCAAACTGCCTTCTAGTTGTGTGAAATAGTGGCTATACATCAATGAAATACTTTGCTATGTAAGATTTTAGAGAAATGTAGGTATGCTGAAAGGAAAATACAAAAATATTAGGAGTTACTTTTGTGGTTGATCTAATAATCTACCTGTTATTTATGAATATGCCTAGTCATAGCTTATGCAAGTTTTTGCATTTGCTTCATGCAGTGGGATTTTCCTTTCTGCCTCAGGAAGAAGCTCTGACCTCTGTGAAAGACTGCTGTTTTGATGGCCACAGCTCCAGCACACAAGCCTCATACAGAAGCACACTTCTAGTACATGTACTCAGTATCAACATCTATATGTTAGGTACAGCTGTCAGTTCCATAGCTTCCAAAAATGTAACTTCCAGGCTAGCACAATGCTGCAAGTTGTCTGATGCCAAGAGCAAAGGCCAAGTCTTCATTTTCTGGAATGTTTTGTCTGTTCTGCAGAGATTTGCACAGTGCTCTGTCTGTACTTGCTGGTGAGGTGCCTGTGAGTAGCATCAGTGTAACGCACATACGCCTTACCTTTCTCATTCCCTATTTCATGCAGATGCTCCAAGCTCAACGCAGTGTCATCTGGCCCTTCCATGAGCAGAGGACCCTTGGCAGATATGTTCCTTCCCATGTAAATGTTGCAGGCTGCCACCCCCATGAATGCTACAAATAGTTCAGCTGAAGTCATGTTTAAGCCAGACAGAAAAATAAACCTCTCACAGTGGAAAGAGCTCTTCAACATGATCCAGACTGCAGTATAGTCCCTCGGGACTATTTGTGCAGTGGGATACTCTTCACTGTGAATAGGAGTGACAAAATCTGGCCCAGAGTTAGTTCCCTAAAGATGTAAATATAGAAACTCCACAGAAACACGTGCAAGGGCACAGAAGGTTTTTTTTCCACCCATGATCTTTGCCAGCGAGGTCTCTCTCTCTCTCAGAGTCACTGCGGCAGTTCAAAGCTTCACTCGCATTGTGGGTTGACAGGGGGAAACATTGCTGATCCAGCTCAGAGAAGCAGGCAATTTGCTTCTATAAAACTACACTTAGTAAAGCTTTTGGGATTTCATATAGGCATATCTGAATCATGTGTAGTATATGAAGTGCTCTCAGTCATGAGAAGAAGAGGGGGTCACATGAGGATAAGAAGCTCTTCAGACAGAGAGAGTAACCTTTGATGAAGTGCTCAGGCCACAGACAGGGAGGCTGTCTGCAGCTTGTGCAGTAATCTAGAAGTACTGATTGACAGCTTTATTGTGTTTCATAGAGATTTGCAAAATACTGAAACCCAGAACACACACATCTGCACATCTGCAGTACCCCATTTTTGCTGTGCACCTGGTCCCTGGTGTGGTAGGAGGATCCAGGCTTTTGTGCAAGGGGCATTTCTTTGACAGGATGGTTTTTTTCCTTCCCCAGCTGTGCTGATTCTCAGGGAAGTCACTTCACTGATTGAAACCTCTCTCTGTGCCCAGTAAGCACTGTTAAGCAGGCTGAGGTTTCCTGTGTGGAGAATTGGATACCCTTGGCATAGTGCTTGAGACCACTGAGTCAGCCTTAACCAGGAGCTCTCACCCCCATGGCATGAATTAGCTGTGGTAATCTTTGCAAGTGGAGCTGTAAGTAACAAAACCGCTGGTCAGATATGGGCATACAGTGCTGCTTTCAGCAGTATGAATGTGTTTCTCTGAAAGTTTCATTGTGTTACACTCATTTCACTCATTTGCCAGGAGTTGTTTGACCTTTCATTTGTGCGCTGTAGGCATGCAGTGCACAGAGGCTCTACCCGCAGCAACAAAATTTACCTCTTTCTTTAAAAATGCCTCTAGTGCTGGGAGAGATAGGGAATTTTGTTGTTGTTGTTAACCTCACATAACAGTTCTCTTCCTGCCCCCCTCCCCCTTTTTTTTTTTTTTTTTTTTTCTTTTCAATGCCAGTTACAGATCCCAGATGTCAAATAGCAGCAGCAGCTGGCTGTGCGACAGATCCCTTAGGCTGCAGCTGGGTGAACACTACTGGACTTATTCTAGCTGTGTCATATAGATGGTATGCAGATGATTTCCCTGAGCTGTCATGCTTTTCAAATGCCTCTAGCTTCTTTTTTCCCCTTCTTTTATTCTGGTAGTACACAGAGCCTGGAAATTCAGCTTTGAAGAAATCTTGCCTGTATTGTGTGCAAGGTCTGTGGATCCAAAGGATGGCCTATCTGTGCATTATTCCTTTTACATAACTAAATTATTCAATTAATAAAAACCCAATATTCCTAATGCTTTATTAGATTAGTGTTGACTATGTCCTTCAATACTCTGCATTTATGACAATATCAGTCTTGTATGAAGATGAAAGGAGAAACATTAATTCAGGAAGTCTGATCTCTCTTGAAAATTACATACTCAGTGTCCATATTGGTTGAATAGCACTTTTGGTACTTTTTTCTTCATTAAGTCAATGGCAGTAGATTGATTGAATGTTAATGACAGAACAGTGCTTCAGATTTCAACAGATGAGAGAAACAGAAATAAGAGTAAATTTTCAGTAGAAGTATAAATACACAATATGCTATATAATCTACAAAGAAGAGTTACATCACTATATATTTTTAAGATCATGTGTGCTGGTGAATTTTCTTTAGTAGTTTTGCTGTACATGATTTGTAAATAAATCCTTTTTGTAATGTGTTATAACTCTGCCTAACATGAATGCAATCATAACAAATGCATGGTTTTCCTTTAAGCTACAGTGTATGTTTTGTGAAAGTAGTATTGTTTGAAAGAGAAGTTCAATTCTGATTAAACTTTATTATCCTTACTCTGAGTCAATAATAGCTAGAGAGCTGAATTATTTCATCTCAGATTGTTGGAATATATGCTTAAAATTTCAAGGTGATATTTCAAATATAATTTTCTAATAATTTCCCTCTCCAGTACTGTGAAGGATATTAATCAACTCAAAACAGTTTGTTCTAGAAACAGAAGTACTCATTGCCTAAGCCACCATTCTTTCCCTTTAGGGCAAAATCCAGAAAATAGATCTCACCAAGTGGGGCAAATACACTTTCTCTAAATGATCTAATCACTTCTGTGCTCTATTTTATCTCACTTTTTTTTTTCTCTAAACATTACCTGCAGCTAAAATGAAGGTGGTTGTTGTAGATAAAGGAGAATCCTTCCCATTTCTCCTTTCAGAAATTATTGATTTTCCTTGCAGACACCATTTCCCAGCTCTGAGCTCTGGGAAAATGCAGAAGTGCCATGCAAAAGTAGCTATAAGCCAATAGAATTTGCAGCACCAATGAAGGTGATTCCACTGTCATTTATTTTAAATCTAAAGACTGTGTGTGTGTTTCTTCTTTATAGCCACTGATTTATGTCTTGTGCATTACTTTTGAGTGGGGTATCATACAGTCTACATTATGTGGCTTCTCATAGCTACTTCTGCATAAATCTAGTTCATCTTGCTGCTTCCTGGTCACAATTTTCATCTTCCTAGAGACCCCTCCAAAGGACATCACAAGCTGGGTGTCAATATATGTCCTTCTCACTGAAGTTATTAATGCTTTTCCCCCTAGCTCAAAGATATTTTTATTCTCCCTCCCTAAAAGAAATGCTATGTATTGATCAGTGTTGAAGCTTCCTTTTGATGAAAATATGCACAGTAGACCTGTCCTGGGACTTTCTAATAGGAGATTAGTCTGAGTGCATTCTTGATTTCTGTCCTTGCTAGTCCAGGATACAATCCTTCTGTTTTTCCTCTGGTCTCTTTTTCCCCAGCAGTATTCCTTCTCCAGTTGCAACTCTGAAGCAGAGACTCAATGCAATTGTTCATCTCCTTTAATCTTTAGATGTTGTCAGTAAAGTTGCTGCTGGTCCTTTGTTGTGCTTCCAGTTGGTCAGATTGCTCATTCTCACTCTCACAGACTGATTGACATGACAGAGTGGCAAAGTATCCTGACTGCTCTGAAAAAGACTATTGTAAACCTGCAGAAACAGTATCTGCTAAGTGTTTTTCTATGCTCTGTTTCATGTCTTTCAGCAGGAGGCTTTATTGCAGAAGCTCTTTCCAATTATCTCTTTTTTCTGTCTTTTTTTTTTTTTTTTTTTTTTTTTTTTTTTTTTTTTACCGGATTGTTTCTGATTTGTCTACCTTCAGTTATATCTAAAAAATTTACAAGTATTCTGGAAGCTTCATGCAACACTTAAGGCAGAAAGAAGTATTCTGCTTAGAAATAGGGTAATACAGAAACCTCTCAGTGTTTTTCTTTCCTCCCTTCATTTTTTTCCCTTGCTTAAGATATCAATCATTTCATCACCAAATCTTATGCCTTATCTTCCCTCAAGCTAATCTAAATTGCTGACCATCACCATCATGTTTTTTCCCCAAGTTAGTGGTCATATTTGCCTCTATTTTCAGCTTTTGTGATGTAAATTCTTCTGATAATTCCCTTTAGTTATGGGTTCTCCCATCTGCCTGCTTGATCTCCTCCTCCTATGAGCCCTGGTTTCCTACATCATGGTATGTTACCTACCCTTAGTCTGGGTCAATATGCACAACTTCCCCTAGGACTTCAACTGTCTTGATCATTATCCTTCCTTTTTTCAGTTTGTTTCTCTAAAGCCTCCCACTGATGTAAATGTATCTGACTTCAGCATAAAGAATATCAAGCTCCACATGCATCACTGCAGGACTGCTGAAACAGTTTGAGATTTGCTTTGTAAATACTTCTGATCAAGCAGGCTACTTCTCTCTTCAGCGTATTCATGGATACTCAGTACAAAGATCACCTGATGTCAGTGAAAATTTATAAAAGAATGAAAATTTATAATGCCAAGCTTTTCAGTTAGGGCTTTTGTTTGGTGTCCTTGGGTTTTTTCCCACCATAAAGCATCATTGTAACAGCATAAATTTTTTAGTGAGAGCTTGAATTTTATATCATGAAAGAAATTCCAGTATGCCAGAGATGCGGGATTCACAGTTCAGATATCATACATCAGCTGTAGAATATTGAAATAATTCTTCTGAAAGAACCCACTACAGATAGAACTGTAGAGGAGATCCCACATTGGAAACACCTTGGACAGACTGTGATATTGCAGCTTTCATGTTTTCACAAGAGGGAAGATGATGTTTTGCATGAAATATCTGGAAACAGATGGATTCCTCTGGCCTGTTAACATGTATTTCTTTAATGGTCCCCCTGTTGCACAGAATCGTTGTGGCAATAATATATAATTCCCTGTCTGAAGAAGAAATGTAAGTCAAGATAGGAAAAAAATCCAGCCAAGAGAAACACGTCAAGATGGCATTGAGCTTATCCATGTTCACTTCTGACAGTGAGGAAAATGCTACTTTTCTGTTCAAATCTTCTTGACGTTGGAGCTTAGAGGAAAACATATATCAAGGAAAAACAGGGTTCTTCTTGTCAAATGTTAACAACTGTGTTTAAATGCTGTATGAAAATGCTTCAATTGTAAGTTTTTGTGGTGCCATGGTATGACATGCCTCTGTTTCAATAAAACAGGTTGAACCTGGGTTTGTGCCTTAGCTAATACATAGCATCTCTGCAGTGTGCTATGGAATTTAATCCTGTGTATGAAAAGTTCTCTTCTCAGGCCCTATCCATGTATTATATATAGTAGATAATGAGGAAATACTTCTCTAACCACAAAACTACAAGTATCTGCAGCTCATGAGGGTATCTCCTGACTGATGAGGGGCAAAGAAAACAGAAGAAAATATTAAAATATTTCTGTTCATGACAGAACCAGATATTCATGTGGCATATACCACATTATTTATTTGATGTATATTTTGTCTGCCTGGTGGGGTTTGGACTCCTGTGAGTAATGGTACCTGGGCAGAAACTGAGTGCTGCATCCCAACTCTCCATTAGTATAAAGCCACAAAACAAGGAAAAGCCGGGCGTTAATTTGAATAAAAGATAGAGAAAGGCAAGTACTCTGAACTGCATTCTGTGATAGAGTCTTAATGTTGTAAAGGAATGCTAATTTAATCTTTTCAGTGATGTTGGTGAGCTTTCTAATGCCATTCAATACCACTTATATTAGCATTTTATCTATTTGAATTCTCTTCATAAGTAACCATGTATTTTCAGGTTGTATGAAACCAGAGAGAGAATAGGAATGACTGCAGTATGTACTGTGCAGAGTAAATGATGATGTCAAGTTTTAAAAATATGATAAACAGAAAAACCTCCAAGCAAACTGGATTTTCTATTTGAAATTCTGAATTAATTCTGCATGAAGTCACAGTGTTGTATAGTAATTGTTTTCATTTTCCTATATTTTCCTTTTAAAATTTTTATTAAATGATTAATCTAGTTACCAATTCTGTATTTAATCATTTTCATAGAGATCAAAATCCCTTGGAATATGAAGCACTCCTTAGCATATATTTTGTAATTAGCTGTAAAAATTTATGTAATGAACTAAGCAATTAATTTCTGAATGTGATGTGTGTCTGTGTATATGAACCACGGACCCATGCCCAGTGCCTCTGATAAGAGATTCTCAGCTAATCAATTCCTGTTCTGGAGCTTTTGAGCCTTCCAGTTCATTCTAGCCACCCATCTGGACAAATTCACCATGATTAAGGAGTTGCTAAGTGCTGCAAATTACAATAATAGCTTTTTTTTTTCACGCTTCTGTTGCGTATGCTGTCCATACTTACAATTACTGGGGCAAAATACAAGGAAAATCAGACCAACCGTGTCTTCTCAAAGATGTAAATTGTAATACTCTGACTACCTTCCTACCCAAGTATGGTGTAATCTAAAGAGAGTAGAGTTTCTTGGTTTGGAGCTGTTGCCTCCAAATCTGTGTGTCTGAGTACCTTTTAAAAAGAATTCTTGTAGTGTGGCATTCATTGCTCACAGGCCCTAGCGTGGCAATGGTTGCCTCACAGACAAATTAGAGCCATTACAGCTGTTTCCTATAATGGACAAGCCAGTGGGAAAAGCTTGTAGCATCTGAGGTGTCATAGTCCAAGGATGACACAATTGTTGACCAACTTACATTGGCATATTCTTTGAGTTTTTTTAGAGTTGGAATAAAATATGTAAAAGGAAGAGTTTTCATTATAGGAAATGATGATGGTAGTTTCCACTGACTAAGAATATTACTCTAAATATTTCTTTAGAGCCAGTATTTGTTTACACCTTACAAGTTTCTGAAGTACTTGGGGATTTTCTAGAAGGGGAAGTGGAAGAAGCTGTCCTGTCATTTGAAAAGCCCAGATGAATAAGAAGTCACTTTAGCCATGACTCCTGCTATCCTGCAAAGGGTGATGTACCCAGTGAGGAGTCACCAGCTAACCAAGACAGCTCTGCTAGGTAGCAAGGTAGGACAACAAGCAATGGACAGAGGAGTGAAAAGTCTTCTCAGTAAACTCGTTTCATAATGTATCGGTTTCTCTGAGCACTGACATATCCTGAAACTGGGGCTATGCCCTGCCCTGCCTGGATAGCACAACCAGGGCCTTATTTCTCTCCTTTAGAAGATGGGTGTTCTTCACTGAGGCATGTTTGCTCTTCTTAATAAGCTGTGTGAATCTATTAGGTAGGGAGGCTTGACTTGAATTGATTTGCTTTGTTTAAACATGCTCTAGCTTTGCTCATGTATATAGCTCATAAAAAGAAACCTGTTTGAGTTTAGCCTAGTATTCCAAGGTGATTACTTAGATGTGCTGTCATAGCCAAGAGCTTGGAGTCTAGGATTTTGCTGGCAACATTGCAGCTGCAGTAATTACAACGATATGGAAAACTGAACCACAATTTAAAAACCAAAAGGACTATTGCAACTCTTACAGCTCAGAGATTGCTGAGTAATGTCCATTCAATAAATGTAGGTAAAATTCATGATGCTTTATTATTTTTAGTAATTAATGTGGATCAAATCTGTTTCAGAAGCTCTAGTTTAAGCATGCAGGTAGGTTTGTTTGGCTGTTTTGTTTAACCAACCACTTAAGAGTCAAGTAGAAGTTTTAGTGAAATTAATTTTCATTACTTAATAGTTACAAAAGTCTTTGAAGATATTTATTGCCATATATTTGCTAGATTTTTGTCTCATAAGCAACTTCTCCAGAGAAAAGTATTTCAACAAGTTTTTGGACCTGTCAGCAATAATTTTTTTCTCTTGATCAGAGCCTGAAAAGGCTTGGATTTTCAATAGCTTCTGCCAGGGCAAGACATTGAATCCTTCTGAATGCTCTGTGCCATGAATCCAGATCCTTCATATTGACTAGAGCTGTCACACATAATAATAACGAAAACCAATGTGAATTTTGAATGCACAGCTGTGGCCTTGATTCAATTAGTGAGGATCAGAAACAGTTTTTGAGATGACTGACTAGAACACAGAGAGTAATATTCAGCACCTTCTCTGTGGCTGAATTCAGATTTCTTATTGGGATTTCTTTCAATGAAAAAGCAGTTAATTTGCTTAGTTAAAATACCTTTAGTTGAATTATTTGCCCAGTTTTGAATAGTTCTTCTTATCCTTCTGAAGACAACTAGAGGTTGAATATACCAATGTTTCACTGAAAAATCTGCCTGTGAATATACCAAACTTGCTTTCATTTCTGCAATTTATACCCCATTTGTACTATAAATGCTTGTTTAATGCTTGGTTTGGACAATATTGACTTTGAGAGAATGGTGTGGCAGTCCAGGAGAAACTGATATAATTTGAAATCTGGATACTTTGGTTGTAAGGATTGACCTACTTTGATTGTAATGTATGAACCAAAGAAAACTGATGTTTTGTGAGGAAGTAGTCTGTAGCCTTATGAAAGAAACAGCTGAAAAGTAAAATGAGTGCATCTTTTCGGAAAAAAACCATAGGTGATGTGACTGGTATGTTTTCCCCCAACACACAGCTGTATGTCTGATGTAATTGAGGAATAAAGAAAAATTACATTTCTGAATAATTTCTGGTAATTCGTTTAAACAGAGACAGACTTATGGAGGTGCACACTATTTTGAGCAACCAGTAATTGTGTAAGCTACACCTCACAGCCAAACTTTGTCTTCTGTATAACAGCAGGTTTGCCATCCTGTCTAACCAGGTTGTTTGGTAGTGTTGAAGAGCTGATTTTGAGAGAATGTTTGAAAGCTGTGGATATGATTTTTATGTGTTTGGGCAATCAATCAATTTCATTGCTTGGCTGCTTTCCCAGCTTCTGGTTGCTTCTACTACCTAATTTTGCAATGAACAAGCAAATGTTCTAATTGTATATAAAGAGAACTCTTCTGATTGTCATGTTTTGAATTCTTAACAACAGCTTAAAGTATTACAGCTGGATCCTATCAGCATATCATGGCAAGTCTTGCGAATTAATTTCAGTAATGAGTATGAGGCAAATGATACTGAAACCCTGCAGTACCGCTCTGACATATTTTTTGTAGCCGTTTCCATGTATTTTTCATCTAATGAGGATTTTTTTTTCCTAGAAGATGAGTTTCTTGCACTGTTTCATCACAGCACAGTGTTTCCAAAACCTGTTGGGTTTGAATTGCACTGCAGCCTCCATCAGTCTTCCACGGTTTGGGTGTTTTAAGGGTGAAGGAGACTGTCGACATGTTTGGGAGCTGCTGACACAAGTAGCAAGGAGTTGTTTGCAGCAGAAGGAGGGTGCTTGTCCCACGGGCACCACGGGATGCAGCCCCAGTGGGCAGCCAGTGGGGAGCAGAGCCGTGGGTACTCGAGCCCCAGCTGCAGCCGGCATCCTTGGTACAGGTGCAGGAACCGCCATGGGGAGAAAACATTCCAGAAGGATTGCTTGTAACCTCAGGAGGCCAGGTGTGAAGGAGGCATCATCCAGGAATTCCAGACTGAAATTTGCTGCAGATCTCTGAGACACCTGCCCACAGCAGCTACTGCTGCTTCATTTACCATTTGAATGTCTATCACCTCCTCTCCTTTCAGTTGCTTCATATCATCTTTGTGCTTGATCCCATGCTGAGGTCCATTACTAGGGAAAGCTCAATTAAAATCTGGCCACCTGCTTCTCAGCTGCATGAACAGTGTTGATGCAAAGTGTTGGCTAGAAAATGTTCTTTGCTGATGTTTCACTGGAAGTGGTTGATTTCTGGGGGCAGAGTGAGGTGGCTCCAATTGGCAGAATTACCATTTGGTCTGGAAAAGAAAGAAAGAATAAAATCCCACCCCTCAAATTACATACCTGTTAAATTGCTTGCTTTGCATTAGAGTAATTTCACTGTTACCTTAATAAATTGGGATAACCCATAGGCCACACAAAAGCAGGAAGGTCAAGAATTTGCCTTAACTCATTTTCTGTGTGCTCCGATAATCTCTTTTTTCTTAGGGGAAAAAAAAAAGGAAAACAATCCTAAACCAACAGTGGATCAAAAAAGTAAGACGCTAAGATTAAGGAAGTCAAGAATGCTTACTCTGTGAAGTGCTGTGCAAAATCAAAGGAAGGAGAAGCCCTTAAGGTCCCTGAAATGATACTTCAAAAATCAGACTTACTGCAACAAAATATGTATGTGTGTACATACATACACGTATGCATACACACACATAAGGAAATGACTGAAGAACTGGAGAAAGTGCCTTAAAGGGAAAATTAGGTGTTGGATCCAAGTGGCCAAGTGTATTTGCTTATGCACAACTCTACATCAAATTCCAGACCAGCGCCAGCTTGCATCCTGCCAGTTTACACCCCAGGCAAAAAATCTGTGTTGAGTTTCTGCCTGACCATGTAGATTTGCCTTGGAATAGCACAGTCTGTTGTCATAAATTTTAAGAGAAAACATGCAAAAGGTACTAAAACTAAAGGGCTGTTAGCAGCAGCGGAAAAATAAAAGGCACAACAAAAGCAACTAAGAATATGGTAGGGAGACCTGAAAAACAGCTAGTTGTAATACAACATTTTGGATGGTTATTGTGTAATGTGTGGTCTCCTGTGAAGACTAGAATTAGATTGAAAAACTTGAACAGGGAAGGTATCATTAGATGTATGTCCCTCAGTTAAAGGCAGATAAGGTCAAATGAGAAATTTGGTTTAATAACAAGGCTGATAAAACACAATAAATGAAATAAAAATTTCCAGAAGAGATGAATTTTTCATCTTGTCTAGTCTCAGATCAAAATAGATTTCCTTTAAATTAATGAGCTCACCAACTCTGAGAAAACTGTTATGAGGTGAATAAGAAAATAGTTACATGGGTCAATGGATCCTTAGCAAAAAAGAAAAGCTGGAATAGATAAGCAGGTAAATCAGTTTCATTTTTCAACATCATTGTAGGAATAGAATGCACAAAGAATGCAGTCTCTCATGGATGATTATTATATCTGGACACAGACTTTTGCATTAAACAGGAACATCACAAAACATCTGTAGCTACCACTCTTCGAGATACCTCTCACAAATGAAACATGGGGGAAGTAGTTTACTTTCTTAGTACTCATATTCTATATAACTGCTAAAAATTATCATTCGAGAAAGTGGAAATATGAACATTTTTGTTTTCTTATCATAATTGTTTATTCTAATGCTCTAGGCAGACAGTCACATTCTTAGATCCCTCTGACTTTCTACCCATTAATAAGCCAATTAAATTATGCTTTTATCCAACAGTTAGAGGGACCAAAAGCATTTTTTGGTTTTTTTTTATCATTAAATTTCTAATAATAAACATGTTAAGTACTGTATCAGGTCATTGCATACAAGACTTGCAGTTAATATATAATTAAATCTAATTTTAAAACAATTTCTGCTTGTTTCTTGCATGCATTTCATTAGAATTCTTTCCAGCATAATGGAATTTCATTAAGGGAAAAATAGGAAACAAAGATCACAAGCAACCTACTTGCCATTCATGTGTTTAAATATTCTGTGCATTTTCTAATCCATAAGCATGGGGCCAGAGTAAGAATGTGTTCACAAGTGACAGCAGTGGTGTATAGTGAATCCTGTGAGATGTCAGGGTTGGGTTCACAAGATTTGAGGGGGCAGGGTTAGAGCAAGCTTGTCCATCCTGGCCCCAGTCACAGGTCTGATGGAACAAAGATGACCTCTTTAATGTTCCACTGATTGCTCTGGGATCCCCCAGGTCTGGCCCATGCTGGAGAAGGACTGGGCAGTGAGGTGTGTGTTTAAATGACAGGACAGAAAAAAAAAGGGCCAAAAGAGGGACATCTGACCCCACAGGTAGCTGCAGGAAGCAGGAGACAAGACAGCGAGTCGCTGGTTTGGATGTAGAGATCACCCATGAGCAGATGGATTTCAATTACCCACCACAGCTTGCACAGAGCACAAGTGCAAGAGTTATCTCTACACTGGGAAAAACAATTCTTTCTGTGGCAGGTGCAAAATATGAAGGAATAATGAGAAGAATCTTTGAATCACCGATTCCCTTTCTCGTTATAACTAAGAACGTGATAAAGAGGGATATGATTTGACACTAGAAAAAAGAAGTCACAAATCAAAAGACATATGATGTATTAATGGAAATTGTAATAGGACATACACATTGGTGGGACAATGTACAATAAGACAAAGGGGGTACAAAAATATGTAAAAAATCAATATAGTTTGTGTTAATATGGTTTATCCAACAGGAGTGAGGGAATAATCAAAAACATTAAAGAGGTTTGCATCCAGGAAAGTAAAGTTTATTCTTATGGCTATGTAGTTCCAGAACTGGAGTTTGCTTGCCAGGAACTCAGCCAGGACAGAGTAGCTGCAGGTCTGCTGGTTGTGACTGGGACAGTGTGTCTGGAGCACTTTGATTCCTCTGATTAAAATGCAAGTCAAAAATAGAGACACAGCCCTCCAAGATCTAAGTACTGTTGATAAATCTGGAAACAAGTTTTAAAATAAATTATTACCATTAAAAAAATAGAAGAAAAACCCACAAACAAACATCTGCCTCTCCAAAACACCCAACCAAAACCCAAGACAACAACAATAGCAACAAAACCAAAAACATCACCAAAGAAAGAAACCTCTATTGCCACAAGTCTAGACCGAAAAAAAAAATACCCCAAATTCCAACCATCTTCATGCTTATCTTTTCTAATAGTTCCTTATGGTAACCAGATATGTTTGAGGAAAAAAGTGGTTCAAAACTTTGCAGTCTAATTTATCTCCTTGCAACAAAAATTCAAGCCAAATTAACTTCTGCAGTTTTATTATTCACATTACTATAGCTTATTATTCGTTGTGGAAACAATTTTCATTTTCAATTGCATTCTTGACATCTTTTATGTGGTGTTTTTCCATTCAATGAGATCAGAAACCTTTACCTTGAAGCACTGTCCTTTCTTCTGCTCTCACATTTCTCTTCCCATACACCCCGAAAGATCAAGCAAAGAAGGGGTAGTGTGTTAAAAAGTTGCTGTGATATTTGGTGCTGACTTTTTCTATGTGCTCTGTATGGGTATAAAGAGCATTATTTAAATGTGAACTTTCCTGAGCCTGTCATAGTTGATTTTTCTATGGATTGGTGTGATGAAACTTAAATGAATTTTAATGGCAGATTTTCCAGCATAGCTTAGTTGAACGTCCTGATATTAAATTTTAATCATCTCAAAGGAAGCTCTGTGTGGTGCAATGAAATTCAGCAGAAGTGTGCTGTGCTAATAAGCTGCAAAATATTAATACTGAGATGATTTTTTTGTCTGTCTGGTATCAAAAGTCTTCACTGAGCTGTAACATAAGATTTTAGCTATAAACTCAAAGCTCATCTGTTAAAAATAGCTGAGGAAAAGGAGGACGACTGTGTGTTCAGTGTTTCTAGGATGACTAAAGGTGACAAAGAGAAGCCATGTCTGTAGCAGTTTGGGCGTTCGTATCCTGTGGAGAAAACAAATGATCTTAAGATGTATTTGGTGGTGTATACACAAAGAAAATTAGGAAATATTCAACTTACATTGTATTCCATCTAAAACACAAAGTACTGTCCCGCTCTTCAGGTTCAGTAAAATGAACTCAAACTGAAATGGAGGAAACTTTCTGAGGTAGACAGAGTCTGCTTTAACAAAAGAGGACTAAGTGAACTTGGCTGGTTTTGTCCAAAAATAATTAAATGTGGGAGCAGATGCTCTTGCTGCTCATGGATATATCACTAGGACAAATAATGAAACCAGTAGAAGCACATTCATAGTAAAAGGCAATTTACAAAACCAATGAGGTGTAAACTGGCCATGAAGGTTAGAAGGTTAGAAGTTATTTTCCCATCAGCTGGATAAGTGAAACTATGGCTTCCCATAATACTGCAAGAAAAGATGTATTTCAAGTAGAAGTTGATGAGTTTTTGATGGCATATGACATAGGACATGTGGATATGCCCATGATTTGAAAAGGCCTTCTCACTCCATGTTCCCTGACTTTAAATTCAAATAGGTGGTTTGCACATGACTTAATAAAGTAAAATAAAAAGAAGTCTTACAATCCTTTTGCTGTCTCTTCCACAAACAAACACAAACCCATAAGGATTAAATAATATCTTGCATTGTTTATTATTACAGTGATTTCTATAACTCAACCAAGATTGGGGTTCCCATGCATAAATAGAAGGTGATTAAAGAAACATGCAATAAACAATTTATCACTAATTAAAGTAAGTCAGCTGTTAAATTAATTTAGAAAATCGCCATTGTATTTTCATAATTAAGAGTTCTTAATAATTATTTTTCACAGATCAATTTTTGCATCTCAATAGTGAAATAATTAACTACAAGTGTATATAATTATTTTCCTGTATTTTACTCTTCTTGATAAACACTGTCACTTTTGCTTACAAAGCTGTTTGAAATCTTGGATTCAAGGAGCTCTCAAACATTCAGATAGAGCTGAATACCTTCCCCAGCTAATGCTACATTTTAAAGGCTCGATCCCACAGACTGCTGGAATAAATGTGATAAGTGGCCAGGAAACGGCTCATAGGTTAAGGAGATGTCTTTTGCACGGTCTGATGATTTTTTTAACACTTTTTCAAAATTCATAGCAGTTTTCCCCACTGCATTCTTTTCAGGTAGATTGGGCAGTGTGATACGAACGCTGAATTAGTAATTTTTCAGTTCTGCGCTTTGTTGTGAATCTGATAATTGTGCCATTTGTTACCATCACGGACGAGCATTCCTGTCTGTCAGGGCATCCCTGTGCACATTGGTATGCTCTCCACTCTGCCCTGCAGAAATGCAGAGCTGTGAGCAGATAAGGGAAAGCCATAGCATTTGCCACACCGATGTGTCATTATTTGACTACTTTGATGTTCTCCCACAGGATAGCTTATCCCTTGGCTTCAAAGGGATCCCACTAAACTGCAACTGCAGCAAGGGCCTACAGGATTCTTGCTATTTGTAGAAAACAATCTCACCTTTTCCTGTTGTTCTTCTAATCTTGTGATGCTTCAAGCATATAAACCATACTGCACATTAGTCTTTGCTGGCTCACCTGAATACTTAGGCCAAGGTTTTTCATGACTAGAGGTTTTCAAGGTTTTTCTAGAGCTGTGTCTTGTAAGGCTCTGCAGTCTGTGCTTCACTTTCTGAGTGTTTGAAAGTCTTCTTAAAATACGAAAATGATAAGTTTGGACAATATGGGTGCTTTATCTGCTGCTTCTGTAAGTAGTATGATATTGCGTAAAGTACCTTTTTAAAACCTTTCTCTTCTTGATTTCTTCATTTTTTTAAAAATCTTTGCTGAGGTACAAATTTCTTTCACAGGCTTTTTGATACATTTTTGAAAACAGTGCTACATTAAAGTAGTATAAAATCTTTGCTTTGAGTCACATCTTATACAGACACAATGCAACTTCTGCTTATGTAAATAAAATAGATATTAAAATATCAAAACCATCTTGGCTAGAGCTAAAGAATGTAATAATTTGAAACAATGCAAGTCAAGCATCTTAAAGGGTTTGTTTTCTGTTAGAAATTTAGATCTCTTAAAAAGCATTGCCAAGCTGTAACAAGTCTTTTATTCCACAAAAGCAAAATTACGTGGAAAGTGAATATTGCCCTCCAGCAGAATTTAATTTTACGTTCCCCAAATGTCTTTAAAGTGTTCTCTGTTCTCTCTGTCTCGGAGTTCCCTTTCTTTTTCATTAACTTCACTGGGGCAACAGCAAAGATGTCGTTAGAGAACAAGAATTGAGGGTTTTTTAAATAGGAAATACTCATGATAGATTTAGTGTTTTTGTCATGACTTTCAGAACAGTTTATCAGAGGATGGGTGTTAGAGAGCCTGGCATCTTTCCATTTCTGTTCTCTTTGGGAAGGTAGCCCTAAAACAGAAATGGAGGCTGGATATGGTGGGCTGTTGCCCACAGAGGCTGTTTGCATGTGCATTACAGATAGCGGGTGCCTATCAACAAGGAGCAAATGAAACATTCACATTCTCACTGTGAAGTCCAGAAAGTTTAAAGATACATTATCAGACAGGTACTGAAGCCTTTGGGTAGGGACAGCTGAAACACTGCCTGGATTATATCAGGTGGATCTCTGCTTAGGAGATGCCAATAAACCTGCAGTTTGTACATTAAAATATTTATCCAAGGAGACATAAAAAGTAAGTAACACTGGACAAAGGAATTATCCAGTGATGTCATGAGCAACTCTCCCCCCCCTTGGTTATCACGCAGGAAAACCACTGTAGTCCCCCTGTCTCATCAGAGCACAGGAAGATGTAACCATGCTCACGTAGGCTTTATACATCTCAGTATAACCAGCTCATGGAGAAGTAGCAGCACCCTTGTTTCTTGCTCGTAGCTCATCAAGCTGTGCCACAGCTCATTGAGAAATTGCAGGTGTGACTCGGGAGTGAGTGAGTGTGTGTAGGGTCAGGCCCTGTGTCAAGCAGGAGGTCAGAAAGATGGGCTATACTGCTGCTGTTCTGAGCATTCCTGAATTGTCTTCTCACCTCACAGCAGATGATGTCTTTCTGAGCTTTTTAGAAAGGTAATTAGAAGGTAATTTATCCCCATAATATAATCATCCCACTTCAATTCAAGCCAAGGCTAGTATCATTTTTAGGCTTGCTGGACAGGGGATGATGTTTACCTGCTCTTAAGTGCAGCAGCGCCTTGTGGCACAACTCCACGCCTGCCACCGGTGGAGAGCTGCTGCCAGTAGCTGGCAAGAAGATATATTTCTCAGGAAAGAGGCAGCTGATGATTTGCTGTAAGCACAAATCTCCCAAAAGAAGATTTTTTTTCTGGAGAGCATGGAGATTGGGAGGAGAGGATCAGGGAAGATGTGGGAAGTGAAGTGAGTGTGTATGAAGGATGACTGGATGAGGATTAGTTCCCCCTTTGATGATTTTGGAGGCTGAGCAAAGGAAAATACTTAGTTTTACTCATCCATGAAAGCTGTCAGCACAAGCAAAATGCAAAAGCAGAGTAGAGAGTGGAATGATCCCTTGGGAGAGTACCCTGATGTTTTCAAGGGGATCATATTTGGATTTAGATAATATTTCTAATCCAAACAGTCATTTGTATATTAAAGCTGTTTCAGAGCCCAAGTGGCATCTGGACACTTGCCTCTCTGCATCCACTAGCTACCACCACTGTTGCAGTGCAGATGGCAGTATGTCTGCCTTGGGGTGTAACTTATAATAGGGAGTGAAGGTCTGCAGTTGCCAGAAATTGAATTACCAACAGCCAAAGGTCTGAAAAAGTGGAAAAATTAACTAGAGATAAATCACAGAGAGCTGATGGCCGCCATCCAAGTTGTCTGAAAGAACCAAACAACAACGCAGCCAGGCTGCTAACCCAAATATATAATTTACCATTAAATTAGCACTCTACCTACCTATTAGAAATGTGCTGTTCCAGAGCTTTATACATGGCCAACCAAATTTATTTTGGCCCCCCAGAATAACAGCTGAGGGAATCTGTGTCACTCCTATGAAGTAACCAGAGGAAGCATAAATTACTCCAGGGCTGGGTGGTTGCTCCAAGTTTCACAGCAGTCCCACTCCCCATTTTTCCCAGGCAGAGCTGACATATTTTCCCAGGTGGGCATCAGCTCACCTAAACTGTCCTTTCCTGGATAGGAGAGGGAGGGTAGGAAGGAGACCCACCACCCCTTCCTAGCACCAGGGTGGGTTCTACAATGCCTTCCGTGGCATTGGAGGGCAAATTTAGCCTTTTACAGATGTACAGCTGAACCATAAACACAGGCTTATGGAAGCACTTTAGTGGGTGAGAATCTGCTAAAAGCAGTCAGTGTGGGTTTTATGTTATGACTTGCAACACTAAAATTTTGCATCACAGACTTTTGATCTTGCAGCGCTATTAATCTGGAGCTCTGCAGCAATTCAAAATGTATTCAAACAGTACCATTCAGATCCAGACCTGCTGTTAAAGGTTGCCTGCTAGAATCTCATGCTCAAATGAATAAAAGGTATTATCTGATTTTTTCCCCAATACGTGTGTGGGGTTATCTTCCCCAAAAATGCTAGTTTATCAATAGGCAGAAATCCAAAACCCTTATGTTCTCAGATCTAGTATCCTGCCAGGTGCAGATCTCTAATTCCCTTCTTCATAGTGTCAGGATCACAGTTTGCACTGAATTAGAAATAGTTGTCTGTGGTGAGGAGAATTTCTAGCTTTTTCATTAAGTAAATGCCAATAATACATCAGAAAGCGTAGGAAGAATAATTTCATACATTATTAATTCCCTGCAGAGGATGCAAAATTTAAAAGAGGTTTGTTTTTCTCTGTTTATTTTTCTTAGGCTAGAGAATGGGGAAAAATCCATTTTAACCATATTGAGTTATACTTGGGAATAAGCAGACTAATGAGAATCCATTTTCTCCCTCACCTCTTTTAAAGGCTTTTCCCTGAAGGGTGTGCACCGAAGGAAAAAACAGTGCTGTGACTTTGTCCTTTTAAAAGACAGAGCATTCTGATGATGGTCTCCTCCTCTCTACAGAGAGAGCAGGTGTGCATAGAAATAGATTCATGCACTTCTTATGTGTTTAACTGTGCTTTTACATCTCTTTTCACCTATTCAGCAAGCTTGGCTGCCTTCACTGTAGTAAAACTGACGCCTTGATCCATACCTTGTGCCCTTCTGAAGGCAAGAAATTCAGATCTGGGGAACTATCTCCATAAAGTTCAGAGAATGAATGGGAATGCAAAGACTTACTTGTACAGGAAGTTCTTTCCCTAAAGCTGGTCTAAAGAGTAGTGGAAAAAGACTGTCATGCACAAGTTGGATATTTGAATAGTAGAAAGACTTCAGTCTTTTGGTTCATCCTCTTTTTGTTCACCTGGTACCTGCCCCAAGATGCACCTTTAGAAAAGATAGTTTGTTTTGTTTTTCTTGAAAAAAGGGGGTTATAGGCAGTTAAAAGTATCTGTTTCTTTCCTAAATAGTTCCCAAATTAGTATACCTTTTCCAGCCAGACATAGCCTTCCCAGAGTTACTTTATCCTAACAAAAGGAAGAATTTTCACAAAATGTCTGATGAAAGTACTTATCAGCATGAGCCAATACTGAACAATACAGGGGATGGATATTTCTAAAGGCAAGAAATATACAGATGTTCAAAAGTCAGTTTGCCTTCAAGAAGAATGAAAATACCAGAAGCCTGAACATTGAGATGGAGGAAAATAACCCTGTGGCTCCTTGCTCAGCAGTTCTGTCTGACATTGCCTGAAATTCCAGGTCAGCATTAGCAGCGAAGTGCTATGAAAGATAATTGCTTTAAAGCCCCAGTTTACTGACTAGGGACACCACATTAGAGTGATCATGTTAAAGGTTCTGGAGGACCAGCAAGGGAGGTGAGATGAGAAGAATAACAAAGCAACAAAACAGAATGGGGTGAGGGGAGAGATCTAAAGTTTTCTAATGATTCCATCTCAAAGAAAAAAAACTGAAGCCTTTTTTATATTAATATATTAATTAAAAAAAAAAAAAAAGAAATACCTATTTGTATGAAAGTAAAAAGAGAAAGGAGGTGGGATCCAGCATACAGGGCAGCCTGTGAAGCAGCAATCAAGAAACTGGTTCTATTCTTAGCATTTTATTCTTCTGCATTTCTTTTTTCCTGTCACTTTGCTAGCCTGAAAGATCTCTGCAACAGATTAGCAGCTGTGAGAGGTGTGTGATTTATAGAGTAGCAGCAAAGCTGCCAGTTCTCACCTGAGATGCATAGCTATAGTGTCATTATTGTAAAAATTATGATGTCTTGCAGTTTGCTTAAGCTCAGTCTCAGTTACATGCATGTACATACACAATTTCACCAAAACCAGCCACTACAATTATCTTTACCATCTTTGACTCTTGGGATGTATTTGTCAATTAGTGTGTGCAACAGTATCTCAGATTTTCTGTTGAGAAGTCCAGTTATTTCAGAGGCATTCACAATAAGGGAAGAATTTAAACACGCCCTGCAAAACTTCTTATCTTTTTCCAGATTTTTTTTTTTTTTGTGTTACATCTATCTATGAGCCTTCGGCAAGATTCTTCTGGAAGTTTTCACTCTTTTTTTTTTTTTTTTCCAATGCTTGAGTATGGTGAATAACACTGAGTCATCTGCACACATTCCCTGTTGTCTGATTTTTTCACCTCTTTTCTGTTTGTTCATTAGTAGTTGAAACTGAACACTAGGATTCAAATCACCTAACTTTTGAGGTTCATTATGCAGAGGTTTTAATCTGAGTCAGTGTCCCCAAGCTTCTTTTGCAGTCTGTGGAGAGGAATAAATAGTTGTAAGACATGATTCATCTCATCCCAAACTAGATTTGTGAAACAGGTCAGATGAATCATATCTCAGAAGCCCTCTACAGACCTAAGCTTGCTTAAGCATGAAAGAGAAACAGTCTTGTGTCAGATCTGAAGAAAAGGTAAAAGTAAGCCTATGTATCTTGATTCTTGGAGGAGTGGGAGAGGATGGCAGCACTGCTGTGGAAGATTATTGACATTCCCTTACTATGGCCCAGGTGATGTCCCATGTGAAGGGGCAGCCCTGGCATTTTGCAGCTCCCCCACCCCTGCTACCTGCTCCTGTTGCCTCCTCTCTGCCACATTTGCTACCTCTGCTGCCACAGGGGAGCAGTGACTTTATTATCCATGCAAAGAAAATCTCCAAATAAAGAGAAAAAAAAAAGAAAAAGAAAGTAGATTGAGAGCCCCTCAAGCTTGCCTTATGAGCACTAGAACTGACATGAGAGGGAAAAGCAGAAAACCCCTGGGAAAAAGGAAGGTAGTATTTTTCAAAGTATGTTTTATGGATAGTTCTCATGTCTAGATGTTGTATTTTGGACAACTCCAAGTTGTTTTTGCCTGGAGCTTGGAAATATTATTCCCTTCTTTTTTGTTTTCTTTGACCCTGCAAGGTTTCTATCCTTGAAGTACTACAAAGCAGAGACATTATCAGCCTCTCTGTGGTACCTCAGAGGGTGTGAAGCAGAATATTTGCTGAGGTGTTTTTGTGGTAATACTGAAGCTTATTACAAACATGCTTCTTCACACCTGAGGTTTTTATTTTTGTGGTTTTGAAAAAGTAAGCAAATATTCTCAGAAAATGTATGTTCTTTTCAGGAAGTGTAGCCAATGGGAGACCCCTTTTGCCATCACATAATGATTCTCTGCTATTAAAGTCTGGCCACAAATGAAAATTTGATGTTATTTATGAAATACCTAGACAGACTAACAAACGTTCTACTATAAGTGATTTATTTCAGATCTCCAAGTATATATTTGATATTGGCTTAGGCAAAGAAGCTCTTGCATGACAGACTAGGACGTGCTGGTTGCATTTTGAATTTTGACTGAAACATTTGATACTTAAATCTAGAATGGCAGGTAAAATTTACAGGGCTGAAGGTTACAAGTGAGTTCACATCTCTTGACAATTGCATCCATGACAGAAGCCAGACCTGCACCAACAATGACCCAGCTCAGTCCTGGGATACTGTGGGAACTGGGGTATCATCAGCACTAAGCCATTTCAGTCCAAAAGCAGTCTTATTGGATTTGAAGGTTTGTTATTGTAGCAACTAAAACAAAAAGTCAGTTCTACAAACATTATGGCTCTATGAGCATCTGTAATTAAGGCCATGTTTTAGCAAACCCCTCACTTTCTGAACAATCTGTTTTCCTTTAAAGCTCATTTTGATTCTCCCTCCAAAAATGTATGCTTTGGGAATGTGAGGGCTTCTTTCGCACTAAAAGTTAAATAAATTAGGGAGGCTGAGAGAAGCAAGATTTAGGGGTGTACAGATATGAGCAAGGTATCTAATTTGAAACTGAATTGAATTTGGTGGGATTGGCTAGCTTGGAGAAAACATTTTGAATAAACAAATAAATAAATAAATAAACATTTCTTGTGAAAAGTAAGCTGTTCATGTAGAAAAAAAATTCTGCAAGTTGAGGCAGAAACAGCTCAAGACGAGTGCTGGTGCTTGTTTTTAGTCAGGATACTCATCTAATAACACATTCTGAAGGAGAAGACTACCCAGCAAAAGGTCTCTGGCCCTTTTTTTGCCATCTCTCTTTCGTATGCTTGTGTGTGTCCTTGATCATCAAACCATACAAGTGATTTGATATTTTAAGTTTGCAGCTTTGCAAGCCAAGATGCATTGGGAATGTGCAAATCAAGAGCTGAGAAACTGGAAACAAATGACAGCTCCGTGTACTTGGCAAAACTACACCAGTTTAAATCAGTTGAGGGCTCAGCATAATCTCTAGGAAGAATCATGCTCCTAGCTTTCTCTGAAGTACATTCTCCTTTTGTTATCTTGTATGAGCCTTGCTGACTTTTATCTTCATTAGCAGCTTGGCTCTGTATTACATGCAGAAAGCTCCTCACTGGAGTTTCAGTCCTGACAGACAGTGTCAATGGAGGACAATGTGTTGTGTACGTTGCATATGTGCCACATATTTTTAGGTTTTAAATGAGATATAAGTCACAGTGTAGAGTTAAGCCATTCCAAGGAGTAAATCCCACCTGAGAAGAAAAAAAAAACAAAACATATCTACAATTCACAAAATACGGGAAAGAAATTTAATATAAAAATCTGTTCACCAGGGAGCAAGAGGAAAATCTGTCTAAAAGTATACAGAATCAGAGAATAGTTTGGGATGGAAGGGACTCTTTAAGATTATCCAGTCCAATCCCCCTGCAATGAGGGTAATAATAGTAAAGAAGGTGTTCTAAACAATCTTCTCTTCTGTCCATATATGATGGATCTTCAGAAGCTCACTGTGAGCTCTTCTGTTCCTGTGAAGCAGAAGTATTTTACTGTGCATGTCCTTTTGATTTTGATCCTTCTGGTGGGAAAAAAGCATGCTTAGCTGTTAACAGGAGGAAGGCTGCCTTCCTCAGTCCTCAGAAACAGATATGAAAAGCATTTTCACTGCAACACTTCTTTTTTTTCTTCTGAATATCAGGCTCAGACTGAAATTAATGTGGCCATGGCATTTTCCCACCATTTCTTCACAGGGTTCTAAATGGTCCTATGAAGAGCCAAAGTCATATTTCCTTTCAACTTATGTGAAGGCACACCCATAGATACTCAAAATGGTGACAGGAGTTCCCAAAGCAGTTCTTCAGAGGGGTGGAAACAAAGTCTTCCCATAGCACCAGGGGAGGATATCAGAGGACTTTGTCTCCCTACAGTCAGAAACTTGGGTGATGAGCACCTGAACTCATGAGGAGGAAGCACGTGAGGAAATTTTCCGTATTTTACTCTTCCATCTCTTAGAAAGAAAATAGCTCCCAGCTGAAGATGTTTTCCCCCATTTCCCTCAGTACAATGGGGTAAAACTTTATGGTTAAGAAATGGCACCACAAAGTGCCTTTATTTTATAGTAGCTCTTTGAGCAGAAAAAGTTCAAATTCATGAAAAAGCAAAAAAAAAAAAAAAAAAAAAGCATTAATTACTAATATTTGCCTAATGTGATTTCTCATTATGTTGTAACACTGATGCAGAGCTCTTGTTTCCCTGAACTGGCTGGAGGATGATACATGGAGGCTGTTTACAAAGGCTCACATTAGGCACAGGAAGTTCATCTCTTTATACTGCCTTTAAAGTTAGACGTGCTAGAATGGATGACTCAGAGAAGAAGCAGCTGGATTTAGGAGCTCTTGCTTGCCTGCTGAAAGGCTGTAGGCAAACTAAGCTGCCTTAAATTGAGTGTATCTTTTAATACTGTATCTTTCAAGAGTATCTTTTAAATTGTGAGTTTATAATTTTTTATATAAAAAATACTCAAATGGTATATCTTTAAATATGCTCACTATTTTGATCTGTGCCACTGCACTCACACACTTTGACAGATGGATGTCTTCCATTTGTCTTCATCTTCAGTGGTATATCACAAGTGTCAGCTTGAACAGTAAATCTGCTTTAGAGTTACCCATGCTTTATTATTTCTGTTAATAGTCTGTGAAAGATCAATGGTCTGATAAGGGGCCACAAAATTATTCAGGCTAACACAAGACAGAGAATAATGCTGGGGGAAACTTAGAAAATGCCCAACAATGGTCCAAGGTCACATGTTTATAATAATTTGAAGAACTAGGAGCCAAAATACTGCAAATTGTCACCATTACCACAACTAGAATTAAACGTCGACCAGTGTCATGGGTAGGATTGCACATACCAGGATTTTCTGTGTGTTAATCAATTCAATGTTTGACCCCCGTGAATCTTGGCTGCTAATACAGAATGGAGGAGATTATACATGTCTGAGCAGAACTTGCATCACAGCTCTTGTGTGAGTCCCAGACAATGTAGGAAAATTCTGCTAACCAGAGTTATGTTTTGTGGGCAGGGGCTTTGTGTGCTGCTGTGCATACCCAGCTGGCAGAATGGTAAACCACAAGTTTGTGCTAGCAGTGTAGAACCACTTTTGCATTTTCCACTCACAGCAAAGACAGCATGATGAAAAAAGGCAAGTAGGCTTCAGTCAGTACTGTTTTATGTCTTCTTCTCACAGCTCATGCTCTTTCTTCCATGAGGTTTGCTCCACTTCATTTTCACCCGCCACCTTGCTGACAGAGCTTCCATAGCTCTGCAGTGCAGCATCTAGCAGATGGCAGGGTTTTGACTCGTCAAGGGTCCTTTCTGATGAACATCCCCATGGCACTGTCCAGATTCTCAGAATCATGCTCAGTTGTTTATGAGCAGGACAGCATTTCTTCTTGCTGCTGTGTAGATGCCAAAGTATAATTCCTCAGTGGAGATACAGAAACCAGAATGTGACATTCCTGTGAGATGCTTTTTTGAACATAAATACCTGACTACTGAACACCATTTTTTATTATCTTGTCTAGGAAGCATTCTTTGTTCCTTGCTGAAGAAGTAACTCTTCCTTCTGCTATCTTCAGACACTGGATAGATGGGTGGCAAGTAGGAACAGGCAAAGCAATCTTTTCTGTAGTCCTCAGCTCCCTGCAGTCCTGGGCAGACTTGCAGTTTTCCTTAGAGTGTATCCACTGCATGTGTTTTTTAACACAGAGGCATTGAGAGCATAATAGAAAACTGCTGTGGCATAAGTACTAAAAGCAAGTAGATTTTGGCTTATGATTTCTGCTGAAGCAGAGAGGTAGCTGTCCATAAAAATTTCAACATGGTGAGTTAGAGCTGAATGCATAAAAAGTGGTAGTTGGTAGGTGGCCTTATCTCATATTAACCTGATCTAAACCAAGCCTAAGTAGTGTAGTCTTTGAGGAAATCAAAACATTGCATTTTCCTCTGTTCAGATGGCCAGTAAACATCTCAGAAGTTACAGTCCCTGATGGTCCACTGAAATATCTGTCCATTCTTTTTTGCTTCTGAATTTTCCTTCCATACCAGACTGAAATTCCCATTTCATGCTTTTTATGCCCTATGATACAGACACAGAGGAAATGTACAGTCACAGTCAACCATGCTGGTGTGGAAAGCAAAGGAGGGGAACTCTGGATGTGAAGAGTGGTGTGGTAAAGTGTGAAGAAGCAGGCAGGCAGAAATGGGGAAGTTGACCCTGAAGGGGAAGCTCAGGGGAGTGTGAGCACCCAGGGGCTGTGTCAGGCTCTCTGAATGCTGGCCCTCCTCCTGGATTTTGTGGGGCTCACAGTGTCAGAAAGCTCTCCAGGAGCTACCAGGTGCCAGTCATTCGGGCTCTCTGATTTTACTTACCATGACTAAGCAAGCAAAGGGAGTAAAATGCAGGAAGTGCACAGTACATGTGCCCAGCGGTGTCACACGTGTCACAGTGTGGCTTTGTGGGGTCTGTATGGGCCTCCTGAGGTGCAGCCAGAAAATGTTGTACTGACTTCCCTGTGGCTGAAAAGTTGCTGCACCAGGCAGGTACGTGTTTGAAAGAAAGCAATTAGGGAAAGCAGCGATTGTAGCACCATTATATACATATCTATTCATATATGGTTAATAGCATAAGTAACGCCGGCTGTCTTTTGGGAAATTTTGCTCCCTCTGTATTTCATTAGCTAATAACTCTCTGACAACTGAGTCATCAAATTACAATAAAATAATAGAAAAATATTTTTAAGAGTGAAAGTTTTAGCCAGTGTCTGACAATTATGGATGTACTTGCTTTCACTGGAAAAATTACTTAGATAAGAACATGGGACACATCCAGTAGAAGAAAGAAATACAGGCACGTCTGTCACTACAGAAATACCTGAAAGCAAGCAGTACAGGAAAAGGAGAGATAAAATGGTCTAGAGGTAGAAATTCAAGTATTTCAGTAGCATTAGCTGCAGATATTTTGTAGGCAGCTTATTCCGTATGTAGCTTCTACTCTCCATTTTTGCACTTAATAGCATACAGAAAATGAAAAGAACTAGTAGGTAGAAAGGTAGTTTTGAAAACTTACTAGATTATTAAACTCTATAGCAGAAAGGCCGCTATTGTGGTAAAAGGCAAGAATTTTGACATGTTTCAGTTTTCTTGATATTAATGCACATCTTCTTTTTGCTCATACCTATCCTATATGGAAAAACATTGCCATTCTTGTTTCCCTGAAGTAATTCAAGTTACATTCCTAGTTCACAATCCACAGCATTTTGTTTCTCACATTATTAAACACTGGTCTTTATTAACTAAGGCATCTAAAAAATTGTCATACTTAGTATATTTGTGCATGCTTCAAAATAGTCTAAAAACTTACCATTGCTCTTAGCTTCTAAATTTGTAATTCTTCAGTACACTGATTAAAAAAGAATCACCATGGAACGAAGACGAGCTGCCACACACGAGTAAGCACCAACAAGGACTCTGGCAGTTGGTGTTCCTACCCTGAGAGCAGAAAGAAAAGTTTAGGGGTTGATTTGTTTGTTTGTTTTCCTTTCTGAAGCATGTTCCCATCTTTTGGTGGCCCATGCTTTACAAATACTGAGCATGATGACGTGCTTCCCAAGTAAGCAAGTAAGTAAGCTTAGTAATGATAGCCTTGGCCTGGTGTGCCATTAGTCTGGGCACTGTACAGTCATAACAAAGGGCAGCATTTGTTGTGCAGAACTGGAAAATTAAGGGAGGGGAGATCAGAGAGCTGCAGCAAAAAGTTAATTATCAGGAAGGATGAGACTGTGTTGGTCAGGCTAAAAAGCACTCGCTTGGCACACATTATCTAACCACTATTCTTGTTGGCAATGCAAGGTCAGATAAGGAAAGATTAAAATTTAGCTCAGTGGATGTCCTCAGAGGTCTGCTTTTCTTGTATATGTAGTGGCAATGGAGTCAGGAATGTTGTCAGAGTCCATACTGGTGTTGAAGAAGTGGTTGGAGCCTGCACTGTGCCACAAAATACCACAGCTAATGAAGGCCTAATGCCTTTTGCACCAAGATAAATATTTTTGTATTGAAAGTGACTCCTCCATCAGCAGTGTGATTTCCTCCTAAGAAGCGGATCATGCTTTCCCTAATCTCTTTCTTTGATGAGCTGCCTAATGAAGCAGAACAGCAGAGTCAGCATAAAGCTTCATCTAGGTCTTCACTCCACTCATTGTTGCACTAATTATTAATAATTTATTATGACCAGGTTTTGGATATCTGGGCAATTACAGTGTCATTCATGTGGTTTTATACAGCAGCTAGGCCACAGGAGGAATGGCCTGAGCAACTCACTTCATTGGCAGAAGTTAAAAACTTCTATATTTCCTTACCATCTCCAGGTACAGGGCTTCAGTGAAATCAAAGAAAATTGCTAAGCACCTAAAGGTCTGCAGAAAGATCAAGAAATGGTCCACTTCTATTCATGGGACAGTGTTGTTGATATGGTATTACTTTAGAGCCACTTTGAAAAAAACATATTTAAACTATCTTATAACTGGAATCTAAGCATTCTTGTTTGTTTGTTTGTTTGTTTGTTTGTTTGTTTGTTTTTTAATGGAAAAGGCCACTGAAAAATTTATATACATTCACTAGGACAATTTCAGAGAACTAATACTGTCTAGGTTCCAAATAGATAAGGATTATTAAAGCCTCATACTAAGGGAACTAAAGAAACCATTCCCCTGGAAAGAAATTAAATAACAGTTGTGAATATCTTTTTTATATTTGTCTTTTTGTTGTGCCTGCAGGCCTTCCTAATCTCTTACTGTACTGACATGCTATAAAGAGTCATTATAGCTCAGAGCCTAGATAGGGACGGGATGAACATTCCTGATGGACCAGGGAAGAGAGTAAGAGGAAAGGTCTCTTATTACAGCCTGCACTGGAGCCTATTTATCCAATCCTTTAATCCTCCCATGAGAAAGGCATTTTTGAAGAGGCATCTCTTTAATTTCCCCTTCTTTCGAAGGCTGATTCATAAGAAGAGGTGGGGGAAGCCATGTGCAAGGAAGGGGGTGACTGCTCCTTCCTGCGGAGCACAGGGCAGCAGCCCTGGGGCCAGGAGGAGGGAGGGCAGCAGAAGGGGGGAAAACACCATGAGGCTCTGAAACCCCAGTCCTTTGGTATGGTGGCCAAAACCATCCTGGAGACAGCATCTGTGCAGAGATTGCCACAGCTTGGGAAGTCTGGAAGCTCGGTGAAATGAAAGAGGACAGTAAGGGGTCACCCTGCAAGGACACAGTGAACAAGGGGAGATGCTGTGTACTTCGCCTTTCTCCCTGATGGACCTAGTCATGGAAGGTTGCTCAGAATTGTTTGACTTTCTCAATTTGAAACACCTTTTGCTCTTCCTTGGAAAAGTCACTTTATGGAGGAGGTTCAAGCAAATCCACCTCAGAGCCCTGGTGTCTTGGCAGGGTGGAATTGACAACAGTTGCCTGACTTGGGCTCCCTCAGTAGGAAACCAGAAGAGAGACTGATATCTGTGGTAGAGCATCATATTTTCTCCCTAATGCTGGCATGCAACCAAAAGTGTGGCATGCAATATACACTTTTTAAAGGCTAAAACAGTTGGACAAGGTCATAATTTTCTTTCTTTTTCCCCTTTGCAGAGCTTCTAAAGAATTTGGCTTGTTTGTGTGGGGACAGCTACTGCTGTTGGCAGGGGGCACTGCTTCTTTTCACTTCATAACTCTGGTCACAGCTTCATGCAAGGCAAGACAATCAATGAGGCAGTGCTGTGAGAGCCTGGGGTTGAAAGCTGAACAACTGCAGCAGGAGAATTTTAAGACCTGGTGGGTTTAAGCTGTTGGGGGATTTAAGTAGTATTTTTTATTCTGACTAATTAATTTTGTAGCATTCTAGTGCAGGTCAATGGCTGAGTAATGTTTTCAACAAAAGGATGGATGCTTGTTTCATGTGTGTTTTCTTAGCCATAAAGACATACTGGTATCAAATATATTTTGAGAGCAATCTCATTGGTGCAGTTGGATTGCCAGCCCCCTGCCACCCTGCCCTTTGACATCAGCAGTGTGGGCAGGATGCCACCCGCAATATTCATGTGAGGTATGTTCCTCTCAAATGACACTGCCATTGCCAAAGCCAAGGGTCAGCACGACTCCTACCCACATTTAAATGGCATTTTCATGGCTGGTTGCTGCTCCCAGGTGACCTGGATACCAAATGTCCCTGGATGCCCATAGGAGCCACAGCATTACTTATGATGCTCTATTTGCTTTTAGTGGTCAGTGGAGTTGCTGTGTTCTGGGTGTGCTGCTGCTCATCTCTCCTACTGGCAATAAAGCCTTGTTTTATAAACTACTCCAACCACAGGTACTTAGCAGATAATCTGGGAAAAAACAAAGGACAGCATATTGGCATCAGAAACACAGGGAAACCTTGATGTGCCTTCTCCTCTCCCCATTTGATTTCCAGCTGCAATGTCCTGATCATCTCAGTGCTGCAGCACTGTAGCTCTTCTTCCTCAATGGTAGCAATAGTAAGAATGTAGGGCTGGTGCATATTTGCTTCATTTGATGCCCTCCTTCACTTCCTGACAGCCACTTTCTCAATATTCACTCTGTGAAGAATCAATAGTTTAAAAACATAAATTAAAGGAGGAAGGAGAACGAAAAAACCCCAAGACCGGTTTCATCCATGATTTTGAAAAGTCTGTTTTCTTTTTAAAACTTTGACTTTACTAGGGACATTGGAGTCCTTGTTGATGTCTATGTGTTTTGATATCATTGTAGCTGACTTAACTCTGTTTTTACCTCCTCTTCTCTCCCAGTGGAGTTTTTATACTGTGATTTGGCTTCCATGAAGTCTATTCGGCAATTTGTGCAGCAGTTTAGAGCAAAGAATTGTCCACTCCATGTCCTGGTGAATAATGGTGAGTTCTGTTTTTTTCTTCACATATCTGCAGGGGAAGATGTGACAAATGGAGGTCTTGTCTATCACTTCACATTTCAAATAGATTATCTGAACCATACAGCAGGTTACCATAAGGCTGCATTAACTGTTATGTCTTTCTAGAGTTAAATGACATTTTTTTGAGATATTGTCAGGTGAGGAGTCTGAGCACTTCAATGCCACACCTGCTCATGTTGTTATTGCAAGTCTGGTGCCTTTGCTGTGATTTTTTAGCTCTCCAGCACTAAAAAGAATGCAATTATACAGGAATCTGAGCATCTCTAAGAAAAATAAGAAAGGAAAGAGAAGCTGTACTTTATGCCAGTAGAAAATCTGTCTTTTCACCTTTATTTACTTTCTCTGCCCTTATGTTTTTCGCTGTATAAACACTTGTTTACCGTGGGTAGAGTGGGTGGCTGATGAGCTGGGTTGGGGGTTTAATCCATCTGAAATATAATCTGGCAAATTATTCAGCAACCTCAGGGAAGTCACTGCATAGATCCAGGTGCTACTGGAAAGCTGTTCTTACAACTGCATCCTCAGTGGTCAGAGCACAGATTAAAAGGACAATATTTATCTTGTATTCATACAATTATCAAATGAATCTCATTATTTTTAGGGATTTTAGCTTTTATTATTCACATACTTGTTATCTAATTTTGTATTATAGCCACAGTATTTTTGGAAGACAGCCTGTACAATAATTTTCTTCCAGAAATCATGCATATTCTGCATGCACTGTCCTAAAGGGGAATTTTCACCTGTCTATTTAAATAGGGGAAAAACCCGCCAGCAACAATTTAGGTTTCTTTTAGAAGTTTGCTGCTGTTATATGCTGCTGTTCTTATTTTCCCAACTATTTACATATTTTTTATTAAGAAATCCCAGAGAACATTTTCTGTTTTCCTGTGTAGACTTCCATCCTAGTGAGAGCAAACATGCTGTAAATAAATGGGTTTGTTGTATTCTTTGATGCCTTAAAGAGCTCTCAGTAACACAAGTAAATACTGCAATAAAAATTCAAGTGTTTTTCATTTGCTGATTGATATGAAACATTTGTGAAATGTTCAGTTAAGCATTCATTTTTCTTTGATTAGTCAAAAAAGCCTACCATTATTATTTTCATCATGCAATAATTAAAGGTGGATATTTAAACCTAGTTACAGTTAATTAGTGGGTATTTAAGCCTAGTTACAAAGTCTTTCCAGATTTACTTTTAAACATGCAGAATAAAATCTGTTACACAGATAGGAGCAACACTGTTTGAAAAAAACAGCATTTTGTGGGAAAAGGGGTTTTTAATTATATGTACCCATCAGGCATCCCCTGCCCTGCACTAGTTTCCAGCATGAGCAAAGCCAGCACTGTCAGCAGGGGAAAAATGATGAGGCTGAAACAACTGGGAAGCCCTCTGGAATATAGGATTTTTTTTCTGCCCTAGCTGCTGCTGAATTGGGTTGGATGAAAATTAAATGTGTCTCCTTATCCAAGAAACAAGGTTGTATGAAAATGGATCTCCTAATGCTCTTAACATGTTACAAAACCAAAGAGTTTAAGCCCAAAACTTCTTTTAAGAAAGGAGCTTGAGTTTAAAATTTGCCTGCTTCAGTCAATGTATTTGTGACTTGCAAGAAAGCTATTTGATTTCACTTATGCTTTTTTAGAGAAATCTGTTGTTTGAGAAAATCCTTTTAGAATCTACAATGAAATGAATCGTCCAAGTCATTTTTTTGCCTTAACAGAATCACATCCAAAGCCCAGGTGAAGAATCCCATAGAATTAGGTTAGTCTCTGGCCATTGCCTGGCAATGACTCCACTTTTGAATGTTTCCCACATATTTTTTTCTTTTTTTCCCTTTATTTTTCTGGTCCTTTTAATTTGCTTTTGTAAATAACCTGTTGCATTTAATTTTGTATTTAATTTTGTTACTAGTGAAAGTGCACTTTCACTAGTAACTTTTGTATCATAGTGAAAGCCCAAATGTTTCCTTGCTACATAAGACGAAAATGAACATACCTAATAGAGGAGAAATGGCCTGATGCAAAAACCACCAGTATTGAGGACAATCAAGACAAGTGCTGACATTTGGCCTATCTGACTGGCTTTTCTTTTTCCCTTTCCCTTCCTCTTTCCTCCTTTCTTTTCTTTTTTTTTTTTTTTAATGTTTTGGGGGTTTTTTGTTGTTTTTGTTTGGTTGGTTTTTTTTTTTTTTTTTTTTTTTTTTTTTTTTTTTATTGGACTNGTTTCAATGCACTGAAGAGGATGATTCAGTCCATCATGGACTGCAGAAGAGCTGGAAGCACTGATCTCAAAAGCCTCATCCCAGTTGCCTGTTCCACTGCCTTTCCCATAGGTTTTGAAAATCAGACTTTGTATGTGTCCGATGACTTCTGAATCAAACCATCAGCAAGCTAGTAAAATTTTTTATTTCTCTCTTCATAGGACCAAGAATTTTATTATCAGGGCTGTACTCTTATTTACATTTAGTGTAAAAATGCAAAAATTGTTACACTGAAATTTTTGTACTACATACTAGTATTATTTACATTACTGTCCTAAATAAATTAACAATACTACAGGTCTGACCTAAGATTATTATGAAATTCAGCATTTTTTAAAAAAAAGTCCTGTCACTTGCTCTCTATCCCTTACCCAACTCAAGGAAATTAGGATTTAGTTGGAAATTAAATTAACACTAAAATCCTGAGTTTCAAAGTATTCTCCTAGAGCTAAACATCCAGGTCCCACAATAATCATGTGAAGGTTTGGGTATCCAGCTAAATGGAGATTAGTGCACTAGTCACCTCCTCTTTTTGTTAGGGCTTATTTTAGCATGTACATTAACTTTCTAATTTCTGATTTAAAAGGAAAAATTTGGTTGAATGCACGCATTATTTCAGCTGACAAATAAGGACCTGTTTTTCCATTACTGTGCTTTCTGCATCAGTAATGTGCATGCTCAGCTCTTGGTTTTTAAAATAAACGAAACATAGTAAAAATGCAAATAGAGTATTATATAAACCTTTTTTTAAAATATAATGTGCTAGTGCTAAAAAGAGAAAAATGCTATGACATAGAAAACAAATTCATTTTCTGTAGAAAACAAGAAGTAAGCTAAGTGGTTGAACTGTGAGCCACAGAAAGAAGGATGCAGCACAAGCAGTGAAGGAAGCTTAATCTGACAGAAGGTCAGAAGAATGTGTCTTCTAGTCTGCTAATTAGCATTTGGGTGCTAATTTTTAGTTTTGTTTTGGAAAGAACTATGTGTTTGTACAGCTGAAAAGCATTTAGCAAATTACAGCCTGTACACTCGTGTTAATTATTTAATATTATCCTAAAAATGGCATTGCTGTTAAAATGCATTAGAAAGTCTGCTGTTTTCTTGTGGTTGAAAAAGGGACAGATACCAAAAACTTTGTAAAATTCCACGACCAGCAGTCACTATTTCATGCCAGAGATGTTTTTTTCTAGCCTTGAAGGCAGTCATTTTCTGTGTGCTAGAACTGTTTCTCAGCACATTGTAGTTAATGTGTTTGCTTGTATGTTGTTTACAGTACCTAATGATCTTAAAACCAGCAGAGTCAACACAAAAATCACAAGATATTTAGGGACACCAGAATACCTCTGGATGCTAAACATGCACTGTCCAGCTCATTAACAATGAAATGCCAACTTGGAGATTTCAGGCTATTATTAGCCTATTGCAGACAGATTACAGTTAATATATTTCAGGTTGAAGCCTATCTAAGCCAATTTAAAATCAATATTCCTGAACTGCTAGCTAATTCAGCTGATCATATTTGGTACTTTGTGGATCATCTGAGAACTTATCAGTCTCTTGAGAGAATGAAGTCTGTAAAAGCTTACCTCTTCAGTTCCTAGAGCATATTAAAAGGTGTATAAGTAGCTGAGTATGTAAAATATATATATTTCTTTGTGTTACCTACACACAATCCAGCCATGTGCAGGTCAGACATAATCCTTTGCCAGAAGTCCTTTGAATAGTCCCACAGATACTGTCAGGGTTGATGATATATTAAATTATTCTTTCGTTTGAGTATTTGCAGGATCAGATCTTCAGAAGAAAAGTGAAATTTGAGGGCTGGGAACAAGAGCATGTATCAAATGCAAACAATTCTCTACATACTTACCTACTCACAGGCCATATTTATAAATTGAATTCACGAATAGTTAAATTGTTTGAAATTATCACAGTGGGATCTATGAAAAGATCCTGTCCCACTGGATTAGGTGAGAGCCAGCTCCCTTGCCTGTAGCAGCTGCAGGCTACACTGACTGCTCTGATGAAAAGAAAAAAAACCTCAGAGATGTGGAAATTCACTGGAGAAGGCCTTGAGGGAAAGTTAGTGAGGAGGGTTGCTGTTACTCCAGTGAAACTTGGATATCATTGAAATTAATGCTTCTCCTCCAGCCACACAGGAAAGCTGTGATGAACTCAGGATATGAGTTTAAAGTATTAAAGTTGTTCCAGTGTCTTGCTTACAACATCATGTTTCATCTTTATCCTTCCTCGAAGACAAATTAGAGCAATACCCAAGCAAAGCTGGGATGGAAAAGGTATAGAGGGATAGGGACAAAGAGAGAAGGGGATGAAAAGAAGAGCAAATAGCCTTTACCTGTATGTAATGGATGATAAGTACTAGATATCATGGGAGAGCTGGGCCTTTGGGAATGGTTTTACCTGGAAAAGCTAATTTGAGGTGGTGGAGAGATTGGCTTACAGTGGATCTTCCATGTATGGTGGGAAAAACTGGAAGATTCATAAGGACCTTAACATACAGTATTAACACATTCTAAAATGAGAAGAAACTCCCAGAGCCATATTTTTTTATGAAGTTCAGTGCATGACAGGTGCCATCCTCTCAGATTTTTCAGAAGAGATCACCTTTTCAGAGGGCTGGCTGGCTGCTCACACACTGCTCTTCACAGGTATTGGATGCCTTGGGTGCTGTGAGTAACTTGTCTGGGCACAGGTGTCAGAGCACCATGACACTGCTGACAGTATCCAGCCTGCCTCATTCACAGCAAATGAGGGTTCTGCAATGCCCACATTTATCTGAGTATGGACTTTCAGCATCAGTTGTCAGCTAGAGATTTTATTTTAGTTGGATGGCACTTTTGTCTGCCGGAATTATATGTGTCTTATATGAAGATGTCAGATTTCCTATAAAAGGTTTATTTTTTTGTTGGAAGAACTAATAAGTTAGAGGGGTAACCTTAGACTCTTCTAGCTTTCAAAGAGCAAGGATTTCATTCATGAAAATCCTGACTTTTGTCTGATATTATCTTTCTCTTTCTGATTATTTCCAAAGCTTTTTTTCTGTCTGTGATATCAAATACTTTGTGAAAGAGGAGATATCTTAGGCTTCACATGCTGCAGGTTTTTGACCCATTTGCTTTTATGTCTTGAATGTGAACGTTTTATCAGTGGAAGACAGATAAAAAATTCAGCTATTGATGGATTAGGAAACCCAACTGGTTCTACTTAAGTGTGTGGAACACTTGCCATTGGCTTTTCTGAAAGGCAGGAGTGAGCCATGTTTTATTTTTACTTAATCCTTTCATAGCTTTTAGTAAAAATATTTTTTATACAAATTGCAAACTGAAATATTTTACTTCTGAGAGACTATCCTATTGAAGTAGAAAGCTGTGACTGATTTTCCTATTTTCTGATTGTGAGTGGGCTAACTCACCATTGTGCCAACTCAAATAAACAAACAGTTACTGAGCATATTTTTAGGGAACAGAGGGGTTTTTTTGAACCAGAACTAATTAGGAATGCTCTGATTTATTTTAGTGTAAAATCAAAAACCTTGGTTATGGAATGTATCTACTTTTTTTAGCTGACACATTTCCCAAGGAACTAGCTTGTGCTGTGCTCACATGTAGCAGTGTGACATTGAATCAGAATGTGGATGTTCTTACAGAAGTATTACAGCCTGCTTGGTTGTGTTCTGAACCTACCAAGATTTAGTTGTTGTTCTCACAGTCCTTGAGTGTGGATTGCCTGCATTTTTTCCTTTTCTTTAACCTACTGAGAAACTAAACTTGTTCTTTCTGGAAAGATTGCTTTATCTTCTTTGGCACAGCTAATACAGTGCACTTCTCCCTTGTGAACATTTTAGGTGGGTCTGGGAGCACCAGCAGCAGACATTACTCAGTTTTCAGTTCCCCACTACATTGCCAAACTCTTAGTGTTTGGGCTAAGAGATGCCATGCCAAGTATTTGCCTTAGGCTGACTTTTTTTCCTTTATTTTATTTTGTAATGCCAGATAAAACAGTTTATATGTTTCCAGCAACGATAAGACAAACATCTTAGGAGTTTTTTCTAATGTCAAAAATGATGGCAAGGTTTTTCATAAAGGCTGTGGTGTTATCACACAGTGTGGAATTGAATCCAGACAAGATCTTGCCTTTGTGTCAGTGGTGGCTGCATCTTTTGCCACATATTCCCCTGATGGGTCAAGTCAGATGCCTGCTAAGCACTGCACTTTGTAAGCCACCTTTTATGTGTTCATCTCTGAATATTTTGCCTATTCCAAGCATGTCTCAGTTCGAACCTGAGCAGGTCCTTCTGCCCAAATCACAACCCTGAGCTGTGGTGGGATGTGCTGCATGCAGGCAAAGGCACCAGCACTGGGACTGGGCACCAGCATCCCATCTGCTCTTCCTGACTGCCTCTGAGCTTGGTGAAGACAGGCACTGGGGCTCATTTCAGGCTCCTCCAGTCTCTCTGCTGTCCAGAGTGGTGGCCTCAGTCTTCCATGATCTCTGTGACAAGTTTCTGTCCCATGAAAATTGGACTGTGAAGAGTTGATGGATGGGAGGAACAGGGCAGTTAGCTGGGAACCATCAGGATGACAGAAACCTTGATTGCAAAACATCTGAATTTTCTGATTAAAAAACTTCTGTAGAGAGTTAAACTAAGAACGTAGCATATATTCTTGTTAAATATCAAAAATTAATAAGAGAGCAAGTACTGAGGTAGAGCTGGGGTGGGTAGTGAAGACAGAGAGAGTCATCAGGTATGTCTGAACTGCAGATGTCTCAGTTAGAGAGACAATGGCAATGCTTAGAGAGTTGGCAATGCTTAGAGACTGTATAATTCACAAGGATGGAATCCTTAATCTTGAGGACTGGAGTCTTTGTTGGATACTAAGTGATTGAATCTTTTCTCCATGAAGGCATTCTTGACTGACCTCTTACTTGCAAGTTTACTGATGTTTAACAGAGATGAGAATTATCGCTCCTGGTGGAGAAGGGATTGGAACCTCTCTTCTGCTTGATCACCCACTTTGATATAACTTGTACAAAGAAACCTGTAACTTAGTCACAGCTGGTTGATACTGAAGTGGGGATGGAGAAGCTGGAAGAAGCCTCAGAGCCACAAATCATGGCTCCAGCAGGAAACAAGCCTCAGCAGCAGGGGGAGGATGAGCCAGGTGTGTGACAAGCAGATGCTTGCAGGGTGCAGAGTGATGTGGGATTGAGACACAAAGGAGCTTCATTGGCTGTGTAAGAGAATTAAGGAGAAGGAATTTACCATTTGCGCGGAAGCAGAGAGGTAGATGGAGCTGCTATGCATGTCTGGAGCTGAGCCTCTACCCTCCTTCCAGAACACATGCAGTTCCTTGATAAAATCAGCATGGGATCACTGGATTATGGTGATAAGGGAGCAGGGGAGGCTGGGAAGCAGAACACTGCCTTGGTTTATCATGGCCATGCATTTTGCCCAGCAAAGGGCGTTGGGGAAGCTGTCAGGAAAGGTAATGAGAAAAGGCAGTGGGTGGTGCAGAGCATCTTAGGAGAAGGGAGCAGGAGGTGAGAGCTCATGGGGACTTGTTCAGCGCTGGAGAAGAGGCTCAGGCAAACTCCTGTGGAGAAGTTGTCCTGGGATGAGGCAGGAGATGGTTCTTCTCCACAACCCCAGGCTCAGTCCCTGTCCTTTATCAAACCTGTTTTCACAGTGGGCAGTACCTTCCAGGAAAGGTCCATGCACAGGACATTGTTCCAGCACTGATGCCAGACAGACTAACAGGCGTCTTTGCATCTCCCCATGGGTCAAATGCATTGGCGTGGTATCTGTGTGTCATCCAGGTGTCATTGTTATGCCACGGGGTAAAAGTTCTTGCTTTCCTTCATTTTCCTCCCATTTGGCTTTGGAAAATTGCATCCACACATACAAAAAGCTCCAAAAGACATTAGGAAATGGAAGAGTCTAAGCTGTCTCTGGGAAGACAGGGAGTAAGACAATAGCATTGGAAAGCTGCACCAAGTTTCATCCGTGTTTTTGTGGTTTTCTTCTAAACTATCAGGATTTTTACCTTTTCAGTTCTCATATACTGTTAATCTGGCTTCTGTGTGGGGTGCTGTTGAGACTCAGAACACTTTCCTGGGATACCAATAGGCATGTGGCCTACCTGTAGCACTGGACTCTGGGTTAGGGATGTGGCTTAGTAAGCAGCTATGTCAGAGCTTTTAGAGCAGTAAAGTCACTGCTCTTCAGCCCAGACGAGGCAGTAAGAATCAGTACCTGTAAGAAGCAGACACATGGGCACAGCTGTGCCTCCAGTAAGCACTTCTGGGGGCAATTCTTACCATAAGGCATTGTGTGTTCTCATTGCTCACCAGCCAGGAGAGACCCACAGGGCAGGCGTACCCTGGGATTGCAGAGCCCAATAGAGCAAGGTGGAACAAGCATTCTGCTATAGGCAGCCTAGCCAGGGCATGCTGCTGTATGGTTCTGCTGCTCAGGTGAGAAGTGGGCTGTGCTATTTTACATGTAGGTACACCCAGAGGTGTTTTGTGGCACGGGTGTGCAGAACAGAGCAGTTCTGACATTCTGTGAAGTAGGATGGATGCCCTGAGTGGCTGCACTCACAGCAATGGAAATGCTGCTAAAGGCATCAGCTAAGACAGTGCAAAGCCTGTACAGAGGAAGAAAGAGCTCTGTGCTGTTACTGGAAGTAACTGTCTCCTAATTTTTCCCCTTGGAAACATTTTTGGTACAGTATGTATCTCTTGCTTGTAAATAGCAAGAATTGAGTGAATGTGATGATAAAGGTTCACCTCCTGCTGTGAAGGTGTTATGTGTAAGTGTTTGTGGCTGACATATTGCTTTATCTGCCCAGCTTTCTGCTGTCTGGAGATAAAAGAACTTGTGTGAGGGGAATCTGCCTCCAATCCCTCTTCTGTGAGTCTGGCTGGGAAGGCAGACATTTTGTTCTGTGTGTGAAAAGGAGATTTTAAATTTTTCTTTGTAGTGAGTTTGAGAGAACTATCTTTAAAAACCTCCAAGTAGCTCACTGTAAATAAATCCAGATGAGTGAAATACCTGTATTTTTACAGCTCTTAAAACACATTTTATAATGGAGATGGAAGACATTTTTGCTGTGGGAGGTATGGGAGTTAGAGCAATATTTGTCATCACCTGCAGTACGAGCAGGCATGGTGCAAATTCTCCTGTATAATTCAATAAAAATGAGGTATGTCTGGCCTATAATATTTACAACTATCATAAAATTTTTTGTTATGCTGCATGCAGTGTAAGATCCCTTTTGTTCTTAGATGGATCAGAAACCAAGAGTTTCATTACAAACTTTTACAGTAATCATCATAAATTCCTGCTTATAAGGACAGTTCTCTTGAAGTTTATTCATTATTTGAGTGAGAAATATGATTATTGCCTAGTCATAGAATTAAAAAATAATGTAATTTTTTTATCCATTAAAGCTAACTAAAATGTACATAATTTGAACATATTAAAATAAATGCAGAACTGCGGCACACTGGAATATATATACTTTATACATAAGAACAGTTGTTCAGCATAGATTTGCAGAAAAATATTCTCCTTATTCTAACTTATTTCTACCTCTGCAAAATCACACATCCAGGTTTTGTTTAGTCAGTTTTTTTGTTCCCATACTATCAGTCTTTTGCCAGAATATTTCAGCAACAGCTAATTAATTACAAAGTAGAAGCTTATGTTCAGTTTACTTATTAATTCATTTTCTTATGCCATGATGTTATCAGTGATATTTTAAAGCTGAATCTTCTGGAGACAATCCAGCTAAATCACAGGGAAAAACATATAAGAAGGTCATATCAGAACTGAGGTGTTTGGCATTATTGGTTTGTGTGGTGCCATTTCAAATTTCACATGCACTCTGAAAAAATTATAAGGCTGACTACTGATAATTAATATCAGAAAGATACTGATTTGTTTGGATTCCGTACTGAAAGAATAAGCACAATCATTCTTAGTTTACAATGAAAAGATAAGGCATTTGTTAATGTTTCAAGTAGTACTGGATAAATTCAGAGAATTAAAAGTAGAACCAGCTTTCATTTTTGAGTTAACATTTGGGACCCTTAAGTAAAGCTGATGATGTTTCTGGACAAGAGAAAATCAATAGCATGCCACTTTTAGTATCTACTGAATGTTAGGTAGTTAATAATTTTAAAAAAGAGAGCTTGCTGCTACACTTACAAGGTTTTCCCTTTTGTTAAGGAAGGAGACAGGTTCAGTTGCCTGAGTATTCCTTTGTTGGGTATTCCTTTGTATGCTCACTTTTAGTAAATTAAAAATGGCTTTTCCTCAAATAAGAGGAACTGCCCTCAGACTACAGGGCAAGATTTTTTTGACAGCCTTACTATGAACTACCTGAAAGATAGGACCCTTTAAAAAAACAAAAAAAGTCTTTCAAAGGTGTTTTGCCTTAGTATTCTTTTGAGCAGCTCTTGAAGACAGAAAGGGAATTGTAGCAGCATCAGATGCAGGCAGAGATGATTGTGCCTGCTCAAGGACTTGACCAGAATTTCTACTCAGGGGTTGCTCTTGAGGAATGAGCAGAAGAATATTGGGGAGTGTGTATCTTTACAGTTGTGCCTTGCGTAAATGAAAATTTTTTCTGTCTCCTGACCTGAGCTCAGATCTGGGATTTTTTTTTTGCTTCCAGGACATATAGCACAGATGGTGGAAACTAATTGGGGTGGAGGGCAAAGCCTCTATGTGTTCTTGAAATCCTGTGCCTCTCTGGAGGTCGAGGGTGAAGTTGCTGAGGCACAGGCATCCTCGGGGCTAATGTGAGCGATGGCAGCCTCCCTGGGTTTGCCTGCTGTTCATGATACAAAGCTGAACGGCTGTAACAGCTGCCTGACACACTTCTATCTAACACACAGGACAAATTTCTCCATCCCTCCATCTGACTCAGCCAACAGAAGTGCATGGGGGGGTCCTATATCGAGCCCTGCAGCAATCCCAGCAGATGCAGAAGCAGCATTCGGCATGCGGATCAGCTTTGCTGTGCCGGGGTTCTTTTATATTGACTGCCTTTCTTGGGCTTGTATTTTACCAGTGTTGCTGCAAACAGAGCTCTGGCAAACTGCTTCCTTTCACCTTTTCCAAGTATCAGAGCTTTGGAGGGCAGGATGTCCTCAGAGATATGCAAATCATTTCCTTGTACTAGCCCTGTGCTCAGAGATGCAGCAATGTTTCCATGTGCCCTCCAACAGCTCATGCTGAGTTCTGTCTGTGCTGAAACTTGCACTGTAGCAGGCTGAGACTTGGTCTGGGAGCTTGGGGTTTGTTCCATCCCCAAGCCATTCCCATCCTTTTCTTCTTCCCAGAAGACAAGAAGTCACAGCTGGGCTTGTCTCACATTTGCATTTGTCCATAACCTTCATGCCAGTTCTCAGTCCCACTGTTACAGATGTGATTATACACAGTTTACAGCAGTAAATGACATAGGGACATGCTAATCAAAGCTTTTGTGGACCCTCATAATGTAATTTGTGTTGTGTTTCTTTCACTGTACCACCAGTCAGCATTGGTCTTGTTCAGTCTTAAGTTCTCCATTTGCAGGTACGCTGTGTTGCACCCAAACCTTTTGTTTTCTCTGTAGTCTTCTTGAGTTTCTTCCCCTCCCACTGCTTCTCCAGTTGCCCCATTAAACAGCAGGAAGCCACAGGTGAATCCCTATGGGTGTTTGCTGCACTAAAAAAGATCCTAAAAATATCTCTCCTTCGGCCCAAGAGGCAGCAACTAAGCTGCACTGTCGGGTGGCAGGAACCCCCAAAGCAGTGACGTAGATGCACAGCATGTGCAATTTAAAATGGTCATTTCATATGTGACCATCAGATCAGGCTGACATCAGGAAATGGGATGTTAAAGGCTTTTTAGTGGGCACATGAAGTAGCATGAGGATTAAGCTGACACTCTCTCATGTTTGTGCACAGAGGTGGCCTTTCTGCTGTATCACATTTATGGGTCTTAGAGAGAACCATCCTATAACAGGATTCTCCATGAGTTATGTCCATCTACATTTAAATGACAAAGGACATGTCCACTTGTACAGTAATTAAATTTTAATAAAATAAGAATAATTTCTATAATTTAAGTCTATGCTATAACTGAGCAGGGTAACTATTCCTCACACAGCCTCAATACATTATATGTTTTATGCATGAGCTCAGAATTCTCTGCAAGATGCTGAAATCAACATTACATGTTGGGGATGTGGATACATATTTTAGACACTGAGTTTGAAAATTGTGGTTTGTGGAAATTTATGCAAAAATATTGCCAAAATAAGCATTGAAAACCTAATTTCAATATGCAGCTGCTTGTAAGCATGGTAATTAAGATATATTGGGTAAATTTACTACATCTGTTCTCACCCACAGAAGTTGCAGATTTCAGATGTAGACTCACCAGAGCTTTAAACTCCAGCCAGGACCCAGGAGAAAGCTGTCTGGGAGAGCAGGTCTGCTTAGCCTGGTCTTGTCTCCACTGCTCAGAGCTTTGATGGGGGGAATGTTGTTGGGATTGCCCAGCTCCCACCTCTTGAAAACATTTTTCATAAATGAATTCACAGTCTTGCAGGGAGGGAGAGAGAGAGAGAGTCAATCATCACCTTATCTGGATAAAGAGACCAAAGTGGGGGTTTAGACATTTTTCTTGTCAGGAATCAATCAGTGTCGACTTTACATGCCATCACCAGTCACTCACTGCTCTAAATGCTGTGTTTGCCCTCTGCAGCACGAAATCCATACTTCTTCTAGCTTGCTGCTCCTCTGAAATAAATCAACAGGTTTTACCTCTACTTTTTCCTCCAGCTGGGGTGATGCTGGTCCCTGAAAGGAAGACAGAGGATGGATTTGAGGAGCACTTCGGCTTGAACTACTTGGGACACTTCCTGTTGACTAACCTCCTCTTGGATACGCTGAAGCAATCAGGAACGCACAGTCACAGCGCTAGGATCATCACTGTCTCATCAGCCACCCATTATGTAGGCAAATTGCACCTAAACGACTTACAAAGCAGGTACCATCCCTTTTTGGAATTCACTGATCTATAGCAGTCTTGTGCAGATTAAACTACAAGAGAATTGTTACTGACTACTGAATGAGGTGGGGTTTCATTGCGTTTTTCCTTTTTTTAAAACACAATTTATGGTGCTTCTCGAGCACTTGCATAATAAATTTAACATTTGATCAAAGCTTGCAGCCTTGAGCCAAAGGTACAAATAATTTATAAATTCTGAACGGCGTCCTTTATTCTGGACTTTGAAAACCTCACTTTGCTTTCTCATGCTTATACTGCGGTGATGCTTGTGGTGCATGCAGCGCCTGGACTCGCCACAACCTAATCAGGGAGAGACGCTCCATAACCGGGATGTTTTGAAATGGCTTTCATTTCACCTCCTGCTTTCATTTAGGAAAACTGTGGATGAGTGTCTGTGGGATATTTCTAACATTAGGAAGACATCAAATGATGCAGTAAATGTCTCTGGTATCATACAGGAACTGTGTAGAGTGGTTTAGTTAGTGGAGGAACAGGATAGGATAACTGAGATAAATTTTAAAATTTTGCCGTGCAGTCATGCATGGGAATTACATGCTTACTAACAGGCTCAAGCAGAGCCTGCCTTCTCGTGGGCTCCAGAGAGCTTCTGCCTGCTGCATGGAGCCAGGCTCACTTCTGTGTCATTTCCATGAAAATCTGTCTCCATCCTTTGACAGGGACGTCAGCAGATCAGAGGTACCTGGCCCAAGGTTTCATTTCCGAACAAAGACTAAAATTAGAGGGCTGGGCTGTTTCCACTGCAGACATTTTACATATGAATGCTGCATTAGGCACGTCAAACTTCTGATTATATATTATGGCATCGGTTTTATTACAAGCCATTGTTTAAACCTCTGCAGGGTAGTCACAATTTAATCTCTTGCTTGTAAAACAACCACAGGAAATTACCTTTACTCTTCACTTGATGAATGTAGTCATTGTTTCTGATGGGCATGTGCTGGATGGCACCATGCAAGGGGGCTAAGGGGATTAGTATTTCTTTGGGCCAAAGTGTGGAATGCAGAATTAAATGTGACTGTTCTGTGTCTCTAGATAACAGTAGTTTCCTTGATTATAGCAAGGCCTTGTACTGTGCCTCTTTAATTTAGGATCACCCCTATCTTTGATTATTCATTATTAACTCATATTTTAAAGGAACCAGAAATGTTTCGGTTTGGAAAGTTATGGTTGAGCAAGAACATGTCCAGTCTGACATAAAGGATAATAATATACCAGTGAGATTTACCTGCAGCTTTTGTGTCTTTTACCTTTCAACATTATTGATGTAAGAAGGGCCCTAAAGGATGACAGACTCTGACTGATTTTGCCTGCTCATTCCCACACAGATGCTCTGAATCACTCAGGGGCAGCAGTGGTGCCTGCACATATGCACACTGGTGAAACCCAGAATGGGCTGTAAATTCAGGTCCAAACCTTTCCTTGGTTCAGGCGTAAAAAGATGCTCCTGGATTTATTTTTTTAGCCTACTTTTTTTTTTTTTTATGCCTACTCCATGGGGCCCTGGAGATGCCTTGTGATTCAGAACAACATTCAGGAGATTTAATGGATGTGGTAAAGACACCCATGGTAAACAGTTTCCCGGTGATGCCATGTCTCATTTTTGCTGCTTGTGTGAATGGGAAATAATTCCAAAAAATTTTCCAGTCTTTTTTTTTTTTCTCTTTTTTATTTTGAGTTGCACCAGTTGTCCATAATTCATTTTACAATTTGGGTGTATGTTCCCTGGTTGGCTGGTAGTCCTAACCTAGCAGGAAAGCAGTGAAAACCATCTGGAGTCATTATTGGAGAAAGGGGGTCTGTACTCTCTGCTGGGGAAATTACTGCTGGCAGCAGGCTGAATTGTTTACCATACTCTTGTCCCATTTTTCCTAGATGCTAGTTGGGCTAGTGTCCTGACTAGAGGTGAGTGACAGTACTGGAGTAGGGATTCATCCATCAAGCATGGCAAGAAGGAAAGGCAGAAGACTTGGCTTGACTTAAAGGAGACAGTAAACTGAGGTTCAGTTCTCTGCTTTACCACAGACTTTTCTGTGGAATCCTTCTCCCACCCAGGAGACTCTGGGTTGGCAGTCACATTTGTGGCCATTTCTCCTCATTACTTGTACTTGCTGCTGAGAGATCTGATCTGAAACCAGATATCATCCTTATCAGTGACCATAGGGCAACAAATAATTGTTGGAAGGCCTGTCCCATGAATGGTGTTAAATGAAGCTGGTGTTACTGTCCTCCATGTTTCCTCTTTGGTTTTTTTTTCTGCCATTTTACCAACCTGATTTATTTCAGGTTGCTCTGATTAGCTCTTTTCAGTGGGATGGTTAATTTAATTTTGTCTTTTTGCATTTTACATTTTTTTCCTTCCTTTGTTGTCTCTTTCTTCATGCTTGCCTGCTTCTTCATCTGTGTCTTTTGAGCTTTTTTTGTTTTAATTGCCTTTTCCCTCCTTATTTCATATTTTTTTCTTTCTTTGAGAGGCTGTCTTATTTCTACCCACCAGTTTATCTCCTCCTCTCCATTTATCTTCTTCTTATCTTCTCCCCCTAGCCCCTCTCCTATCTCTTCCCTATGAATGCCAGTTATCCCCGTTCCTGCCCCTCCTCTTCACACACACACACCAGTGGAAGAGACATGGCATGGGTACATCAAGGCAGGATAGAGCTTGTTCCAAACAGGCAGGGCACAGCTTGTTTCATGTGTGTTATTGAAAATGCAAACGCACACGCACAAGAGCACTGACTGTTCTCCCAGTTCTTTTGCTGAAGGATATATGTGAAGAACATCAAACACCTTTGTGGTCTTTTAGATCCAGACCATTTTCAACAGCAATCACATGAGTCGACAAGGGCATCCCTAAGGCAAATAATTCTCCTTCATCCCTACTTTGAACATGACTGTTTTCAGGGAGGTGAAAGTTTGAGAGAAACACAACCTATCTGCAAGCATTTCCACAGAGGTGATTTCAGCAGTTGCATGCAGAGGGTAGTACACTGTGTGCTCCAGCAGCACAGCTAGCATGGCCTTCTTTCCTCTTTTGCCTGCCTTAAATAATACTTTCTAAAGTGAGAGGAGAAAAAAAGTATGGTCATGAGAGAATATGGCTGGCTGGTTTTAGCAAAAGCTTGAAGAATAATGTACCATCCACTTGGGTTGAGATAGGCTTGAGCACTGCACTGGAGTCCATGGTACTCTTTCAAGGCTGAGGTATAGGACATTCCTTTGAGTGCTATACCTACCAAAGTAAGAAGGTATTTTTAGGAAAATAAAGAACAAAAGACCATATTCTCTTTCCCAGGCTGTGGATCAAACTTGAATACGCTCCTTTCCCAGGGGTTAGCATCTTTGTGTGTTCTGTCTAGCTTTTTCTCCATGACTAACTATTCCTTTCATCATCCTCTCTTTTTGCATACCAAATGGGCCCTGTAATGCTGTGAATCACAGATCTGTGAGCTCCCCAGCCACAGTAACACAGCTCCTTTTCTGGTTCACATCTCTTGTATATTCAAGAACAGTTAGTCACACTTTTCTGCTCCCTTTCCTCTGGTCTCCAACTGTAGAAGGAGCTGATTTTTTTTGAAACTCTTCAAGCTGAATATAATATATTAGATATAATTTCTGCATTTTTCCTGTAGCCCTAGTGCATGAATCATGTCAGAGACAATAGAAGTTAAATGAAAAGAATTGCAAAATTCCCAGCTGCCACATGTGTGTCCTAGCTGGTGTAAAATGGGATAAACAGCTCTCCCCTAGACTTGGGAAGATTCTGGAGAGACCAGGCAGCTCCAGTTCATCTCCTCTGTTAGGCAGTTCATAAAGAACTGTAACAGGAAGTGTTAGGTACTGATGGGAAAATCTGTCTAGCAAAGTGTCTGGAGAACTCCTGTTCTTGGATGAGGGGTATCCTTCATCTTATCTTCTTCTGTGTATGTGATGTTTGTTGGTTAAAAAAGTTGTGTTAAGTTTGGGCAGATAGTTGAGGATTTTTTCCATCAGCGTTATTGAAATTTTGGAAAATATTTTCCATGAATAGAAATTGAAAGTTAAGATATTGAATTACTTTTGGAAAATATTTATCCATTTTTGAAACTAAAACATTTACTTTCAGTGTTCTAAATTTTTTTATAATTTATTTGTAATTATCCCTATGAGTACATTGGTGTTCAGATTTTGAAGTATAACAATAAAACTGAAACTCCCAACCTTTAATTTCTAAACCATCCTTTTCAAGTATCTCCATCAGTTTCAAATTACTTTTTCTTTTATCTCTTTTTTTTTTAAGCTGGAATTTGTGTAAAATAGATTTTTTTTTTTTACTAAGAATGGTTTGATTAGTCAACATTTTTTCCAAGGAAACAAGGAAAGGCTTCTATTTTTTAAATGCCCAATTATTTCCTTCAGTGCCTTTTCATGATTGATCTGTCAATTAAATTATCTTAATTCTCCGTGATTGGAAGAATTGGAAGTATAAAACCTTAAATTCAAGCAAAACCAAACATGAAGCTGGTGTAGCATAGTAGTAGCATGTCTATTTTTCTATATAATAAAGGAAAATTTGTAAAAGGAAGTAGAAGAGATTTTCATTATTACCCCTTCTTTGTAAATCCAATTTGGTTGGCACAGAAGTCTTTCATAATAATGTATAAAGAGCTGTGTCACTGGACTGTTGTTCAATAAAATGCTGAAAAAAAATACAGAAATAGTAAGCATAAAAGACTGTTCTAGATCATTAGATAGATACATATCAACATAGGTTTTATTTAACTCATGGAATGTATGGTTTTGTTTGAGTTTTGCTGTTTAAGCAGCTTCTCCACGATGTCTTCTATTGCATGTTCTGGTTCTATTTGCAAGATAAATCATGTTGCCTTGACAGGACCAAATGCCAACTGCAGTACAGTGCTTTATCCATTCAGACATGTCCTTTCTGCAGCAGGTTATCGAGTTTTCCTGTATAGAGTTAGATGATAAGTATTTAAATGCTTACTGCGCACACATAAGTCCTTCTTTGCCAAATACTTCCTGTATAAATGCAAAAGGATTTGCAGCTTTGCAAAATGATCCCTTGTGTTTGCAGTGATTAGCATTAATTGCAAAAATTGACTGGCCTGGAAAATGAGTGTACTGGGGAAAGCACAGATCTCAAATTCTGTAAGTTAATTTTAAAATAAATGGGCTACTGTATCAGCAGACCAATTCATCAATTCAAAGAAAGAGTTCTAGCTTAAATGCATCGCGTGTTTTATCCATTCTTGTCCATTCCTGCAACCAATAACAAAAAAAAAAATTTGAGTCAGGATGCCAACTTCAGAAAGCTTTTATTTTATGTTTATCAATGTATTTTCATTCTGTCTAATCAAGATGCTTTTAGGGTTGATTGACTTCTGGAGAACAACATAGTGTAACACTGATACCACAAAGGTAATGTCAGACTTATATGTATTTGGGAATATTAAGTGTAGCTACTTTGTTGTCACAATGTTAAATTCCTTTTTGTCTAAATAAATTAATGTTCTTAACAAAGGATTGTTAATAATGGTTCTTGGTTTAATAGGACATGGTGTTCCTGAACTATTTCAAAATGGCAGCATGCTGGGAAGTATGTGAGATGTGGGTGCTCCTGCTGCCCAGCCTCTCCCTGCACCATGGGTTGGGTGGGAGAAGCCAGCTCTGTGTGGCATTCAGGACAGTGGTTCTCACAGATGTGCTGTTTTCCAGAGAGGCAAGACAGCTCTGTGGTAATTTGTAAGTTCATGTATTGCATTCATGTGATAGAGAGGGCAGAAGGGACGTGGAGACCTGGGAGCAGAGAGAGAGCTTGTTGCCCTTGAGAGGGGAAGGTTAGTTTAACATCTTAGTGAATGAACCTTAAAAGCTTTGGATTCTGGTCCTGGGTGGTTATTCCAATGTTTTAAGCATTTCTCTCAATTGCCTTAACTACCACCATCCTCCCAGTATCTTGTCAGTGGAGTTGCCCTTTGGGCTGCCTAGCATGGCTGGCAAAGGCTGGTGCACGTTCCTGTAAATCCCTGGAAAAATGTGTTAAGAGATATGGTCAAAATTATCAGCTCACCTTGCAGAAAGCCCCTCCAGGTTCAGCCTTGCTGTTCCTCCTGGTTCTTCATAGCCATACATTCCATGCCTTGCCACAAGCATTAAGGATTATGAGGTATTGTGCAGGGAGCTGAAGGCAGATTTCTGCCTCTGTGATTTGTTAACTCTTAACCTTTTCTCTATTCCTCATCCTAAACCTCTTTTTCAGAGAAGGAGAACTTGATCTGTTCAAAAGCAGACCAAGGAATAGAAACTCACAACTGTGAGGAAAAATTGGTCTTTTGATTAAATCAAGTTCTTGATAAAAAAAAGTGTTGTGAAAACTATGCTTTCTAAGTAAAGTGAATCTCTGTAAACATAAAATATTTTAGCCCCCAGGAGTTTTAATGCTGCCAGAATGTCTGATACAGTTGTAGCTTTATTGCTCCATTTCTTCTGTTCTCATTATGTGTTGGGTGCTGTGGTAGCCCAGCCTTTCTTGCCATGGGAGGTGGAGAGGGGCTGTACACAGCAAAAATCTCAGCTTCCGAAGAGGGACAGAGACTGAGGAGCACTGTGGCTCACAGTAGCTTTGGAGGATGCTCAAGAGCTTTTAACAGTGATGTTAAAGGAGTGGTGGGCATGTTCAGTACCTGAATCACCACAAAAAATCAATCAATCAATCAATCTGTCAAAGCAGCAGTTTCTTTAGATTCTTTTTTCTTTGAGGGCTGGGGCAGGGCAGTGACTGTGTTGGTTTTTCAGGACATGAAACTTCTTGTCATTTCCTGGAAAGTTAAACCTGCCATATTTCAGTAGGTTCTGGCATGTCTGCAAGTGTAAGAGGTCTTAAGCATTCTGTTCCCAGGCCATGCCATGCCCCTCCTTATGAAATGCTTAGTTTTCCATTACAGATCCCTGTTTACAGTATTCCAGGGTGACACAATGTTGTGAAATCTATAAAGCAAACCCCAAAACTCAGGTCTAAGGCCAAATGGTGCAGAAAGAGATTGCTGACGCTGTCATTTATGGTACTTAGAAATAAACACTTTGCAATGCTGGCTGTGAACTGCTTTGTATCTTACTCCTTTCTTGTAGGTTTTTGTGTTTTGCTGAAGCTGGCATTTTTATGTTCCTCAGATAAGACCCTCCCTCTTCACAGGCTCCCTTCATATTTAAATCTTATTTAAATCCCACCTGATTTCTGACAGTGGATGATTGATGCTGTTGATGTGCAGTCTCGCAAGAACAAAAGCCTGTCATGCTGTGTCTGGACTGTGAGTCATTTCATGGATGCAGAAAACTTCCACATTTTAATTCCTCTGGTACCTGTTGGCATTCAGCTGCTTTTCTTCTGTAACCTAGGAAGGTCTTCCAACTGAGGAGAAGGCTTCTTGTGATGGCTTTTAACAAATAGCTGTCTTTTTTATGAGTTTGTTCCTTAACATATATACTGGGAGTTCGTCACTTTTATCGTTCAGATTGAAGCTGTGATGTTCATATTCTCACTACGTAAGAAAACTTCTAAAAAGCAGTAGTTGTTAAGTTGTTTCAACAAGCAAAAACTGATTTTCAAAAGCATGTTGTGCCAAACTTGCTAATTTTTTGTTATTTCTGTAAACAAAGATTGATGGCACAGCATTTTCTGCACAGTAGTTATAGATATCTCAAAGGAAAAATGATTTTGCAGGCACATTTCCTCTGGTAAGACAGACCAATCCTTCAGTGTAGCTAATATTTGCTCTTGCAGAACACATTCAGCCCCTCCTTACATCCAAGGCTGTACAATGGATTGAGCCCACCACAATTAAACCTTAAATTATCTTTGCATATTCACACATCAACATCTACTGTAAATCTGGCAACCACAGCTGGTGCACTGTGCTGGATCTGAAATGGCAGCACCTCATTATGCTTATCCAGACCCTACAGTTCCTTTTGAGTCACAGAATGAAAAGCTCAGAACTTGAACCTAATCTGCAGAAGTCTGCACCAGCTTCAAGATGCTTTTAAAGAATATCTTGGATTATTCAAGTTATTGCTGGGGATTTTGTGGTCCTATGTGCATTCTAATGGAAGCAAAGAAACCATAAAATCCCCCATTGCTTCCTTCAATTTAAAAGCTCTATTGCAGGAGAGGTAGGAAGCTTTGCACAGGTCGGTGAAGTGTACCTCCCCCCATTTATAATCCTATAGATAATCTTACAAGATGTCTACAATCTTCAATAACCTGAGATCCAGATTACCCAAGAGATGAAAAGATATGTGTCCATGTTGTTTCCCCATCCCTCAAAAGGGTCATGAAGACACAGAATATAGGTCTTGAAGGTGTGATCTTTTTCTTGGGTAAAGCAATGCAAACCCTGGCTTCCTTTTATATATTTACTCATTCATTTGTTTAATGGGGGTTTTTAATTGAATAAAGGGATACTATTATGCTCAAAGACCACTTCAAGTGTTAGCACATATTTAACACTGCATCAAATGCCCTGACTGTAGAAAAGTGGCAATTTATATAATTCTAAATAAAGACATATATTTCCTGGAAGAATGGAATTACAGTAATTATAACTTGAATTTGACATGGATAGTTAAAATCATCCAAAACATTTGGAATTAATGCCAACTTTACACAAATAGAAAAATTTGACTTCTTTAAAGGTACTGATTCTGGTGAGACTTTGAGAAGATCAGCCTTTGAGTCCATGTTATGTGCATTTGAGAGCTGTGCTGAGCACACAGCAACTGAGCTGCACACAGCCACTCTCAGTAGATCAGAATAGCTCTCAGCATCTCACCTCCTGCCATTAGGAGTAGGGATCAGCCAAATGAAAAATGATACTCTGATTCCATCTGGATGACAGTAACGCCCTGGATGACAAGCCCTGGCTTATCTTGCCTTTCATAAATGATTTTAAAATAAAGAAATTCTATTTTTCTTTACTAAATGTAGTCCTCAAGAGACAGTAAGTTAATTTTTGTTCCCTCTGCATTTCTCTAAGGCTATTAGAAGGGGCTAGTCACTGAATGCTATGTATTTATACAGTGAAGTGCTGGAAGCTGGAAGCATGGCTTTGAAAAAGAAACAAAAACCAAAACACCACCCAGCTTCCAGCTTGTGGCTCCTGCTGCATCGAGGGTTGAGCACAAGTCAATGATCTGCTGAGATACTAGTTACTGAGACCATTGCCAACATTTTACCCATGAGAGACAGAGCATTTCCTAGCTCTGAGCTTTTATTTTTATACTCTAATTTTAGGGGAAAAAATGTTATTTTCTTACAGTTGAAAAATGGCAGACAAAGCCTGGATTTGTCCAGAGCTGTGTGTGAGCCACATGTGGAACCAAAAAGCTTGTTGCAAGAATAGGAATGAAAGGCAATATCTCTGCCACTGGCCTATGACTGCTTAAGTAAGCCCCATGCCACAAATAAAGACAGATAGGATTTGCTTTTTACCTCGTGTAGAACCACTAACTTCATGTATTGGTCTGGTAGCCTTTCTTTTGAACAAATTCATCACAGGGTCATGGGGGCTCTTCAGGTGTCCCTAATGCTGTGTTCCTTATTCATTCAAGGTTTATGCTTCAGCCACCTTAACTGTTGTATGTGTACTGTCACAATTGATTTTTAAGGTTACACATATATGTGAAAGAAATGTACATGAGGAAGCACAGGAAAGATTGCTCAGGAGCACACAAAATGCCCAGTCATGTACATGAGATGAGTGACTGTGCAAGAGCCTATAGTAGTAGTTGGTAACAGGATAGCTGCTGTACAAAACATAACAGCAACAACATCTCAGAAGTAGATAAGTTAATACCTTAGATTTGAGGGTTTTTTTTACTAATGTATATGCTTCTTTCTTTCAATTGGTAAAATACTGGTTGTCAGTGGTGATATACTTATTCTCATTTCTCCAGCTTGGTCTTTTCTCCTTGTCTGTATTTCTGTTTGGGGTCTTCTTTTGGTGTTGTTTGTTTGCTTGGTTGGTTGGGTTTTTTTTTTGAGAGAAAATCACAATTAATGAGACTCAGAAAATGTGCTCACAGGATAAATATATGTAGTACTGCCAGGAAACCTGCTTTAATCTAATAAACAATATTTAGGACTCAAGCTTTTTCATAAGAGAAGAGAAAGAAACTGCTTATGATAACCAGTAAAGACATGTTTATTTTCCAATATATTTCTCTAGCTGCTTTAAAATAAGCTGCAAAATCTATCAAAACTTGAAAAATCTCATCCTGCATTCCCCGAAGAAAGAAAATTTAAGACTGTGAAAGCTTCATGAGTGTTTAATAATAGACTTGACTAAGCAGTAGTGATGATGTATTGCAAGATTAATACATAAATCATTAGGAAGCTTTAGTCATTTTAATACAGCAAGCTTATGTTTTGCTTAATTCCCTGATTCATCCTAAGGCATATATTGAAATTTTGTGTGGCCTTTCATTAAAAAGCCCAGCATGTCAGCCACGTTTTGCATCCCTTGTCTTTTAATGGAGCACATAGCAGCTGGGTTTTCTGCAGTTTGATGCTGGTGCACTCTGCCCTCCAGGTAAATTAACACACTGGAAATTGGGGAGCGAAAGGAGGGTGACGGGTGAAAGGAGGATGACGTGCAAGACAATTGTGAAAGGTTCACATCAGGAAAGCTTCAGTGCTAGCACTGGCTGGGTTAAACTGATCTGTGCCTGTCAGGATGGTCACAGGTGCTCTGAGCCTTTTGCTGAAGCAAGCTGTGGTGGGGTACAGGGTGCTGTCAGTGAGTCCATGGTGTCTGTTGTGTGCGTGTGTAACACGAAAGGAGCCCGCAGTGAGAGCAGAAAAGCTGAGAGCAGCAAGAGAGCCCCGTGCACAGGAGGGTGAAGGAAGTGATCTGTGCTGAGCAGCACAGCTTTCCCTGTTACTCAGTGGGTACCCTGACCTCACTTTATTAAATATGGGATCACTGGACATAAGTGGGAGATCACTGTAGAAAACAGACCAACTAAAGCCAACCTGAGGACAAACAAGTAAGACTGCCAAGAGATGTGCTAAATATGAATCCAGTTTTCAAACTGGGATAGCAGCTGAGTTCATATTTAAACATCTAATTAGCCACTGCAGGCTTCAGTTTGAAATTTGGCTTCTTACTACTTTTTGAAAATACATTCCATAGGGAGACTGCTGCTGGAGACGGAACCATGGAGATAAGTGGCAAAATCAGCTAATCATCTTCTGGTGGAAAAGAAGAAGGGAAAAAAAA
>VWZP01005834.1:838325-908611 GCA_013396995.1 Dicaeum eximium
AAAAAAAAACAAAAAAAAAAAAAAGACAGAAAAAAAAAATCAGCAACCCTCAAGGCACTCACTCCAGATTGGAATACCTACTTATTTTGTTTTTGCAAAAATTCAAAACAATGCCTTTCTTTTCTCCTCCCTAATTTTGTAATATTAAATCAAACCTGTAGCTTAAATTGCAAAAAATCTTAAGCCAGAAGTAAAAATTTCTGCTAAAATTTAATTGGACACAAAATGTAGAACCTGCTTTATCCTAGAAAAGCTAGATTTAGATGTATAGGCTTTAAAGCAAGATAATTCCATGTGTAAGAGGAATACATTTTATTATTTTAAACTAAAAGAGTAGATTGGACAAAATTTAGATTTAAAATTAGATTTAAATTTAGATTGGACAAAAGAAAGAAATTTTTATGATGGGTATGGCAAAGCCATACCCAACATATTTCCAACATCCTATTTCCAACAGGAATGGGTTGTCCAGAGACAGTGTGGGTGCCCCATCCAATCAAAGACAGATTGGATGGGACTTTGAGCAATCTTGTCAAGTGGAAAGATGTCTCTTCTTATGGCAGGGTTGTAGGACTAGGTGATCTTTAAACTTCCAACCCAAACCCTTCTGTGATTCTACATGTGTGTGCATAGAAGACAGAATTGTGGTGTAAGTACAGGTGCCTATGTGGTCCTATTTTTCTGACACATAAAGTCAACCCTGGATGTAATCAAGTCAAATAACCAGTGTTGATTTATTTTTTCAATGTGGCATTTAAACAGCGTGATTCTAATAAAATGGGGTCTGACAAACAAAATGGTCGTTCAACAGAAGTCCCCATCATTTCTGTGTCATGTTATTCCTCTGTCTTATGTAGTCCATTGATGTTAGATTCTTGGAAAGCAAAAAACACACACACATAAATTGGGAAGAGAGAAGCTAATCAGTGCAGGGGCTCTGCCAACAGTTTTTGCTCCGTGTATCCAATTTTATATTCTTCATATCTATATTATGTCATTGAAGTCTGATTCCTGGCTGCTTTGCAGATAATTTGCATCTCTGCACTGTGATATAAAAGGCTTCCTCATTGATTGGGTAGCTTTTACATCTTCTCAGCACTCATGTTTCTCTGACATACATATCTATGCAAAATGCAAGGCTTTGGAGGATCCAGCCCTTGTATTTCATGCTTCATTGCCACAAGGTAAGTCAAAACAGCGCTCACACAAAATGTGGGAATGGGGAGTCATGGGGAGTGTTCGGCATCCTCCTGCCTGGCATCTGAAGATTACTGAAGGCCAGACTAGACCCAGGCAGAACAAGTCAGAGTAGTCCCCAGCTCTGCTTCCCTGTGAGCCACTTGCCAGACAAGATCACTCTAGCTGAACTCAGGAAGCTTGTCCCGTGCCCCAGCTTGCGTTCCGTGGGGGAATGGTGGCGCTGATGGAGCAGTGCCAGGGTTAGCTGCCAGCTGGCTGCTGGAGGCGGCTTGGGATGAATGCTGCTTCCCATGGGTAGTGTGAGCTCTGCCCTGCATGGCTGTGCACAGGAGAAGCCTGTAGCAGCTGAGGATCTGGTCCTTCAAGTTAAAGGGGTTGGAATATGCATGAAGCATAAGGTGACATTTTGAGCGTCTCAGAGCAGAGCATGGACGTTACTGAATTCAAATGTAACTGCAATTTCCTGGCTAATACCAAGACACTTTTATATTCAAGCAGTGATTGTTCTCTCCTCTGTAAATAGCCCATTTTGCCCAAAGGTGCAGGTATCTTTATGATAATGAAGGTATGTTATCCAGCGTGGCACAGCTGAGGCCATTGGTAGGTGCAAGGGCCACCTGTGATCAGCTGTCCTTTTTGGTTCTCAATTTATATCATGCTTTTGTAGACTGCTTGTGATTTGCTTGTGCAAAAAAAAAGAGACGGGGGAAAAAAAAAACTAAAGAGATTCACTGAAGGTTCAGTGTTGTTGTCTGTTGTCTTTTGCTTCCTGTGGGTAAGCTTTATTATTAACTGTGGTGTCTCCAAGTCTCTGACTCCTTTCAGATAACATGGACAGTTAAATTGCTTCAGTAGCCTTATACCTCTGTATAGAGCCAGCCTGATTCTTAACATCCAAGGCTTTCTGGGATGAAGTGCACAGGATATTATAAATAAGATATTCAACAAGAATGAGATAACAAAATGAATTCATATGTTTACTATTCATTCAAAATAAAAAACTTGCACACAGTAACAGCCACAGAAATTGCAGGCAGGCTTTCCAGCAGAGTAAGATCATCCCTAGTCTGGGCATATTTTGCACTTAGGGTGAAAATGTAGAGGATGGAGTTGTAGCTGCAGCCACCACAGGGACAGGAGAACATCTAGGGGAAAGGAAGGAACTAGGAAAGAGAGTTCTGTTCCTGGGTATGTGGGCCTCTATCACCTTTCACCAACAGGTTAAGGTTCTGCTGCTGCATGGACCCTAACCCCTGAGTCCCCATGGGCAGCAGCCGCAGTGTGCAGCATCATTTCCCCAGGCTTTGGCAGAGGCAAAGTGGATGGAGGCTGGAGTGGTTTCACTGCTGCTTTAAGCTCCTGCCTGCTTTGCCTATGAGCTGTCTGTAATGCCACCATTTACCTTTGGTTCTGCTCAGCACAAAGAAGGTTGGATGAGAGGCTGGAGTAATTACAGGAGTGAATGGTTATGGCATAGGAATTTGTGGAAGTGATGCTGAGGCCTCAGTCAGGAAGAGCATTTTAAGTGACATACCTGCTAATTTGCCTGAAACTAGCCTGCTTATTAAAAATAAGGGAAAAAAAAAAGTACTGCTGCCTGCATGCAATGAAACTCAACTCAGCAGTTCATAGAAAGCTTGACTTGAAAGAAAGGCACGTGACATCCAGATGAGAGAGGTGCACAGGAGTCTCAACAGGTAATGTTTTGCTGTAACTCCTGAAATTTGTGTGCCTTTTTCATACCTCTTTGCACAGACCCTGCCAGCCATCTGTGGTTTAAAGGCTGTAGAGGGCCTGTAAACTGTGTAAATTGTGGTTACACTTGCAGCTGATCTCCTTGCCCCATCTTTTTATCCACCTCTTAGCTGTACACAATCTGGTGTGTGACCAGGGCAGCTGCAGTGAGTACCTTACTCATCTGTATTGTTCCCAACACAAGAGCCTTCAACTAGGAGCTACTGATGCAGTAAAAATAATAATAGCAACGACAAGTAGTATGATCAGTTGTGGATTTAATAGATGGGAATGGGGTGTGTATGTTTGGAAAGAGCAGAGCGAAAGAGGGGAGAGAATTTTGAGGGCCTCCAGGAGATGATAGCCCAGAGGTTGATGCCTCAGCATTTCTAGTTTAAAGAGTTTGACAGAGAGATTCTGGCAGGTATTGTGTAATTTTTTAAAATATTTTTCCCTGCTATAAATAAGACTTGGTGTCTCATGGAATAATCACCAGAATTTGACTAAACAGTACACTTGCCAGCGATAAGCTGTTTCTTCTGATGACTCAATGTATATCTGGATATTGCAAAATGTGGTACATTTGATGTTTGTGCAATTCTGTTCTCCTTCTGGTTATTTTTACATGCATCTCCCTCTCTTTTTCTCTCCTGTGTGCAGATGTTCGTATTCACCCCATGGAGCCTATGCCCAAAGCAAACTTGCCCTTGTGTTATTTACCTATCGACTACAGCATCTTCTGACTGCAAATGGAAGCCATGTGACTGCTAATGTAGTAGACCCTGGAGTAGTGGATACTGAGCTCTACCAGCATGTCTTTTGGGTTGTGAAAATGGTCAAATGGATGACAGCCTGGCTATTTTTCAAGGTATTCCTTTTTTAAAATAATTTTGTTGCTGTGCCCCTGCATTATGAAAGCTGCAGTCAGCCTGGAGCTGAAGGTGTTTCAGAGTTTCTTGTAGTGTATGGCATTTCTTGCATTTCTCTGGGCTGATGAGATGTACAAAATCAATAAAGACAGGCTTTTCAGCAAACAAACATTTATTTTAAATGGAGGGAGCAAGCTGTCATAGTAGGGAAAGGGAATGCCTTTCACAGTCTATGTGCCATGGTAATCTCTGCCCTGATCTATCCACATGCTTCTGTGCATCCGTGGGGGCAGGACATCATCCTAAAATGGAGTCAGATTATGCAAAGTGTTTCTCAGAAATTACTTGTACCTTCTCTTAAAGAGAAGCAGACATGATCTGGCATGGTCTGCATGTAAGCAACATGTTACAGAGAGGAGGGAAAAGGGAAGAAGAAAGTTGTACAAAAGTGGCAGTGGGAGGTGGCTGTGCTCCAGGATGTGGGGTCCAGACACTTGTGCTCAGGTGGGACAATTTTTAATGAGGTTTTTCATTCTAATGCATACTTATAATGGTACTTGATTTTGTATTATCCAATCCTGGTCTGGACTAGGAAACAAAAATTTCTTTAATAAAACTGATCCAGAAGTGGGGCAGACTCAGTTATGGGTAATGTTTTGTAGGGGTGTAAGCAGATTAAGCTAAAATCAGTTTAGCTGTGTAGGTGCAATCTCCTCATGCACACAGGCCTTTGAAGGGCTTGTGCTGAGAAAATGTACTGCTTATAGCTCTTTCAGAAAGTAGTTTTGGATTAAGTAAATGGAACCTGATTCCATTAGAGAAAATTAAATGTCATAATTAAAATGAAGTATTTTACATCAAGGAGCATATACCACAAAGCAAATTAATTTTAAACTTTGATATGGAAATATCAGTTGCTTTCATTTTAGAAACAAACTGGAGGCTGGAAGAATGACTGTAAAATAAGATGCAAACAAATAAATCCATATTTTAAAAAATAGATTCTTCTGAGTGCACCTTGAATATTGCAATAAAATTGTAATAAGAATGCTCATAATCTGTAGTGCATTCTTAAAGAAGCAGACTGCAGCTTTGCCAAACTGTGTGCAATAAACTTGTTTTCCTTCTTGTGATTCACATTTTAAATATCAGTCTCGGGTGGCAATGTTTTTTCATTGGACTTATTTCACCTTGCTAATATAAAAGTTTCATGTAGATTTTTAGGTTGTGCTTAGAATTTCCTCTGGAGAGACTAAATTCTGACTAAATTCCTGCGTCTGAGAGTGAGTTTCAAGTCTCTTGTTTACAGCACTCAATCCCTCCCAGTTTTATTGATGTGCCCAGGAGACATTTTTGTATTATGCTGGTGATGTTCAGACACTGAATCGGATGTCATTGAATATTTCAAATGATTTATCACAACAGGGATTCCCATTCTTACAACCCTAACAGTCCTGCCACTGATAGTTCCTGATCATTTCATTCTTCTTTGGATGAGATACTGCTCAAAAGAAATTCTGCCTTGAAATAGGTGACAGACAGACAGACTGATCTGTATGGAAGAGCGATGCCTGTACTGCCTGAAAAGCAAATGTATCAATTGCTTTCTGAGTCAGAATAACCTCGGGTTTGGATATCTGTATGCTTCATTTATTGAGGTTGAGCTTTTCACATTTTTTTCTAACACTCTGTGTGTTTTTCCCAAAAGCCAGAGGAGAGGGAAATTCTTACTTTCTCTCTTCCCATCTTCCCTTAGACCTCTGAGCCACAACTCCAGCTTCTACTCTTTGCTTATTGCATAGGATATATCTGTGTGATTATGGATAACTTCATCCCAGAGGCACGGCCTGTTTGGCACCACAAGGACATGTTTAGCTCCTAGCAAACTCACACTGAAAGCCTGCCTGGCAGTTTTAACAGTGCTCTGCTGAGGGCTGTAGTATTCAACATTCAAGCCTGTGTGAGCCTTGTGTTGGTCTGGTGCATTAGGGTAAATTTCCCTCGAGAAAAGTAAGAAAGCAAGTACAAGAAAATTCAGTTGTCTGGTAATATTAGCTGATAGTTGGTAGTATGGATTTATTCTCCCCTGGAATTTTGTTCCTGGTCACTTATATGAATCTTCCTTCTAGGATTATGGCAGTAATGCAGTAAAGATGAGTACCTAATAATATTGACCCAACTGACTATTGTGACCCTGAAGTAAATGAGGTGATAGCTCTCTAAACATATTGACCTAACTAACTATTGTCACCCTGAAGTATTCCAGAGTGGGTTCTAAATGTGTGCTGGAAATTGCTTCTCTCACTGCAACATGGCACTCTTGAGAGCCAGCACAGCCCAGAGAGCTTCAGTGAGGAAATGCATCACATCGTGCTCCCACAGGAGAGAGTCAACATCTTGTTTGATTTAATTCCAAAATAAAGTGGCAGAGCCCCCACTACTTTTCAGTGCATTTCTGCCAGCACTGGTTCCAGTTATGTTCAAGTCAAATACTTCTTAGGGGTTGCAGCCTGGCTCCCACCTTCACTGGGCTGCTCATGTTTGAGGCAGCTCAGTGTGGCAGACAAGGCTGTTGGCTCAACATCCACCTTGGAGCTGCCTCAAGATATTTAGGTACTTAAATAAATAGATCTACAGCCTTGTAAATAGGCCATGATAAGTATGCATAATTTACTCAAAGTATTACCAGCTTGATTTTCTTAAAACTGCAAAACATTATCTTCTAGACTTTATACATGGCTCAGAAAAGTCTTGGCCAAATCAATTTGGTGTTTTTCCCCCGCAAGTTGCAGTGAGAGGCATTCCTGTAGAGATAAGATAGGCTAAACTAAAGGTTCTGGTGACAGTCATAAAATTTGTGAAATTGATGGCTGCCCTTTAGAAGTGATGGTTTAATTCTTTTTCAGCTCTATTTTTTGTCAGAAAAGAATATTGTCTGTTGTGGTATTCTAAATTTGCACTTTGCAAATGTTTTCTCTGTATTTTTCATAAACATGGACTGCACCTGTCACACAAGAGACAAATTATGTTTATTCCTCAAAAAAAAGAATTATTTCTATCCGTATGACTTCTTGGTAAATAAAGCCTGATGAGCTGACACAGTCCTCTGCAGAATGCAGTGAAGTGTGTTATCCCATGGTAATTTTAAACATAAATTCATCTTCTTTTTGAAGAGATAAAGTCCAAACTAATAAACACTAACTAATTAATGAGATAGTAATAACCTAAAAAGTCATTCATTGATCATCAAATTGCAATTTAGCTAAGTGTGCCACACACCAGCTTTAGCGTTGGGTACCGTGCAAGCTGAAAACCAGGAAGTACCATTTCCCTCCCAAGTATTTCTGCATCTGCAGCAGATACTGAATATTCATTCTTCAACCAGATGGTCTCTGCTTGTGATACAATTAAAATGCCTTAGAGCAAAACAAAAAAAGTTGACTCTCATTAATGTCCGATAACAGGGACTGTTCTGCTTTGTATGACTTCATTATGGCATCAAAGTAGAGACATTTGACAGATAGCAGTGTTGTAAAGTTCCCTAAAACCTTGTTTATGACAAGCTTGGTGAACGTGTCATTACCAGATGTAGAGTATTTGGTCCTTTCAGCCAGCTCAGATTGGTATTTAGGAAGGCATTGTGGAAGGAAGGCTTTGCATCAGATCCTGTCTCAGCTGTCATTTCCAAAGACATGGTGCCATATAAGTGATTATTGACTGACAAATGGAAAATGAGTAGGATTAGTGACCCTGCCAGCCTGTAAAAATGAAGGCAAAGGCTTCAGGAACACGGGCTAGATAGACATCAGCCAATATAAACTAATTCGTTTCCTTCACCTTGTCAAAATAGGCTTAACATTAGTGTAACTTTCCTATAACATTTTTTAAAAAATGCTTCCAATCTGTAAGCACATCTAGAAAACAAGATCTAAAGGACCTGGATTCATCATTCATGCCAGAGGACATAGCCATGCAGGTCTTATTGCAGCATTTCTTATTCAAACTGTCCCTTTGGCACTGTGAATGTAGTAAATTTATTTCATCCTACCCCCCAGGTGTCAGAAGACAAACACATCACCACACAATAACACCAGCTGTAAGAGAATGAGAGTAATTAAATCCCACAGCTGAAAGCAGCAATTCATCAGCATCAACATCTTCTGTGCATGAGAGTGTGTGGTCCTCACATAAAGCTAATCTGAGCCTTTCTCACAAAAATGAAAACTTGCAGAAACGTATAATTTGCAGTTAATTTTTACAAAAGGTTTTTCTGGTCAAAAACATAGAGAAGAAAACAGTCTGCTTGAATCCAGTAACACTGGTCTTTCAGCAGATACCATTTTTGAACACATTGGTACAGGGATTTAAGCTTTCAAAACCATAGGCATCTTTTTTTCCCCATCTATTAAGTATTTTATAATTTGTACATCCATAGAGGGAAAGGGAGAAAGATGGAACTGGCCTGAGAAGGCTAGTAAATTATCTACTATTAAATTCCCAAATCCTGGTTATCTGGGTCTTTTTCCTTGCATGTGAACCCCTGGACTTGGTTAAGTATCCAGGTTCTGCCTGTTATGGGGTACGTAGATGGACCTGGGCTATTTTATTTGTTGTAACTGCTGAGCACAGAGCCTTCTGAACACAGAAGTGTGTGTGTCTGTTCCAAGTCAGATCAGACCCCTCTAAGGCAGGCTGGCCCTCAGTGCACACATAAAAACCACTGGAGCCTGGTCTCCACTGAACCTGTGGCTCCCCTGCATCCCAAGATGTCACTATTTTTCTGCATGTATTCTAAGGTCTGAGTGGTTAAAACATTTATTTGAAGGAACACGTTGAGAGTTGTGACAGGGTGTTTTGATGGCAGGAAAATGAAGGATTTGTGTTGCTTGCCTCAGTGTAAGGCATGCAAAGGAGTGTAGGGTTGCTGTACAGGACAGCACAAAATGGGTGGGATTATGTCACAGTGCATCACAGGGAGTTAAGGATGTCGAAGTTCTTGTTTATAACTTATTTGGAGCAGCTGCTGGTGTGATTTATCCCCAAACCACACCCAAGCTTCCTCCTGAAGGGTGCCAGTTGGAACAGGCTGAAACACAGCCATGGAGCAAGCAAAAAATGAAGTAGTGTTCACAGAGATACATCTCACGTCCTGTCCTACACTTTTAGTTGTTTAATTAAAAGAAGCATCCCTTCTTTAATTTTTTTCATTCTGACAGTATGAAATGGGAAGGTTGTCTTCTATCTTTCAAAATTGCTCACAGGACAGGAGAACTGTCTCTATGTCTAATACTGCTTACAGGACTCACCCTTTTTAGCCCAGGTCTAAAGGACAACAGGTTAGAACTACCCTGTGCACTGTGTGAAAACCCACGCTTGCACTGTGTGAAATTGTTTTGGACATTTCAGTAAGCAACTGTAGTGTCAGAAGCTGTGTGTCTTACTGTGTAAGAAAGGGTTTATCCTTAACTCTGGTGTGTTAGAGGGTTACTGATTTAACCTGACAGCCCAGGAAAATTATTTAATTTTATGTGAAAGCATTTAAATTTGTATCCAAAAGAGTGACAAAAATAGTCCTTCCATTGCTGTACTGGGGTGAGAGTAAGTAAACAGTTAAGAAATTGTGAAAATATATGAGCCTCACCAGTGTTAGCACATCAGCACCTATCATCCTGTAATCTGTAACTGGTTTCATATTCAGAAACCACAGAGTTAGTTAGGAAAGACATTTTCCATCAATCAATCTATTCCTTGCAGTACTTTCTTAAGTATTTGATTAATACCTTTGTGTTGTAATCCATTCCCGGTCAGACTTGTTGAAAATGGAGAAAACTCAAAAAAGGAGGATAATTTTGCTGTGGATCAAACACATATCACGGACTCTGGCCTGATTCCTCTCAGTTTAAAAGATGGTCTCCTCGATGTGGCCAATGAAAAGGTCTCAAAAAAGAGGCTGAAAGATTGGGAAATCAGAGAATCCTGAAATTTCCACTAGACCATTAGTGCAAACTTTTAAATTATGGGTTATAGCATCACACTACTGTAGCTCTTCCTCATGCATCAGAGAAGTACTAAGTCAATCACTACGTGCTTAAAATTCTGTTTTCTTCTGTCATGTAGTATAACAGTACTTGGAAACTTGAACCCACTGGCAGCAGGATACAGAGCAGCCACTAATCTTTCTCATCAGTATATCTCTCAGAGAAAGAACAAAAGAGAGAGGAAACAACCCCAGCCCCAATGAAATTACCCATTCAGCAAGGGCAGGAACAGGAGCTGCAGGCAGTTTCTCTCTTCCATGTGAATGAGTTGTAAAACAGAGTTAAGGAGAAAGACCACTGGCTTCCCTTGGAAAATCCTCCAAATGAGCTTATGGGTGAGCAGCAGTTTGGAATTAAAAAGATGCAGAGGAGGTTGTGGGGAGTGCAAATTCTGGTATATTTTATATATATATTCATGTATTTGCATAATCTTATATATGTATATGGTCTATCTAAATTCCTCATTGCTTTGCTATTTGTGAATTATGTGTCCCTAACGAAAAATTTGTACTGCATAACCCCATCACTTAGAGACCCTATTCACTACAGTGAAATATAATTTTAGGAGATTTTGGAGATCTACAGGCCCTCCTTTCCCCCTCTCTGACTATGACAGTCTGTAAGTTACCAGTAATTGAAGGAGACTGAAAAACCTTTCAGTGTGAAGTAAGGAAATTATTCCATGAACAACACAGACACAATTTTTGGTGGTTTTCCTGAGTTTTCAAAGATTGACTTAAAATGTCAGGTTCTACCAAGAAGTTGAAAACATCCCCTTTTCTAGAGGTCTAAGGCATTTATGCCTGGAAGTCACCTCTGACAGGTCTCCTGGTTCATAAATATCTGCAGTATGAATGCCAGCATCAGAGGTGTGATTTCCTCATGGTCACTGCTACTACAAGACCTGTTTTATCCTAAGATAAGTATCTACAGTTGGATGGCTGAATTAGAGTCCTTCAAGTAGCAGTTTATCCCTGTGAATGACAAAGGGGTCCTCTGGTGACCAGCTCAGCTCTAGAGGTCTGTGCTGTATAAAGTTGGTTAAGATTAATCCTTCAAGATTAATCCTTCCCAAAGGTACACAATGTTAATTTTCTAGTTGTTTTGTTTGGTTTTTTGGGGGCTTTTTTGTTTGTTTGTTTGTTTGGTTTTTTTTTAAATGAACTGAAGATGGTAGGATTTTGGATGTGCACAGGAGAGAATAAGAACTGCAAAGGTTTGTTCTTAGACCTGGGGCACAAGTAATCTGCTATCAAGCTGGTTTTGCAAATGGCAGCTCTCAGATGTTAGACCATTTCCCGTATAAGTGGGAAAGGTGCTCGTGGGCAGCTACAGGTGAGGAAATCCCAGTTACTTATGAAATGTATTTCTCATATATGTTTATAATCTATTGTGTGCCTTCACTACAGCAGCCCTGGGTGGGGAAATCCCAGTTACTTATGAAATGTATTTCTCTTAAGTGTTTACAATTCATGGGGTGCCTCCACAGTTTATCACGCAGATATCGCCAGGCATTTACATGGGTAGTTATGTGTACTCCCTGTGTGTATTCATTATAGCCTAATGTTTGTAACAAGAGAGAGCCATGGGAAGCAAGCACCATCTACTATTTGAGGATGAACTGCAAACAGTAAACATATATTTTAATATAACAGGATCATCTGCCGCCCAATTTCTGAGTTATGAAAACTTTCAATTCAGAAGTCACATGAGTAGCTCTGGCTTTAGTAATGACTATAATGATTATGATTGCAAGCCACAAACTTCTGTGTTGCATTTTAGAAAGACTACTGAGATATTACGAGATGTAATTCACATGGTTCTTTTTGTCCTCATTACGTTCTGAGCTAAATACTTGGGATTTGGTGGATTTAAATAGGTAAACACAAGAAGGGACTTTGGTTTAGTGCCTCTAGTCCCTATTTTTTCAAGAAGGAACCCGGTCCTAGATGTGGCACAAACAGTCTCTTTTAAGAGCTAGTGGTTTGTGTACATTATTACATATTTAAACATTCTGTTTAAATTGTGTCTGTGAGTCTCTTCAGGGCAAATGACGACATCAGTGTGGTGCCATCTCAGTACTGGGGAAAGAGGAAGTAACCACAGGGGTTGTTACCACAGACCAGGCACTCTGCAGGAAATACAGAACATATGCAGAAGAGGATTTGGATGAAACCAGAGCAATGTGCAATAAAACAAGAATGAACTTGGACAGCTTATCAGAGATGGGATTTATAGTGGTATTTATTTGGCCCCATCGTGCTGATCTACTTTTCTGTCACTGGAATGGGAAGGAGGTGCTAGGCTCAGGTATGGTCTGAAAGACTGAGTTGCTCCCCATGTCTCTTAATTGCTCATCAAAGTCTTGGAGCTAGCTACCACTCTTACAAGCTTAACTTACTGTCTTATCAATATTTTACTCAGTTTAGTATATCTGTTACTTTTTTAATGAATAGCAGGGCTGGAGTTGGTGCTGTGAGCCTGGCAGGCCTGTTTTCCCAGGGCTTTGCTGTCACACTGTGAGCCCCAGCCCAGCCATGTCACATCCCTGCAGCCAGCAGCAGTACGCTGAGGCTGGCTGTGTCTCAGGAAAAGACTTATTCAGTATTGTTGCCTGCCAAGCTTAAGATATAAAATTCAGTCTTCTACAGTCTGTCACTTGTCACATACTAGCCTAAGATGATTAAAAATGTAGAAAGAGAAAAGCTGTCTTGTTTTTGGAGCTCGGAGTGTTGAAAATAAGCTTATGCAGACTGTGAGTATATTTGGGTTCCTCCCACCCAGAGTGCTGCATCCAGCTCTGGGCTCCCCAGCGCAGGAAGTGCATTGAGCTGTTGGAGCGAGTTCAGAGGAGGGACACCAAGATTAAATGGATGGAGCACATCTCCTACAAGGAAAGGCAAAGAGAATTAGGATAGTTCAGCCTGGAAAAGAGAAAACTTCGTGGGACTAACTGTGGCCTTCCAGTATCTGAAGCGAGCTTACAAGAAAGACAGACAGAGACATTATATTTACAAGGACATATAATGACAGGACAAGGGCAAATGGCTTCAAACTGAATGAGTACAGTTAGATCAGATATTTGGAAAAAATTCTTTACTATGAGGTTGATGAGGCACAGGAACAGGTTGCCCAGAGAAGCTGTGTATGCCCCACCCCTGGAAGTGTTCAAGGCCAGGCTGAGTGGCACACTGAGCAACCTGGGATAGTGGAAGGTGTCCAGGCCCATGGAAGTTGTGCTGGAACTAGGTGATCTTTAATATAATTTCTGACCCAAAGTGTTTTTTGATTCTAAAAATTATGTAGGATGAACACTATGGGGAAGTATACTTGTTTTTTCAGTCAGGGCTGTATGTTGTCCAGTTACAAAGGCTATTTTTATGACCGCCCAAGCTGTGAATGCTTGAAGTCATCGAAATTATGACTTCCATCATCATGAAGTTTGTGGTACTTCATCAGTGGCTTTATGCAAGTGTAGCTGATCAGAACCTACTAAAGAAGTAAATAAGATCTGAACATAAAAGCATCCGGGTCTGAATCTTACTGCATATTGTTCTACCAAGGATTAACTGATTTGATTTCATATCCTCTATGTGGAGTGCTGTTCTTTTGTAAAACATGTAAGACGTGTCTGATCCTGCTCCTTAGAGGTTCTCCTTGATCTGGGGCTGGCCTTTTATTTTCCTTGCCTGGTTTAGGTTTGTGGCACATGTGTCCTATTTTATATGCCTGTTATCTCAGGAAGTGGATTAAGGCTGGCACAGATACACTGAACCCTAATCTCTTTAGAGGGCCTGCAAATCTCCAGAGGTAGTAAGTACTTCAAATGTTTATATTACAAGGTTCAGTTGATGTTGCTTGAAATCCATTCAAGAAGATCTGTAAGAGAGGATGCAGGGCATATTGTGTAGGGATTTTTTTTTAAATTACCTCGTTAATAGTATTTTATATGCACTTAATGCTCAGTTTTCATTTTGGTGGGGTTTTTTTCTCCTTATTGTAAGGCTAACCTCAAGCATTATTTTCACTGCAAAATATGTCCATAACCCAAAATCTTGGCTGAAATTCTCCCATGAGGGCTTCGACCCACTTGTTGTAGTTCTAGGTTAAAGGCAGATTGCTGGTGTCATTATTTTCAGCTTTTTGAAAAAGTGATAAAATATGAAATGTGTTTGTACTCAGGTACCTGGATTTGTCATCTCCAGGTCACTACACAGTGGTTTACGCAGAGGAGCCAAGGGAGTTATAAAGTACCTCCAGTTCTCAGAAGCAGCTCTTGTACATTTGATGTACAACCTGTCACACACTCTCCTGGTTGGAAAGAAAAAATTCACAGTATTAGAGTCATTAGGCTTTGTAGATGTGAGCAGGTACCATCCTGCTCAAGGCTGGAACCAGTGCTGTCCCTCTTACCATAAGGACAACACACCTTATGTGAGCTGGTCTCTGACTCTGTAGAAACTCTTTACAATTTTTTTTTTCTTCTTTTTATTGTCAATTTATATCATGATATCTAGTAATAATCTCTAATCAAACAGGAGTAAGAATGCTTTTAGGGAAACAATTTACTCAAGACAATAATGAATTAAAGTGAAGTGACTGGAAATATATTTACTTTGAGGAACTGAGAAAGAAATAAGAAGAAAGAAGAAACTTGTTTCTAATCTTTGGAATCATACTCTAGGAATGGCTTCCACAGTGTGGTAGCTATAAGACTGTTGTTTTTATGATGGAGTTTAAATAGGATTTGGAGAAGAAGATCAGCTGATAGGTTATCTGCAAAATTAGATCAGAGATGTCCCAAGATGGATTGCTGCTTCTGAATTATTTTTGTATTTAGAATCCTTTTTTATTTTGCCCCAGATTTACCTCGTTTGCTCCCATGCTGAGAAGAAAAAACGAATCCAGTATAAGAGTACAAAAGTGAAGATTTTCCAATAAATGTCCATTTTGATTTTGAACTTGTTGAGTACCTGGCAAATTCTTCTTACGAAACCCTTTGGTGAATATGTGCCATTTCTTGCACTCACCTCCATCCTCGCCTTTCTTGACAGTAGTTCTTCCATTTTGCTTATGAGCTGTGTTGAACTGTCCAACAGTCTAGTCCTTGCTTCTGGTTACAGAAGAAAAAGGGAAGAAGACAGCTATGGATCAGCCTGAAGAGCCTGCAGTGAAAATGAGATCTTTTATTGTCCTGGTCAAAATATTGCTGCATGCTCTTAAAACATAAAGTAGCCAAGATAAATTGCAAATGGAGCTGTAGAGATAAGTGACATAGCCATGCTGTTGATCTCTAACCTGTGTGCTTTTCACAATTTGGTCAATGCTCAAGAGACCCCTCAGCAGAGAGGCTGGGCAACCATGGGCCACAGTGTGACCCTTGCACGAGAGACCACAGCTTCCCCTGTTCCCACAGACAGCTCAAGGCCCTTGTCTGAGGTCTTCCCAAATGCTTGGTTTGCACCTTAAATACCTTCAAGGTATTTATGGATGTTGGGGAGCCTTGTAGTCTTGCTGGAAGTCAGCTGAGGAGTTGAAGCCAACTGAGTGTCCAGAGTAGACTAGAGTTAGAAAGGCAAAGATTTCCATTTCTAAATTGTCCAGAATACAGTTTGGTTCAGGATTTTTTTCTAAGGGAAGGAAAGTTATTACATTCCTCTTTTGTGATGTCAGCTTTCCTTGCTATGGATTGGTGTTTTCACTACTACTTGATGTATTTTTCTTATGAAGAAATTGTACCACATGTTTTAAAATTAAAAAAAAAAAATCCTTTTTTTTTGTTTGTTTTCTGGTTGTGTGGCCTTTTAAATATAAATTATGATGTGATACTATAGGGAGGTCAAAACTGAGTGCTTGATCTTTTTTAGGTAGGTCTTTCAAACCAGAGCAATAGGCTTGCTTCAGACTACTGGTCATGGATCTGTTATGAGAGCTAAAATGTGTCAGTGCTCCAAAAGCCTGAGTAAAAGTTTGCCCCCTGATATAAATGATTGTCTAGATTTCAAAATAAATCCTTTGGGTTACGCAGAAAATTTGAACTGTCAAGAAATAAATGGTGTGGTGAACTGAAACATAGGTCTCAAGATACCCCCAATTTAGCTGTATTTCAGTAATCTCTCATTCACCTTTCATTGCTGTCAGCAGCCTGTAGGGTTTCTGTTATATTTACGATGGAAATATCTGTCAATGAATCATGTCACTGAGATGCATGTGGTTTTTTCCACTTCAAGGAATTATTAAGCACTCCATAGTTTCTGCGGTAAACACCACATGGCTAGGTCATTTGTACTACCAGGTATTTCTTCATGTAAGCATCTTTCTTGCATAAAAAAATCTTTATTTTTATGTGTTGTAAGTGGAACGTATCTTTTGTTAAGCAAGTGCATATAATTTTATTTTGTGTTTTTACATGTTTTCACTATCAACTAGTATTTCTGTAAAACTTTGGATGACAATAGGTATTTATTAACAGAATTTCGCAAGTATTAATATGGTTATCTAGTGGCTTTATCATAGAAAAATAGATGTACCTAAAGTTCAGGAGACTGGAGTACCTCTCATGTTTTGGAGTCTCTTTGCTTAAATTTGTGGAGATTGGATAATTTTAATGTTAAACTATTCCTTTCAAGTATAGAACTTTTTAATATACAAAATTATGTTAATAAATTGTAATTTCCTTTTTAATCATGTACTAACCAAAGATGTAACCTACTGTAGGTTTACAAGTTAAACAGTATTACTAAGTAGTTTTCAATAATGTTTTTCCACTCTCAACCTTACTCATCTGCAGTACCTAAGAATTTTTAGGAAGGATAGAAAAATAACCCTAGCAAAATGCAAAGTGCGGAATATTTTGGGAGACTGCGAGATCCTTTTAATTAGATCTGCTGCTTGTTGTTGTCACTGTAGATTATGGATGAGGACCTCTGCAATTGTCCTCCAGTTAATATACTTTTGAATTAGAAGAAAGGGCAGAGCTACAGTGCAGCTGGCAAGTGGTCAGTTAACCTCCATTGCAAATGTTTAAAACACCTCTTCAGTGGGGATTCTTAATGATGAAATGTGTAGGGCTGGCTTTTCTGACAACTCCTGGAATGAGATCGATGATTGTAACCTTTTCTCTAAATTAAAATGGAAAACCAGGAGCCAGCAGGGCTGTATGCTCAGAGCTTTGGAAGAGCAGCTCCTTTCCTGCTCATCACCCCATAAATACATTTTTAATGTTTATTTTCAAATTATGTGAATATATTCTGGGCTATGCTCTCATCTCCATTTCACTGAGCCCACTTCATCACTTATAGTTGTGAAATAGTTATATTTGTCCTTCTTTAATGTATCAGCAGTTAGCTCCAGCCAGAGTACTGTCTGGATTTTATTTCCTTTTCAACACAAAAGTAAGCTCTACGAGATTAAGCAGCTGTCTACTACTTGCAAATGAGGTGTATGCTGAGACAATTTTCAATCTTATTTTATGATTTCTCATACTTGCCTAAATAAAAGGAAAAAAAATACCCTGGGTGAGCTCTTTGGAAATGAGTTTAAATTTTCAGAGAAATAGTTAAAGACCATACAGTTATCTGTTTTCCCTTAAAGAAACATGTTTTGTAAAGATGTGTACCTTAGTCCTATTTTCTCTCTGGATTTCTCTTTATGGTTATGTTTGTTGTTTGGCGTGCTTTTTTTCTGCTGTGGTCATCTGAAAATACTTGTAAATTCTACTTAATATTAATTTAGACTAGGAGAGGAATCTCCCTGGTTTTTCAAGAGCCAAAGTTCTTTTCCTCATTTCATTAGGTTAGTAATTAAAAATGATTGCTGTTTTCTTATGCAGAACTGTAGCAAGACACCCAAACATGTTTCTAGTCACAGCTGGGCATTTATTCTTTTGAAAATCTGCCCCTTCTATCAGGTGCTGCTGGTAACTGTTGTCAGATGTTTGAGTAGCTGTGCTCTGATGGCAGGCATAATGTTGTTTAAGTTCATTTTCTAAGCAAGGACCAGGTGTTTGTTCTGGGCTAAGCAGAACTGATTTGCAGTTAAAACCTCAAGTAAAGGAGTATCATACCAGGCTGTAAACCAGCCATGTCTCAAGCCACATGTGAATAAAAAAGAAAAATGTGAGAGCCAGTGGTAATCATCTTCTTCACTGCTCTGTACATCTCGGATATTTGTTTATGCAAGTGAAGAACAGATGTGTTTTTCTCTTCCCCTGTGTTAACAAATGAGAATTCAGATTTGTACCTTGGACTGTTTCATGATTTTTCCTTGCTCTATACTGACATAACAATAGAAACAAGGCAAACAGCTATATTTAGAGAATTAGGCCAATAGGAATTCATTGGTCCCCTGTGAGCACCAGTGATAAATCTGCCTCCTTGGGACACTTTAATAAGCCTGAGGCACACCATCTCCAGCTCTGGCCACCTCATGTCCTCCCATTTGCTCTCAGCAGTGAACCATTGCAGGCAGAAAAAGCGACAGGGAAGACTTTAAAAAATTGAATTCCAACAGAGTTATACTGGACCTTTAAGAGGTGAGGTCTTGATCATTCTGTGACAAAAAATGTCTTATGCAAGAAAGAGCTTTGCATGGAATCCCATGGCTACAGTGACCTGGTAATAGTCATGCCACTACTAATAGTTGAACTTATCCATCAGAAGTGTAGCTTTTATATTTTATTCTAGTTGTCATCAATATATTCACACTAACCTTTAATATATTCACAGTATAACAGGGAGGAAAAATTACACTGGGACTAAGGAACAAAGAGAAATTGCTGAAGAAATTTTAAATAACGTGCAGATCCCTAGTGGGCATTGATTCATGTGCTTCATGGTGTCAATAACTGTTTCTGAATTGCAGTCACTTTTTCCCTCTGAACAGAGCATTACTTGTGAAATGCAGTCATTACCTATTGATTAGCTCTGTAGTTATTTTCATGCATCAGTAGTGCCAGTAAAAAATGAGTAAAATTACTTTACACCAAAATGAGTAAAATTACTTTACACCAATGTGTAAGATCTGTACATTGTTCTTCAACAAGTGAAAGGAGTCTTTTATTTTTTTTTCTTTTTTTTTTTTTTTTTGCAGAGACCACATTGACATTTTCAGTAGTCATAAGTCTCAGGATAAAGAGGAAAAGTCTAAAGGGCTCATTTGGGTTTTTAAGTTGTTTTGTTGTTTTTTTTTCTTAAATCAGAGCATTGTAAATGTTCTGCTGTATCAGGACAAGAGTGCAATAAGAAGGACATATTTGTCACTGTTTAGTGCTAATGTAATTTCCTATTTTCTCTACTGTATGTCTTTCCATTTAATCTCAATTGTTGGTAATGTGCTACTTTTTGGTTAAATGATGAGAGCTGAAGTTCACCAAGGAGAAAATAATTAAAACTATTTGTTTCTCAAACTGTCAGCAGCTATTAGGGAAATGAAATGTATTTTTCCCTGAACCATGTTACAGACTTCACAAAGTTCACAATCAGTTGGAATCATCTTTTGTTGAACACAGATTTAAAAGCAAAGGTCACTTATGTTTTGGACACTAAGGAGTTTATGCAATTGATAAAACCCAACCATTTAGATTATTTTTCATACAAAAATTGTGCTGCTTGGAAAACCTCACTTTTTGACTGTGGCACCCTTATAGCCACATCAGCTCTGCAGATTTGCAGAGTAAAGAGGGCTTTGCAGCTTGTCCCCCGAGCTGCAGGAGTGTCCCATGCCCTGCCAAGGGCCAAGCAGCAGCAGGGATTGTGGCTGAGGCTGGTGGCCGGGGACTGGCCTCACTCACAATCCTTTACTGCAGCCCCACATGTCCAGCAGTGTAACAGCCTGTCACACCACTCCTTTGCTTCAAAGAGGAGCCTTGTTGTCTGACCTGACCTGCTCTAGGGGTTTGGTACTGCTTGTGGACTCACCATTTCTCCTGAATTGTCAGGTTTGGCTGGGTCAGTGTATTGACAAGGTTTCACCTAGTACTTTCCTCTCCTTTTTCTACTGTGATAAGGCTTGGGCTCGCTCCTTTGTTTGCACCACAGATTGTAAATACCATCTACCCCAAGAGCTCATGCTTTGAAGTCTGCTTTTTACCCCTTTTTGGTTTCTGAAGGGGCTCAGTGACATGGATGGGTGATCCAAGGAGGGTGAGTGTTGGTGCTGCACTGGGAAACCCTCCTGCTCGGAGCTCCTTCCTCCTCCACGTGGCATATGGGCTGCAGAAAGGAATCTGAGCTAGTGGAGCACACTGATGTAGCAGCCATGCTCAGTGACCTTGCAGTGAGGGCCTGGCAAGAGGCATTTAGGAATTCATGAAGAAAAGGGAATGAAAAAGCACTGGGACTGTCAGTGAGATTGTTGTGGGGCACAATGGAAAGGCAGGTGGAGAAACGGATAAAAGTTTTGTCTGCAGACATGCTTTGCATACCACATAGAGAAACAGAACCTAATCTTGATTGGAACAATTCAATTCCACTGTGAAGTGCATGTTAAATAACAAAAGGTGGCTGCAGAGCTGTGCAGACTTGCAGGTGAAGAGCAGAATTTTAAGCAAGCGGCTGTGCAGGCAGGAGAGGCAGAGGGGAGGGCTGGGATGGCACCCAGCACTGGTCCTTGAGCTCTGCTCAGACTTCAGCCTGTGCTTTTACGAGTTAAAAGCAGTTGCTTAAACCTAGCACAGTTCTGCATTAATTCAGCTGGAATTTTTCCTGGGAAGCAGAAGTTTAATCACCTGGAGCTTTGCTGCTTGCAGCGTATCACCTCAGGTGAGCAAGTGAGCAGGGGTTCAGTCTTATTGATTGAACTATCAGGGCCAAAGGATGTGTGTAGCAAAATGACACTACCAAACAGTGTAGTTCTGTATTCAGCTTACTAAATAAAGTGAATTATTTCAGCACCAGATGAATCAGTAAAATGTATTCATCAAGCCACAAAACCTCACAGTATTTGTTTCCCATTCTAAACAACTGCTCTAACCTTTATGTCAAAAGGCCCTATGAATTCCAGTGCAACAGGAGCTCTCCTAGGGAGCTTAATGAAAAGAAAAGGTTAATTCTCACTGTTTTATTTTATCTATCAATAGTTCTGCAAGAGCAAGCCTCTGGGCCATGGCTACATAAGCCCTGAATTACTCCAGTATCAAAACTCCAGTCAGAAACTCTGCCGAGACAGGAGCTACCTGAAGATGAAATAAAAGGAACAAGAAAACTTTCAGGAAGAGGGTTGGGATTTTTAACATTCATGCTTCACAACCCCCTTTTTGCCGGTTTTTTTTTCTTCTTCTTTTTTTTTTTTTAAATAATAGCTTATTGGGGAAAGACATTTGGTGTGAAAGGGATTAAATGGTTTTCTCCTTTCCAGTTTTTCATTGTCCTGTTTCAGTTAACAAAATTTGATCATTCATTATGGATGTAATTTTTTGAATCTGAACCAATTCTTCCTCCAACAAAAGCCAGGACAGTCACTGTAGTCATTCACACAGGAATGAGGGACACCATGTCCCCTGCACAGCAATGTGACACTTCTGCTGTGACTTCTGTCATCCGGAAAAGGAAACAGGAACATGGCAAGGACCATATCTGTCACCAAATCCAATCCTGGATTTTGCAATTTTGGATTAACTTTTTTTTGTTTTTTACTCCATCTGCTACCTTAATCAAAGTTTACAAAAAACCCTTAGAAATAATCCTAGGTATTAAATTTGACAAGTTCAGTGGATAGTAGATCTGGGTCTTTCTACTTACCAGTAGCTAACAATTTTACATACATGCCATTTTATGCTTTTCTTATCTGTTCCCCTGGCAAGAACTGACACTTGTTTTTCCTTTAGAGCCCCTGCAAATGAATACCTATATCACCTCTCCATAGGCTTATACCCTTATTTTAGGCTTACACCCTTTGCATTATGAGTACCAGCCTGCCTTTCTTTCAGACCATTTAGCTGATTAAATGTGATGAGCTTAAACTGTTGAGTAATTGTTTTAAAGATTAAAGTTTTTTGCTTCAGTTTCAAACCTCGTGAATAATTTGTGTGGCTGAGGGTCTGCATGTTTTCTCTTTGTCTAATGAGCTCTGCAGTTAAAGATATGATGCCTCAAATCTTGTCTGACATAGTTTTAGAGACTAATTTCATTGAAATCAATGGCACTCTTTGCCTGTCTAAAGTTATACATGTTCTTTGGGTCTCTTCTTAATTTAAGCCATCAATAGATTCCTTTGCAGATACTGAAGAGCCCTGGGGTTGATGGACTTAAACAAAAGGATTTAAGTTACAATGCTTAAATTCACTTTGAGTCTACACAGCAAAAGACTTGATTTGAATAATCAGATTCAGCCATCCTTTACATTTGCATTTTTAGTTATTTTGTTAAAAACAAGTTGATTCTGGTGGGTTAATAAGCATTCAGATATGTCAATTTGCAACTGAATGTAGCCTTTGCCTTAAACTTAGAACTTCTCTTGGGTAACAAAGGATAAGCTATATAGACAGCTCCATAATGGTATGGTTTCAGAATCTATCTGTTGTTTCATGACTTTAGCAATCTGATATCATTGTGATAGAAAATGGGAAATGGTAGTTCTGTTTACAAGATGACTTTTTTTTTAAAATTTATTTTTACAAGCTGCTTCCTGATAAAGTAGAGTTTAATTAAAATGAAGAGAACTGTAATTTTTCAAGGGTTTTATTGCTTAAACTGAAAAGCCCTGAACTTATTGGGCAAAACCGAGGCCATAAAATCTGTAATTACTTATTTGAACTAACTAACTATCTGTTAAAAAATATATGATTAGAAAATCTAAGCCACTCTCACCTAATTCTAGTCTTCCACTAAAATAAGCCTAGAAAATAAGTCTCGTCTTTTTGTTTTCCATCTTTATGGTATGATACTAGGGACAGAAGTAAATTAACCCTCTTGTTTATATCTTCTTGGTTTATCATTAAAGATTAAATGATTAAACTGACAGCAACTGGAATTATGTGAAACAAATTTTCAGAATAATATTCCTTCCCTCCCCACCACTTTTATCTGTCTTCCAGTTTGGACTTTCTCCTCTCAGTCTGGGGAATATTGTGAAACTATAATTTAAGCACAATAACTCTATAAAAACCAGAAACTCAGAGCAGCTGGGATATGGACAGTGCTAAATGGTTGTTCTGGTTTGGGTTGAGATAGAATTAATTTTCTTCTTAGCAGCTGGTACAGTTTTGGATTCAGTATGAGAATAGTGTTGATAACACTCTGATGTTGTAGCTGTCACTAAGTGGTGCTTACACTAAGCCAAGGACTTTTCAGTTTGCTATGCTCTGCCAGTGAGAAGATGCACAAGAAGCTGTGAGATAACGTGGCCAGGACAGCTGACCCAAACTGGCCTAAGAGATATTCCATACCATGGAGCATCATGCTCAGTGCATAAACTGAGGAGAGTTGGCCAGGAGCCATTTATTGCTTCTCAGGGGGCCTCAGTCAGTTGGTAGTGAGCAATCATGGATTTTATTTTTTTTTTACTCTTTTCCTCATCCCACTGGGGGATGGGAGGGGAGTAAGTGGCTTAATTGTTAGCTGGGATTGAACTGCAACAGTGGTATTTGGTGCCTGCTTTAAACATCTTTCTTCCCAGCAGCTCAAGGACAAGGAGACAAAGGCTGAGGCCCAGGGTGCAGATAAGCACTGCAAGATGAAGGTCTTTTTCCATGAAAGAGCTTTGTGTGGAGCGCACTCATCAGCAGGACATATTACAGCCCAGCTAACATGGCCCTACAATGTAGAGCTAAGGAATCTGGGGGAAAGTGTACTTTTGCTTTCATCTCTCCCATCTGCCCAGACATATTTTCATCTTGCATGCTATTAATGCATAGATGTAGCACCCTGTAGTCATTTTGAGTTATTTGTTTGTGCATCTCACTAGTTCTGCTCCTCATCTTTGGCAGTGTGGGCACATGACCTGCCTGAGTCCTGGGGAAGAAGTTCTCTCTGCTGACCCTACCTGGTGATCCAGAAAAGGATTTGCACTTTCACATCTTCACTGTCTGTTTTCAGGAGGTGCTTCCAGTGGGAAAGGCAGGAAACCAAGGCTGGCTGCCACCCTCTCCCAATCCTCCTCCACCTGGCTGAGCCCACAGCTGGAAATAGTCCTGCTGCTGTTTGGGGTGCAAAATGGGGGTTGTAGCAATTCAAAACAGAAGAGGCTGTGAAATAGCTCCTGGCTTATGTAATTTGGGTAATTTCATTTTGTCTGTGTTCTGTACAGTCTTTTTGCTTTTTGATCTCATCATAGCTCCTAAAGGCTTTCTATATTGTGGTTTTCTTTTAAATATTTAGGAGTTCCATGCCCATCCTGAGTTCTTATAATAATTAAAAAATAAATAAGAGTCATTATAAGAAAGTTGTGAAGTGGGAGATGTGTCAGTTTCTATTTTCTAACAAGGGAAAACAAGATACCTGACTTGTCAAATATTAAACAGTAAGTAAAAAAGTAGTGTCACCCTGAGTTTTAGCCTTCTGATGTTTTAATTTTTCTCATAAAGTTTCTCATGAGGTTTTTCTGTAAACACACAGATGTTTTTCTAACTGTCCTTTTGTTTTTCATTCTTTCTCCTGGGAGGAGAGGGGTTTGATGGACCTTTTCATTGACCAGTGTGACCTCTTTCTCTAATCCACAGCCGTTCCCAAAAACTCTATATAATACGTGACTCAAAATAAAGTTTTTTCTTCTTCACCTTTTCCCAGGCTAAAGTTTGCTGTGTCTCTGTGATTCGTGTTGTGCTCTATTGTGACAAAGTAGAGATGATGGTAGGGGGTTACAAGTCAGAAGTTGCCATATATATCATTCCTGAAGTCTTATGTTTTCACCAAAGGCCAGCAAAGATATGTTACTTTGCATGAGCAGGCAGGTATAAATTGTTCAGATGTATATGCACTCAGGAGCATCTGAGTCTTCAGCACCTTGAGTCTTGCTGTGTCTCCTATTCTCTGGGGCTGCTAAAAATGCAGCTACCACTTCAAGCACAAATACTTCTTTGTGTGCTTTGCTGTGTTGTTTTGATTGCCAAGATCTATCTTCTTTGAAAGAATTCAAGAAAGTAAGGCTGACCTGTATACTCATGTAAGATAGTGCATTGAAAATTTAAGCTGGAAGTCAACAAATAAATGGTGTGTTTTCCTTTACAAACACAGGAGTTACAGCCTGCTGCACAAGGCATTAGAATTGGGATTTTGGAGACTCATTCTTTCCTCATCTCTTGTAGCCTGCACATTTGCCTCAATAAATCTCTTGTGGGTCTCTGAATAGAAGTCTTGCAGAAAATTCCAGACCATGTGAGGCTATCCAGGACAATTCTCAGTGATTTAACGAAGGCATCCTCAGCAATAGGTAGCTGTAGGACATCACCTGGTTTCCAGAGGGCTCATTAACCAGACAGTGTTATGCTCCCAGAGGAGACTTCAGTATTTTCTGAAGTACATGTACTTTCTTAGCTCTCTCTGCCTGTCTTATTTCCTAGAGACTGGATGTTCCAGCAAGTGTCTCTGGTTGGATGTTTATGCAATGTCTGGGGCAGCAGGCTCCTATCTGTCAAATTTTGCATATTGTTACCGAGCTGAGCAAGGTAACAAGTGTAATGTGATTTCAGGGGCTGCAGTGATATCTCAGACTTTGAAGACATCACTGTCTGCTGCAGAGCAAGCCTAGGGATCAGCCTCCAGGCAAAGTAATGTTCCTCAATTCAAAATGAATAAAGGACTCAGTCATGATTAATGACTCTCACCCAAAGTTTCATGTCCCTGCTCAAATTCAGTCGTGTAAAGTTGGGTTCTTGTTTTTATTTCAAAATTGCTTAAAATCGAACATTGTTCTTTTAGTGCTCTGTTCAATATCAGAAAATGCAAAGTATGGATCCACAAACAGTCCTGCTCACATTACCAACGTTATATTGCTATTGCAATTCTAACCTGAGAGACATTCAGTTTGAAATTAAGACACAAATATAATTTTATTATTTTTCTATTATTAATATTTGTATATATTATTAATATTATGTCTATATATTAATTAATATTATTTATATATATAATTATTTCCAATACCTACAAGTGAGTTCACTGTTGGAGCTGCTTCCTGAAACCAATGGAGTTTTCTTCAGTGTAGCCCAGAAAGCTGGCCAGCCAAGAAGAGCTTCATTCAGCTGCCTGAGAACACAAGTGTCTCATGTTATTTGACATGACCCATTATGTCCTATTGTTGTGGTTTAACACCAGCCAGCAACCAAGCCCCATGCAGCATCTCACTCACTCCTAGCCAGTAGGACTGGGGAGAGAATAGAAGGGGTAAGAGGTATAAAACTCGTGGGTTGAGATAAAGACAATTTAATAGGGAAAGAATGCACACAGGCAAAGGAAAACAAGGATTTGATTCTCTGTTTCCCATGGGTAGACATCCATCTCCAGGAGAGCAGGGCCCAATCATCACATGCGTTGGTGACTTGGGAAGACAAACTCTATGACTCCAAATATCCTCCCATCATTTTCCCCCCACTTTTTATCCTGAACACGATGTCATATTGTTTGGGATATCTGTTTAGTCACTTGGGATCACCTATCTCACCTGTGACTCCTCCCAACCTCCCACACACCCCCAAGTTCCTTGCCAGCATGGCAGTAAAAAGCAGAAAAGGCCTTGGCTATTTTTAAGCTCTGCTCAGCAAAACCAGAAATATCTCTATATTATCAACTCTGTGTTCAGCACAAATCCAACACAGGGCCCTATACCAGCCACTGTGAAGAAAATTAACTCTACCCCAGCCGAAAGCAGCACACCTGCTTAGCCTGAAGTAGCTGCTTTAGAAGAAGAGGGTTCAGAGTCATGGCAGCTGCCTTCCTCAGTAAAACTTTGCTCGTGTTTTGAATCTGCAACAAGGCTCATCTCATGGCTTCAGAGTAGAGCAACTTGGCAATTTTTCAGCAAAACAGATTTGTCAGAAGGCATATCTCTGACACAAAACCAATTAAAACCTTCTACCGCCAACTCCATCAGAAGATTCATGGGAAATGAGGAGTTTGGATCTGGGCATGTGCCTGCTTCTTGGGTTCTCTGAGCAGCAGGCTGACCCCGACAGTCTTTTGAGGACAGTTCTTTTCTTCCATAGCCTACCTTATCTTCAGGCATCCCAGCCACCTATGCAGGTGGGACTATAATATATAAGATGGGACTTCCCAGTGTCTCTGTGTACTTGAATTTTTTTTTAAGGTCTTTCCAGAAAATTTACTTTTAAAAGAAAAGGAGATTCTGGGTTTGATACTCTCTGTGTCTGTTTGCCAGCTGCCTCTGCTTCTGTTCTTTCAGTATCTTGTGCTCAGGGAAAACTTCTCTTTTACCCCTAATAGTCATGAATTATTCAGATTATAAAAGCTACTTTCCTTCCAAATTTTGATTCATTTTTAGTGTGAAAATTGCTTTATGTTCCTAATTCATTGAAGTTTCATCTTTTATTATATATTCATATCTTTGATTAAGAAATTATTTCTCTGTAGCCACAACATTGTCAGGAGAAAGGTTTCACACTTTAACTGAGCCATTTCTGCTATTTCTTTCAAAGGCAAAATCTGAAGAATTTTATTAGGGAGTGAATTTAATAAAGAATTCTTATTGCCACAAGTTGAGTACTGAAGAGAAATTAATTTGGTGATGCTGACTGGGTATCTAGGGAGAACTATATTCAATAAAATATCTCTTTCTAGTCTATTATCAAGGCAGAAATTGGATAGAAATAGCATAATAGCAAGCTACATATGAAAGAATAGAAGGAAAGAGAGAATGCTGATGGAAACCAGGGATTTTGAGCGAAGGCAGAGATTTCTGAAAAGCTGTGCTGCCACACTTCTCTGGCAGCTTTGGCTTCCTAGGGACCTGACAGTTGGTCCTGGCCACTGGAATCACCAGGACACAAAGTCAGCTGCTGCAGCCTTATTGATCAAAGGTGGCTGAACACATCCTTACACCTGCGTCATGGTTCACTTTCTAGCCTTTGTTTTCACACTCAGTATTTCAATGGATTACCTTTTGTCTGGAATTTTCAAAGCAACAATCACGTTAGGAGGTCTAGACAGCGCAAGTTACACAATGCACACCGAACACACAGAGCCCCTGTGCTCACCTGGAGGCTGTGGCTCTACAGCAGCTGTTCTTATTTCACCTTGGACTCTTGCACCAGAAAGTAACCTGGTGTCTTCCCAAGACACCTGGCTTTGAAATGATTCAGTGGTTCACAGGTCATAGTAATCAGTGCACCCTAGAACACAGGTAATTTGCTTCTCACAAGCTTGTTTGCTTTAATATTCATGGGAACACAATCCCAGCTACCCTGTTTCTGAAATGCTTCAAACTATTCCATGTTCTGTGTTTGCCTTTGTTCTTGGGAGTCAAGCAGTGCATTGAGGGTGACTAGGTGTCACCCCTCCACTAGCTGCCACCAAGTAAATGAAAGACTTTGCTGTACCAAGTAAGACTAATTTCATGTTCTTTGTTGCTAATCCCTACAAATCAAGTAAAATTTTCTGATTGAGTGGGATGAGGGGAAGCTATTCCAAAGTCATAAGTCCCTGATACCATGGCTTGTGTCACTGCTGCTCTTTCAATCATATGGCAAATTCTGTTAGCCAGTACAAGTAGAAGTATATGCATGCTGTCCATTCAAGCTATTTGTCAGTGTTTAAGACACATAGAACAGCTGTCACTGTTTGCTGGTAGTTGCTGCAAGTGGTACTGAGAAAATTAAGGGATTACAGAGGAGGAATTATAGGAGCCTATTAAATTTTTTTTCCTGTCCAGTTTTCTGTCGTTTCTGACGAACACAACACACTGTCTACCAAGGACTCTGAGCTATTAATTCAGGTGAAGGTGGAAGTGGATGAGTATATGCATTATCATGGAAAGTACCACAAAGCCATCATGTATAACTGATGCAGACACATGATTTCTAAAGAGTTAGGCTGTTGCTCCTGTTTTAGACAAATGGAAAGGATGTAACATTTCATGGCAACATGGCTGTAGGAACTGCTGTCAGCTAACACATTTTGCAAGAATTAGCACCTAGTATGGACAAAATTATATGTTCCTTAAAATTGCATTAATCAAAATGCATGAACTAGCAAGTCCTAAAAAAGCAAAACTAAAATACAAATCCTTTTAGCACTTGTCCCAGTTTTCCTTGAACAGAATATTCCATTTCATACGGAGGGAAAATTATTCTTTGTCGATGAGTTATAATTGATGAATATGTAGGGGAAAAAAAGAAATATCAGAGCTTCTGTAAAAAGAAAAAGGCTTTTTCTTTGGGAATAGATAGTGCCAAAATAATGTCATTTTATGTATGTAGGCTACATTTTGCTTAAATAAGCTGGTCACATGCCATCTTTTTTCTCCTTCCACAACTTATACATCTAACGAGCAAAGATGTGTACTTTCAATCAGACCTTTATTTGCTGTTGAAGACAAACATAGCTAATTGAAAAAGAAAGTAAAAGTTGTGATCAATACTATAACTAGCAAAGGGAAATATAGGTTCAGAATTTCATTAGGAAGACGTTAAGCAGAATGCAGTTTTACTTGTATATTACAAAGGCATTAATTAAAGTTCCTTGGATAATAATAATATAATAGTTTGTAAACAAAAATCCAATTTAAAAAAGAATTCAGCGGTTGGTAACTGAAGAATGAAGAATCATTGTGCAATTTATAGGCGTTGTCTTTCTCTTAGGACAAGTCCAGTCAATTAATGAACAAGATGTTACTGATTCTGTATATACAGCTATTATTCTTTTACTGTTTTTTAAGGCTTTTTTACACTGGCAATGGGTAGAGAATCCTCCCCTGTGATTTGAATTATACTTGCTATCACATCCTGTCTAGCTGGAGCTCTTGGTATAATACTTCATGGAAGAGACTTTAAAATCCATCTAGTTCCAACCCCCCTGCCATGGGAAGAGACATCTTCCACTAGACCAGGTTGCTCAGAGCTTCATCCAAGCTGGCCTCGAGCACTTCAAGTGATGGCTAATTCCTTAATGTAGTGTAGTTGGGGTTTTTTCATTGTATGTGTGTTTAGAGCATCATGACAAACATCCTGGGGTTTTATAGGTCAAGATATTTGTCCATTGGCTGGTGATTTCTCTGGTCCTTTATCAGGTGCTCTCCTTTTTAGAAAGCCACTGGCATCAAAGGGTGGGTCAGATGTGTTGCTTTGACAGTAGTCTCCTGTTTGTGGCCATTTTCTTTTCCAAGGGCTTTGTGGTTCCTCCTCATCTTTTGATGGCCTATCATGTGGTAAAAGAAAAGCTATGGAAAAGCTCTTCAAAGGAAAGTTGGCAACTAGGAGGAGTCTGCCTCTGCTGGAACAATTCATCCAGCTCCTTGTCCAGATACACATTAATTGCTCCAGTGGTTGCAGCCTGTTGCCAGCTTTGTCCTTCCCAAGAGGTCCTCAGGCACTGGTGCACAGACAGGATGTCTGCATGTGCCTGTGTGTCTTTGTTTGTTGCAGTTGATTTTTGGGTGTGTGGTAGACCCAGTGCTTTCCCAGAAAGAATCCTGACTGTGTGTGTGGATGTGCAGTTGCTGTCACAGTAGGCATGGACAAGATCCAGAGAAGGAATCACAACATGTGCTTTACTTCAGCCTCTCAAAATGAGTAAGTCAACCACCCAGCAGGAAAGTCAGGGCACTCCTGGTGCAGGGTTTCATTTTTATGTTCATAAAACCAGAAAACATGCCAAAACAATGAAGAGATTATAAAGAAAAGGAAAATTAAAGCTTTCATCATTAATTAAGCACTCAGAAGATGGAATAAAACAATTCATTAGTCATACACAAGCAACTCACTCTCTGTTGCACTGAAAAATTTGTTTTCCTTACTGTATTTCCATAATATCTAGAATCCTAGAATCATGGAATGGCTTGGATTGGAAGACACTTTTTAGTCCATCTAGTTCCAACCCCCCTGCCATGGGAAGAGATGCCTTCCACTAGATCAGTCTGCTCAGAGCCTTATCCCACCTGGCCTTGAACACTTCAAGTGATGGCTAATTTTAATATAGCATAGTTGGGTTTTTTCCTTGTATGTTTAGATAGTGGCTTCTAGCAACAGGTGGTAGAAGCTAAATAGGAATTTAGCACAGAACTTTCAACTCAGCATATTACATATGGTGGATGGGAGGAGCAAAGAAAATAATATGAAATGTTACACAGGCTGACTCTAATGGATGTTCAGCATTATTGTGCTTATAAATCACAGTGTGGGCGTGTAAGCACTTTCAACTAGTGCATAACCTTTATTTAAAATATTTGCTATTATTTTGAATAGACTGTTTCAGTTGAAAGAGATCTACAACAGCAGTGACCAATTCATGACTGACCAAATGATTAAGCACATTCTTAAAGGCATTGTTCAAATGCCTGTTCAAATGCCACTGACAGGCTTGGGACACCAACCACCTCCCTAGGAAGCCAGCTCCAGTGTTTGACCACCCCCTTGGTATAGATTTCTTCTGGCAAGGGACTTAATTGCCATATCATCAAAAGAAAAAAATCTGGAAATATTCTGCATATCCTGGGAGAGCCTTACCATTGAACCAGCAGAGGCAGCCTGGTGTTTCTGATGCTGTAACAATATCCACACAGACCAATCTCTGAGGCGGCAGAGAGCCCTGCTCCTAAGAACATAATCACACAAATTCCACCCACAGACAATTTTTCTAAAGCATTTTAGTGTTGAGCTGTTGTCATTAAGATTTGGGAGTCATCATATTGACATTTATGCCTGTTTGTGCTGGAGAGCTGTTAAATGCAGGAACATAAAGTCCAGTGACCCACCACATGAAGTAATGGTTTAGCTGTGTCACTACTTTTTTTAAATAGAGCACAAGAGTATGTAAAAAAACTTTTGGTTTTTCTCTGTCATCCAGTATAAGTTGCATAAAAATATTAATCATATTCATCATTGTTCTACTTTACAATATCAAGGTATTTCATACTGCTGTTCATAGTTGATTATTATATTAGCCACTCTGTGAGCAAAGAATTGTGCAGGCCCTTTATGTTATTTACATAATGTCCTGGGTATGAATAGCAATATTTTTCTTAGAATAAAGAAGGGTGTAGTAGTAGTAGAGTACTAGACCAAGGTAAATGAGCATTTTTAAGTGATTTTAAACAGAACATCATAGTACAGTAATTTTTGTAAAAAAACCAAACGTAACAAAAAGCTTCCAATTGCTTAGATTTATTAGTTTTTATAACGCACTGAGTAACCTATTCACTCCTGTCTCATTCATCAAGTGAGTTCTTCAGGAAAAGACATCCTGTCAGGTGCTGCGGACAAAGCTCTGAGCAGCATCAGTATTGCTAATGCCTCAGATAATGACTGTAAGGATTGCAAAATGATACATTATTATCTAGCATTGATCATAACTATATCACTGATAAAGGCAAAGCATATCAAATGTTGTGTTTTAAATATGTTCCTTTAATTAGAATAAAAATGCCATGGAAATAATTTCTGGTGATGCTGTGTGATCCTTCTGAATGCAGAATGTAAAATTTTTGCATATACTCAGGATGAAAGGAGTTATCCCTAAGCTATTCTCTTATTAATTTTCATTTAATACTCATGGTACATCAGACATTATAGATCATTCACCATTTTGCTTTATGACAGAGCAGAACCCTGATAACTATGCTGTGCTTAAAATGTAGTTCCCTCATTTACCTGCCTGCTTGGACTGAACTGCAGAGTCTTAATTTGCTATCATGGTTTCCATGATTCTTTGCTCATGTCCCATTGTGGTTACAATGAACACATTGCATGTACAGCATAGCCTTCATCTTCTTAAGGCAGAGCACAGACCCTTTCATCCTTGCAAAATGAATAATTAAACTAGGATTTTAATATTTGTGCTTACTTTTGGGTTTATTAGCTCTAACTGTGAAAGCTAAATCAATTATTTTGTATGCTTCATCTGCCTAACTCCTAAAAAATAGACTGGAGTTTTTCATATATCTGTGCTGGCTTTGAGCTATCTTAAAATAGCACTGAAATGGACTCTGCCAATCGAATAAGTGACTTATTATTACAAGCTTTGGGGTTTGCATAAGGACCAGAAGTGTAAACCAAAATTAGGGAAGGTGTTTGTCACTGATAAGGTCCTATGGTGGTAATATAGTTCTTCTGCTGTACCTGCCTCACTTGAATTTGGGTTTTTTTTTGTTTCTGCAGACCCCAGAGGAAGGAGCCTCCACAACCATCTATGCAGCAGTATCGCCCGAGGTGGAAGGAGCTGGTGGCTGCTACCTTTACAATGAGGAAAGGACAAAATCAGCTGACGTGGCATATGATGAGGAGCTGCAGAGAAGGCTCTGGACAGAAAGCTGCAAGATGGTTGGGATTTCTGATGAAGCCAGCAGGCTTCCCTAGAAGAAGCCACTTTCAGCTGGGTAAATGAAATGCATTGAAAAGCATCTTAGGTGAATTCTTGCAGCATCAGTCATCGTCCTGGAAATCACTGTTCAGTCCCAAAGGCAAACGTGAACAGCTCTGTTCTTCACTTGAATCCCTAATCTGCTAGGGTGTGAGGGGAATATTCCCACAGAAAGGTGTAGTGGTTGGTTTTAAATCTAACCATCAGTTTTGTAAATCATTCTGTTTCAGTCTGTGATTAAAATACAATCTTTAAACATGTGCAGAGATGAGTTTTCATTGTTTTGTTCAACAAAAATAATGCTTCAGCATGTTGTGCTAGGAGGTTTTGAACTTAAACCACCTTTGTACATATAAGTTACTCTTTTAAATCAGTTTTAAAAGTTGTGGCTTTATTTCCTTAAGCTCCCTTAAGTTTTAAGACACTTTCATCAGCTTGTTCTAATGCAGAAATTTGGCTTTCATGATCATGATGTTTTTTCTGTCTTCAGGTTAGTTTTATATGTCAGCTTTTATCCAGAGGTATTAACTGAAGGTGAGAAAAACAGGAAAAAAATAAATAAGGTCCTCTTCAAACAGGATATTGAATTCACTTGTATCTAGTTTAAGCTCATCTCTCCTACAAAGGTGAGGAAGGGATCAAACATCATAATGGCAACACTGGCTGTGGCAGAGGATGCAGTCAGCCTATTGTCTTGTCAGCGGGCTAAGATTTACTTGTCACCTTTTCTCCAGAACCCCTGTAATGTTGCATTTGCATTTTCATTTATCTCCTTTGACAAGGAGAGTCACTCATGTACTGTTGCATAAAGAATCACCTCCTTTTGTTGGTTTTGATCCTAGTTCATATTTGTTTCAGAACTAGAGTTCATGGTTTGGAAGAGACAGTGATTAACGCCAGCCCGCTTCTTCCTCTTTCTGGAGATGTACAATGCATTCTTCCTGAACTGTGTCTTTGCCATTTTTAAGAGTAGTTTCTGCCTACTCATCCAGCTTCCATAGGAGCAAGAGAGTATTTTCCCTTTAGTTGTGTATGTCTTTCCTAAAATTTCCTAGCAGCTGTTTTATTTTTAATTTTGACTGTCTCTGAGTGTGGAGCTGATATGTTTTATGAAGATATTTTCAGTAAACACTAGGGTTTTCCCCCTCAGTGGGATAGCAGTTGCTTCAGATGCTTTCAGTTTTGAACACACTTCAGTTGTATACAGTTCAGGGAGCTCTACCTATGTCTACCAAAGAGAATCTTTAAGAATGATGCTCACATTCATGAAGTAAAAAGCTAAACAGACATTGAGCAGTACAAAGATAGCTTGAATTTATACAAGCTCAAATAACTAGAAAAAAAAAACCTGGATTGAAGATAAAAATATTTAAATGGCAATGGTGGTAAACCATGAGAATAATTTTCAGAGAAACTTCCCTGCAGTAGAGTTTCAGTCAAGATTGCAAGTCTCAAAAAACATCTGGAAGTGTCTGGGGAGACCTTAGGGTACTTATAGGGGCACACAGGAAAGATGGGGAGGGGCTTGGGCAGTAGGGATAGAATGAGGGGTAGAGATTCTAAACTGAAAGAGAGAAGATTTAGGTTAGACATTAGGATGAAATACTTCACTGCCAGGGTGCTGAACACTGGGACAGGTTGCCCACACTAACTGTGGGTGTCCCATCCCTGGAAGTGTTCAAGATCAGGTTGGATGGGGCTTTGTGTAGTGAAAGATGTCCCTGTCCACGGCAGGGGAGCTGAAAACAGATGGTCTTTAAGGTCCATTCTGAGCCAAACCATTCTGTGATTCTTTGATCTCTTTTCAGTGAGCCTTTCCAAGCATGGGATCTATGTCTAGGGCGCCTGAGGTCTTATTGTTAATGGAGTAAGGCCTACCCTACGCCCATCTTGTTGATTTTCGGTGCCATCTAAAAAAGCCTCATAATCCTATAAATGTCCTTGCATTTCCTTTTTTCAAGATACACAGGGAAATAGATTAACAGGTGGGCATTAAACTTATATTCACTTTGAGGAGCTGGAAACCACTGCATGACAGAACCAAGCACAAACACAGTGTTGTGCTCTCATTTACAGCAGACTAGAAACAATAGGAACATATTCCTATGCACTGGACCCTGCACTCATATCCCTTTTGGGCTTTTTAGCTCAAACTTGGTACTTCACTCCAAGTGACCTTATCTCCAGCCTTTGGTTCAGAGGAAGATCACATCTAAGTGAAAGATGCTCATGCATGCTCATGTGTCCAGAGTCTAGGAAGAAGATGCACTGACAAAATTAAAAAAAAAAAAAAAAGTATGAACACAGAAAAGCATATGGAAACAAAAGTAATAAACAAATGGAGGGAGAGCATATTTGCTGTCTGAATTAAGCCATGCATGATCTATTTTTAACTTAGAGTTAGTGCATACAAGGGTTAGCAGCAGGAGATTTATCACTCAGTCACTATAGCACTTTCTCTCTATGACTGGCTGACTTTTTTTTGGTAAGTGAATGTAGTGCTTGTGAAATGTGCCAGACTGACACTCGGGAACTAAATTCCTCTGTTTATTCACGGATCATGCACAGGATGCAGTAAGCCTGCTAGACAGCCAACATTTTGATGTTGCCATAGCATTCCCATGGAACATCATTGCTGCTAAAAGTGTGTCCAGGATTACTCAAACTAGATGGGATGAGGTTGTCATCAGTTTTAACTCTCTCGAAGCTCCACAATATTCACCCAACCAGTTTCAAGTGGCACAGGGATTAGTGAATTAGCAAACAGTAAAGAGAGCTAATCACACTTTCAGTGTAATCTGAACCAATTTATTAACTGTCTCAGTCCAATGAAATCTGTTTTAAACACTGAAAAGATGGTTTGTGAGAACCAAGAACACAGATGTGGCTGAGTGAGGGAAAAAAAAAAAACATCCTAAAGCCAGGGATTTCTGGAGCATTGCAGTTCATGAAAATACAGTTGAGCTAGTTGCAAAACTGTTATCTCAGGAACTAAAAGCAGAAAACTGTGTCAGCTTTGCAATGTCACATGAGCACATGAGCTTATCTGGAGCAAAATCCAGTATTGTTATAAAGTAGTCCCAGTGTGAATGAGAATTATCATTCGTGATACTGCTGCAAAAGTCTGAAATAATTCTTAGCATATCTATCTATGGAAAAAAATACATTAAACATGTAAAAAGGTGACAGTGATTTTACTTTTGCACAGATAAATGGTTAGAGCTGATTTAATTTCACATTTTAAAGTCATGGGATTTCCAGAGATCCGAACAGGGCTGTATTTCACTTCACTGAATACCTGCCTGAGAGGTGGCTTTGTAGTAGGTACATAGGTATAGAAAAAATACCTGAGAGCTCTTTAACCTTGCAAAGAAAGACCAAACAAGCCTCCATAATGGCAAATTGAAGGTAAACAAATTAACCTTCCAACATGAAAGCAGATCCTCTCTGAGAGTGATTTCATATTGGAACATGGAGATCTGATATCTGAAGATAATTAAAAGGTGCCTCTGAAATGACACCTGACAAATAGGCCAGTCAGGCTCCTAAAAAAAGTAGGTCAGTCACAGTGAAGTCATACTTAGATTCTCCCTCATGTCTACAAGGACAGCACTTATTTTGATTAGTATGAGAGTGACCCATTGCTCACAACTTCTAAAATGGATACTTCCCTTCCAACGCTCCTCACAGGCTAATATTTAGTTCAGAAATCAAAGTCCCTCTGCCTTGGCACAAAAAGGCACACAAAAATCTATTGTCCGGTTCAAGTCTGAGATAAACAGAATCATCCACTAAGTACCAAGGTGATCTGAGCCTACTGCCATTGGTAGCAGAGTGAAACCATGTCAAACCAAATTTTTTTTCCTCTTACAAAAGGATCACAAATTTAAAAGTAAAAAAAATCTCTAAAAAAGGACCAAAAAAAGACTCCTGTTATGAAGGATAGTTCAAATAAATACAGATCTTACTGGAATGAATGAATATTCTGAGAATGACTGCAGTTTTCCAGGAATTTGATAAGGCAATGTTATTTAAACAATGAACTTGTACAGGAAATAAATAACTTGCTGCAAAAGAGCTCTAAGGTTCTCAGAAAAAAATTATAATTTCTTCAATAATTAACTACCTTTTTTTGTGAGGAAATTATTTATAAACTGAAAAGGTAAGTGCTCTAATTTTTGTGTGAATACACTGTTATTTGCACATAATGAAGTAGCTACCTTCTTGCTTCCAGTCCAATACTGACTTTAAGAGCTAGATATGGAGCCACCAGCCACACTTCCAAGATGATATTTTAAAAATATTTAGACTTCATAATTGACTCTTTACACAACTATCAATTACTTTAACACACAGTGAGAATTGATATTGTTGAAACAAAGGACTTTGTTATTTAACTTCAGGTTTCCTGCCACCTACTCCAAGTAGTGTTAAATATAATAATACATGGAAGATATTTAAATGCTTATCCTAAGTAAATTTTCTACATACAGGCTCTTGTTCTGTTCTGGTGTTAGGCTGCCCCTGCTCATTCTATGACATGGTTTCCACTTCAGCTGCTACCATGGAAAGACAAAAATCAGATTCCAGTGAATTTAACATGAAATCTGTCACAGATAAGATGGAACTCCTGTGATTTTAAGAGGGTGAGGGCTGAGTATACTGACCCATCTGCAATGACTGAGGAAGTCAGTGCAAAACATATATTGTAAAACATCAGGCCAGGCAAGACAGGTAAGCCAAAAACAATTGTTTGAAGGTAATTTTATTTCTTTTTAAAACAAATGCACTGTGCTTTGGCAAACAACTGTGGCAACGCTGAAGGAAAGTAACAGGAAGAAAACAGACCAGTGGCCAAGAGTGCTGTTTCCAATACATATAGTTATTGGCTTCCATGCTGTACCCATCAACCCTTGTTGGCTTCCCTCCCTTTGGAAATGGACCTTAGCCAAGAATTCCTTTCATCAGGCAATCAAGAAGAGTCAAAATGTAGCACTGACTAATTTATTTAGACAAACTGTCTAGATTTACACCAATCACTTTAAAGTACAAGATTTCCTAATCTCAGAAAGGAAAAAGTTTAAAAAAAAAGAGCCAAAAACCAGGCTATGGCACTTCTTGAGTGATATTAAACCTGGTCACCTCTTCACAGTCAGAATGCAAGACACATTAAGATGGTAAGGAGCCTTATGTCCTTTCCAAAGAATACAGATCAACAAACATTTCCTTCCCCTCTGTCTTGGCCTGAACTCTCAAAGTTAGCTCAAGTAACATCACTGTTTGCAAACAAGCAGATCAATTTAATCTTTTACTTATCTTCCTTGTTTTGAAAGTAGAAACAAAATTTATTTCAGCTTGCCCACATTTATGGAACTGATATTTTAGTCCACATCGATCTGCATATATTGAAGATGTGTGCTGTACCTCAGGCTTTTTTAACAGTACTGAGGGAAAAGAATAAATTTCTTTTAAGATGCACAGGCTATCTAAGGGCCAAATCCTGCTTTTTTTTCCTCAGGGAAAATTTTTATTGAAGACAATGTCAGTTCTTTACAAGGAAAGCAAGACCATGCTCAAGAAAGTTAATGTAAAACATTTGCACAGAACTGTTCTCTTGACCACATTGCACAGCTCTGCTGAAGTTAATGAGACATCCTAGAATCACTGTACAAAGGCACATAGCTTAATAGCAGAAGAAGCTATAAAAACCTTGTATCATTTAAATTTGATAATGCCTCAGAACATTATCTCTGGAGTGAAAGATACTTCATGCTTCTACTATATTATTTTAATATATTAAAACCCTCTCTTTGTCTCAAAGAAATTAGTCTAAAAAATGTGCAACCTAAAAATTCCACTGACATGGTGTCTTGAGAAGAAAGAGCAGCATTTGTTTCACTTAAAATCATGTAAAAATAGGATGGTATCCTCCTAGATACCAGCCTAGGACTGTATCACCTTCTCCTGTCACTGCTTGCCTGGGAGAAGAGACTGATCCCCACCTGGCTACAGCCTCCTTCCAGGTGTTTGTAGAGAGTGATAAGGTCATCCCTGAGCCTCATTTTCTCCAGGTTAAACAACCCCAGCTCCCTCAGCCACTCCTCAAAGGACTTTCAAAAGGCATCATAACTAATTTACAGTAAATTTGACCTTTTGCATAACAAAGATCATCTCACCCCGATTTAAATTGGCTGGATCACCTCTTCTAGATAGTTGTCAGCCAAAGTTTAAAATTTTCCAGTGAAACAGAGCACTTTAGGTATGTTCTTTCCAGACACAAAATGTTTTCAGCTTTAAAAAAAAGAGCTTTATTTCACTTTTGAATCAGAGTAGCTTTTCAGCTCCCAGCTATTTGATGTAGTTACACTTTTATCTGCTAGGCTGAAGAACCTCTGTTCTGATCCTGCTGGAGATGGACAGCTAGTGAAGAAGGCATATTTTTGGCATATTTTTGATAAATTATCTTGATCAAGCTTTTTGAATCTTTCATTGGAAGTCATGTTTTACTTCTTGCAACCATCTTCTTATCTCTTTGTGAATCTTACCTAATTTTTCAACTTTCCTCCTGCTTTTGAGATTTTAGCAGCTCATTTGGATATACACTAGTAATAAAAAAAGCCCCACTAGTCAGCTTATTTTTAATGTTCCTGTGACCCAAGCCCATATGGACCCCCTTCCCTGAAGCATCATAGAGGAACTCAGATTTGGAGAGTCTATAAGCCTTTTTCAGACACAAAGCCTTATTCTGTATATACAGCCCACTTGATTTGTTTCAAGGTGCATGATCTAATAGAACTCTAAATGCTTCTTTTATTATGATTTATTTCCACCATTAAAGCCCTAAATATGCACTAAAGAGTGCTTCAGAAAATTCTGGAGCTGTTGAGTCAGGAGATGCAACAGGGACTGAGAGTCAGAGCACTGACATCATGAAAATATGCCCTAGTTCAGCAGCTGAAGTCATAGATAAAATAGTGTGCAGTGACTTGCTTTATCTGGAACATAACAAATTTCAGTAATTTCCTTTGTTTTAGAAATTATTTCTGTTATTTATCACTGTGACAGAATCTCCCAGAAGATATTTCTCTCTCATCCCAGACAGAACTAGCAGGATAAATGCATATTGCTCTGCACCTCTGAAGCGAAGAGATCCCCCAGCAATTACACAGTATTCAGCACAGTGCTGGAGCTTCAGCAACTTGGCTACAAACATTGGCTCTAACAGTGATTTAGAAAAACAGATTAGGCTCACAGACATTTTTCCTTTTTATAATTTAGTTGGTTTTCTTTTTTTTTTAACCTCTCTTTTCTTCTCACATGTGACTTCTCTTTATGGTCCTCTACAAAGGTGGGGGTCTTCTCCCAGAGCTGATGGAAACAAGTTTTGTTCTACGCAGTCACTTGGCAGAGCAGTTGTGATTGCAGCATTGTAACTCCCTCTTGCCCTGCTGGGTCTTATTCCTGGACACTGAATTCAAGCTTCAAATTCACAGCTTCTCTGCTTATTATGAGGAGAAGCATTACCATCTGTTTTATGGAACTCTAAACCACATTTCATACCACATTTACTTGATACGCAATTGCTGCTGCATTTATCGCCCATCCTCTTGTGGAGCAGAAACCATTTTACCACCAGCTCATTGTTTGAAATACTGTGCATTAGAAAATACAATTCTCATCCTGTGTCTGAACAAAAACCCAAGATGCAGGTATTTCCTGCAGATCACAGGCTATGAATGATTTCTTTTGGCAAACTGAAACTGTCTAATCCAAAGGATTAATTTAGATAACATTGAAAAGGCAATGGTATTATTAAAATCTTAAAACATTCAATCTTCCAAATTTTACTAAAGTTTGAAGTGATCTGGATCAATATGACTGTGTTCCTCATATTTTTTTTAGATGGTGCAGCATTCTGCAAAGAGGTTTTTCCTTAAACAAGCTCAGGGAAAAGGCCTTTAGTGAAAGGCATGTATTTCATTCTGCTCTGAAAATTAAATTCTGTATCTTTAGCAATTGTATGTAGAAGACATTTTCCTTTTGACAGTGATGACTTAAACTATAGGAGAGGATTCAAATTTTTCTTCCACATTGTACTGCTGGGGTCCATGGAGATCCAGAAAGGAGGACACAATATATATGCTCTTTTTTTCATCTCCTCTCCCTCCACTTGTTTCATGTCTGAAGGCTGCATGAAAACAGAAGAAGGAAATTAGCAGCAATTTGCTTCCATTGGAAAAGACCAAAAATAAGAGAGCACTTATCCAAATCTTAATCCGACTAATTACTTCATATACCTGATGTGTTCACTGGAATTTTTCTAGGTTGGACATCAGAAAAAAAATTCTTCGTGGAAAGAATTGTCAAACATTGGAACAGGCTGCCCAGGCTGTGTCATCATTCCTGGAGATATTTAAGACTTGTAGATGTGGCACACAGGAGCATGGTTTAGTGGTGGACTTGGCAGTGTCAGGTTTGTGGTTGGATAAACTCGGAAGTCTTATCCAGCCTAAGTGATTCTGTGATTCTATATCTCAGCTTTGATTATGTTCTTGAAGAGTAGCTCTCAGGGTTAGAGGAATTGGGAAACTTGGTCCCATCTGTTAATCTGTTACCTTCTCTTAAAATGAGCCTTAGCTTCTGTGCTTCTTTACCTTTGTTTCACCACAGCTGGTAATACAAAGTGGCTGTTTTCAGTACAGCTGAAAAGGTCAAATGCTGGGTGTTGCTCTTTTTTGAAATAGTAACCTCTTAATTCACTGACAAATTCATGCAGAATTATTCAATTCTTTTTTCAAAGGCTTTGAGGTCTGGAGACAGCATCACAGTTATCTAAACAACAGCTTTTGAACTTGAATATCTGCAAAGTAGTTTTATTAATGTTTTGATCCTACAAATACCTTTCTATCCTCCATTCTTGTAAAGCCAATGAAAAGATCTGGGAAATAGGTTAGACTGAATTTGTAATTTTTTCCTGTCCATGAAGTTCCATAGACCTACATGACCTAATTGCCCTGAGAGTAGGTTTTGGGACATTGCACTTATAAAGCACACTGGTATAAAAGCATGTGCTTGAGCATATTCTAATAAGTAAATTCCTTTTAAGCATATGCTCAGATTTCTGCATGTGCTTTACTGACTGGATGCTACAGTGTGTTGAGCTACCAATGTGGGACAGGTGACAAAAAGGGTTTGAAATCACATCTCAGTATATGGTTAAACATACACAGTATGAGTTAGGGGGCTAATTTGTCTCTGAAATACAGACCAAGACAAATGGTCTCCACTTTTGAAAGGTTTTCCATAAACACCAGTGCTAAACAAAAGATAAGTTTAAAGCCTTTAAGTAAAAGATAAAAAAATAAGTTAAAGCTTTTTTAAGCCTTTTAGTTTAATCCATTTCAATCAGAAAATCATTGCATAATCTCCAGAGAAAAACAATATAGACATTAAAATATATTTTAAAAATAGAAAAGCAAAACTAGTGCTCTATTGCTGAACAAATAGTCATATACTGTAAGTTCAAACCATACATCAAAACTTGCTAAAGACAAGAGGCACAGAGATTTTATGTACAGTACTACAAAACAACTCATACCCCTGCACTTCTTTACAGGGACTTAAACTGGAGTAGTAACCCTATTATGCCAGTGTGAATGGAAAATAAATTCAGAACCACTTGGTTTATCATATGTTCAAAGCAGTTGATTTGCTGAATACAGATGAACACTTGTACTTCCTCCTATTTTTCTTGTGTCCTCTTTCATTTTTAATAAATCTTTTGTTAGCCAGATGCAATAAAAAGCTTTAGATCAAATCTCATGAGGTAAAATCCAAAACTCTGGGCAAAACTAAGAAAGATTGATTTGTTTGGTTTCTAAAAACATAACCATATTGCCAAGAGCCTCCAGCTGGCAGGATGGAAAAAATGTCTCTCCCGATTGCAAATTGCCAATTATAAAATGGCACAGAAGCAGCTTTCCACCCTGACTACCTGCAGCTGGCCTGCTTTCCACCTCCCCTTTGCCAGGCAAAATAATAGCTGCCTCTTGCCATCTCTTCCATTCACCTCCCCAGAAATGCACATCAAGTTATGAAACACAGTTAAAAATTGTGTATTTGAGATGAGGCTGTACTGTAGCTGCTGGGATCACAAACAGGAGTGAGATGAAGTACACATCGTTCTCCAGACCAGCTGGTATGGCTGAGGGGAGAAACAGTCAGGCTTCCAGCTCATAAAACCTTCTATGGGTCTAAAAAAAAATACAATTACTGATCTTGAGACTAATTGTTCTCAGTTTAACTTCATTGTGTTAATCAATGAAAAGCTATGGGCCTGAAGAAATCTTCATGGCAAAAGGAAACAAGAGCTTTCAATCCTGGGAAATAGAGAGACTTGTGCAGAGAAAACCAAGGAGCAGGATAAGTTTTTATGGGATTTAAGTGACCTGAATGCTGCTGGAGATGAAACAAAAACTAAGAAAACTGCTCAGTAGATGTAAGAAAAAATTGGTGAGTCTGGTGGGGTGAGATGTGGGTAAGGCAGTGTGCGAATTCTTTTAGTAAAAATGAAAGTAAACACAAGCTTAAAATAAATGTGGGCTGAGCTGATGCTCCAGACAACAGGAAGCAGCAGGGCTGGCAGCTCCCTGCTGCAGGTGAGTGCACGTTCAGGAGGCTGCAGAGCTTCAGGCTTACTGCTTTGCTTTTCTCCTGTTTTGGTGTTGTTCTGCAGCCTGGCAGAACATCAGCCCTGGCTGTGAAAAAGGAGCCCACCAGCCCAGAGCCCCTAATCCTTTGCTGTTTGTGCTGTGCTCCTGGAAAGAGGGAGATTATTGGAAGTGCAATGAAAGGGGAGAACTCATTCCCCTAGCACTGAAGAGGTCATGAGCTTGGTAATTGATGAACAAAACAGTCCCAGTGCCTGTTGTGGGCATCCAAACCTTACCACAGAAACTTAGGAGAGCTCAGAGTATAGTTCAGATGGTAGAAGATTTATGCATGGATGTGCCTAATTCCTGGGTAAAAGAGTTCATATAGGAGCATCAGCTGTGGAGATGGAGAAGATCCTTGTCATGCACATTAAGAGATTTCTAGGTGCCTGAGGGAATCCCAGGTGAGACTGGGAGGCTTCTAGACTGCTCCTAAATTTGGGCAAGTCCTGAGCAGAAATATTTCTGGTGGGATATTTTGATATTACAGTGTTCATCTCTGTCTCATTTTAGAGGTTTTGGTTGTTTGTTTGGTTTGTTTTGCATAGTGCCAGAGCAGCCAGATCTGAGACATTTTGCTCACCAGAGGGAAAGCAGCACAGGGCAGTGACTGGCTGAGGGGTATCTCCCTGCCCTGGGCATCTAAAATCCTCCCTGTTCAGAACATAAAAACAAACTGCATGAGACATAAGGAGCAATCAAATCCAAAAGAAACATCCCTGGCAAAAAAAATGAAATTAATATAAAAGCCAAACTGTTGCAAGGGATGCCCATTACACATTTTCTCTGTGTGTTTTTCCTTCCCTCTTTCCTCCAAAAGAATATGGGTACTTACAAACAGCATCTGTGCCAGGTGAGTCCCAGATCTTAGGTGTCTAAATCCATCTCTGCTGCTCTGGGTACAGGAGTGTCTCTTTGAAACAGCCCAATGCCTGTTTCTCTGTAGAGAAACCCCAGAAAAAATTGTAATACTGAGAAATTGTAATAGAAATAGAAATTATAATAGAAATAGAAATTGTAATAAAAATATAATAGAAATAGAAATTGTAATAGAAATTATAATAGAAATAGAAATTGTAATAAAAAATTGTAATACTGAGGTCCTCTCCTCCAGCTCTGATCTGTAAACACTGTGGGGAAAATGGGTATTTAAGCCAAAAGATAGGGATGTTGGCACAAAGAGCAATAATTCAGTGGTGGATAAATAAGGCTGAACAGCAGTAGAAATTTTCTTATGATCTGGAGTATTGTCCCAGGAATAGTTTTAACAGGATTAGGGGAATTCAAGAAATGTAAGTATTTTTAAACCTGGAGTCCCATTAGGGCAGTGCTGGCTAAATACACTGCAGTGGAGCTTGATGGCATGAGTGGCTTCTTGCAAACATAAATTCTTTGACGTATTAGAAATGTAATTCAGAAAGCAATAAAGATTCTGGCTTCAAACCATATTAGAGGCTTGTGCTGTAACATCCAAGTTACAGTGAGGGAACAGAGGAATCCCCTACTTTTACTTTGGAGATTCCTCTCTTTCCAAGGGAACTTGGTCTCTAGCACAGTACAAGGGTGCTCTTGACCAGAGTGTCTAGTCTTTCTCTGTGGTGATTTTTCAGACCTCACAGCTGTAAACAATCCATAAACAGTTAAGTTGTGAGTGTCTGAATTAGCCTTCTCAGGGCAGGAGGAGAGGGAGGGAATGGGGGTGGGGAGTAGGGTCTAGTAAAATTTAGTTTAGCTGCTTTTGAATTCACATCCTGGTTTGAAGTGCTTTAACTCCATGTCTACATAATACAGGTTTTGACACATTCTGATCACATCATAGGTGATTCTTTTGGGACTAGAAGGTCCCCAGAAGCCCTATGTGATGTTGTGAAAGCCTGGTGCTCTCTCTTCCAAGAAATTGGGAAACCTCCTGTGGTTAAACTCCTTCAGCTTTCCTACAGACTTCAGTCATACAGTTCTGAGAATTTTTTGTTGGCTGATTTTATATAAAGATGCCTCTTCCCCTCCCACACTTCCCAAGTAGATTATTTTCTTGGTATTATGTTCTCAGATCTGACTGATGAGGTGCAGATAGCACTGAGCACACTGTGCTGCCAGCAGGGATTCTGGAAAGCTGGGGCTGGCAGGGTGCTCCTGGTGTCCCTGCTCATCTTCTGCAGGGGTGCAAGGATGAGGGTACTGAGTGATGGTTGCTTGTCAGCAGAGATCATTCGAGTTCAGATGAGATTATAATTTATTGGTACAGCCTTTGTCTTTTTAATTTTTGCTATGAGTGGAAGTAGGACAAAAAGACAAGTCTGTGGGCACAAAGGGTAGAGATTAGCAGCTCAAAAATGGACTAACACATGGGAGTTTGGGTCATTCCTAATAGTAGACAAAAGAGGTGGCATTTGAGAGAAGGAAAAATAGAGCAACATTTTTATTTAAAGGCTTCACTATGTATCTGAATTATATGTGAATGCAGAAAGACCAGGAGATGCTCTTGCTGCACCCAAGTTATATTTCCAGTGTGGGAACTGTAGCAGAATTCAGAGACTTTGCTCTCCTGTGGTGCCCCAGTATTGCTGCAGGGCCAGAGAGGAAACTCTGAAACAGAAATGCTTCAAAGAAAGGTTTTATGTTCAGATGTGAGGTGTTCAAACCAATCCAAGTTTGAGAGGGGCTTTGCTGTCTGTGCAAGCAGTTTTAAAAGGGATGGAGGAATGGTTGGAGAAAAAAAAATCTGGAGAAAGCAGGAGGATACAAGTGAAAAATAGTAGAATGAAGGGATTGAACTTCAAAAAGTCTGTATGACAAGAAATATTAGTTCCCTTCACCCAGCTCACTTCTAAATTCCAGGGTCTTAGTGAAAGCAGCCTCTGAACTCCAGTAACTCCATTGCTCACCACAGAGTCAGTGGAGACTGAGAGGAGCCTTTGCAGTTCCCCAGAGGGAGATCTTGTCTGGCTGTGTTAGGTAACTGGAGCTCACCAAGGGTAAATTGCAATAGGAAAGTGGGAAAAGACAGAGCAGAAAACAAAAGCAAAAAATAAGTATGCTGGCTACGGAATAAAAGAAAAGGTTGGACAACAATTTCTAAGAAATGGTGAGATAAAGAAATAAGAATGATGCAATCTATGAAGGAAAAAGAAAATTGCCAGGGATAAAAGAGACTGTGGAAAAGGCAGCTGAAGAAGAAAAGAGAATATAACCCCAGCTAAGCACTTTGAAGAAAACAGAGTAAACAAATAGAAACCTTCTTTTTGTCTTGAAAGGCTGCTTCAGACACTGCTGCCTGGAGAGTAACACCTTTTGCTTATCACAATTTTACTGCAAATGAGTGAGAAGCTCTAATTATTCCTGATGTCCTGTTTGTTTTGGAAGTAAATCTTCACATGTTCTGTTTACTTGATGCATTTTTAAATTACTGCCCTGATCTCAGCATAAAATCTGAAACAGGGAACTGAAGCAAACATTCTTTCAATCTGTGCTTCTGGAACTGAAAGAGAAAGTGAACCTTCAATTACTAACAGACATTTAACCAAAAATGGTGAAACAATCTACAGCTCAGTGCTGGGTTAGTTGAGTCTTTTTCTCCAATTTCAATTCTAGTTCAAAATAGTAATCCTGAGATCCTCTCCTCCAATTTGCTACCACATTACTTCACCAAAATAGCTTAAAAGTTCCTCAGCTAACTTTAATTATGTCTCTGCCCACATTCTGCTCTCAAGCAAGCTTGGTGTTTTCTTCTCATTTGGCTTAGGCTGAAACCCCTGAGCCTGGGAAAGGAGCTTTTCTCTGAGGAGTTAAATAGGCTGCAAGCTCTATAATAAGAGGAGACAAGTGGCACACAATTCACTTTTAAAAGCATCTATTTCTTTGTGACAGACTGAAGCCTTGTGAGGTGCAGGTCAGATACCCAGCTTTTGGGTTGGATGAATCTCCCTCTGGGTGCTCCTGCCAAGGAGGCAGGCAGGCAGAAACTCAACAGGGCCAGGAAGTGTGTGGCTTTCTGAGAGGTACCAGACTGCTCAGAGTGGCTTGGAGATACCTTAGCCTGGGATTGACAAAGCCAAGCAAAGCTTCCTTAAGCCAGAATTCACTCTGCTTTGAGCAGACAGTTAGACCAGGTGGCTTGTAGAGATCCTTTCCACTTGGAAGGGCTCACCAAGACCATGAAGTCCACGTGTCTCTGCAGAGTACCCTGATCCCCCCCTGGGGAGGGCAAGGGAGGAGTTCTGTGGGTCAGGAAAAACATGGCTTGGGGTCCAGTCATCCTCAATTGGCCATTAAGTCTAGAGCAAGGAGGGGAAAAGGATGCTAAAACCAGTCAAAATATAGCCCATGGTTCTTAAACTTTGTGTTAATCATATGACAGGAGAGCTGTCCTGCCTAATCTGTAGTCTAGGTGAGACAGTAGTGTCCAGGATCTAAGGACTCCAGGATTTTTTAAAAAAAGTTTATCCTTGCACTTCAACCACCACAGAAATCTAGCAGTGTGCCTTTTTCATCCTTTTTACGTGAAGGGTAACAGCATTTAACATTTCTGACAGTCTTCTGGGCTGCATATCTGTAGTAGAGACGTCTCAATGCAGAGCTGAATAAGGTACCTGGAAAATGAGGCTCGAAATTTCATTAATTCAAATTGTTAGACAGCTCCTGACTCAAACAAACTTTCCCTTTTAGTTCCCTTTGAAAGGGAACAAATTTTGACCATAACAGAGGCTTTTTCAGAGGCCTGGGTTCAGCTTTGGAGGACCAAGAGCCTCAAAATTGACCATGAGACACCAGGGTCTTTGATCAGACTGTGGCCTGGGAGTCTGACTTCCATGTTTTCCATCCAAAACCAGAACTCTGCCTAAGAGATTTCTGTTATTTTTTTTTCCTCATAGAAGGTGCTTCAGTGCCAGTTGATGCCATCCTGCTCCTTTCTTCTATATATGACCTTTCCATGCTATTGCAATGCAATCCATGGAGTGTGTGTGTCTCATCATAAGTTCACATTTGAGTCTTGTGCTGCAAGATAGAAAAAGTGTAAGAAAAAGAAAAATAAATTAATGACATAGAGTCTTATCGATTTTATGAGCAGAATCTGATCCTTCCTCTTCTGCAACAAGGGCAAAAAACAACTTCTTCAGAAAGAATCTCTGCTGATTAAAAGGTTGTTGGCAATAAAGCCACAGAGGCTAATTATGAATTCTCTCTTGCAGTTTTCACTGCTGTCTCATATAGTTGGCTGGCATAATGGAAAAACTGTTTCGTTCTATATGAGGAAGTGGAAAAAAAGGTTTAAGGCTAGAATCAGACCTGTCTTATCAATTTATAACAGTAAATCCTATCATGGAAGTGGATGAAGCTATACCAGTTCATAATCTGTTACTGTGATACTGTGTTTTTATGGCATGTAAAAGATGAGGAAGATACATACAAAATAACATAAAACACATGATGGTACTTTAATAGTAAGTGTCTGTGATTGTCCCACAGGGGGTTCTAGCTATCTGCACACTTATCCTTTTCTTCCCTTCTCAAAACCATGAAAAGTGTTTGTATATGTAAATAACATAAAAATATTCAGTTATCTTCCCTATAGACATACTGATTTTGGAGGAAGATAACTATGGCACGTTCCAGGCTATGTGTTAACAATTCTTTGCATAAAAGACACTGGTTCCTTCTTTCCCCTTGAAAGATCAGTGCTCAAAAAGGCTTTTTGTTCTATTACAGCCATGTGTGGCAGTAATGCATTCTATTCTGGAGCTCTTTAAAAAGGTGTGTTGCTATATTGCCTCTCAGTTACGAACTCATAGCACAGACATAAGGGATGAGGAGACTGGATAAAAAATACATGTCCACAATGAGAGCATTCTGGCATAGCAACAATAGGTTTGTGAAAGAGCTGAGCTGCCTTAAAGGTCTGATCTCATGAGAATAGCAACCTTCAGCCTTTGAGAAACAGTGGTCTATTCAGGGTTTCTTTTCTCAACTTTTTTCCCTCTTTATGCATGTTCCCAAACACGCTGATTTTGCCTCCAAAAAAAAAAATGCACGGAGGGCACAGGGGGCTCTTTCATTGTTGAGACAAAAAGCTGAGCATCTATCTCTGTGTGGATGCCAAACAAGGACAGCCATGTCTGTATTCCAGTCATATTTCCTTATTGTTTGTGCTGCCCTGCCCATTACCAGAGAACAGGAAACTGCTTAGGGGAATGTAATTCTGTTTAAAAGTCTGTCACTATGAATTACCGAGGGGAAAAGGCAAATCACAGGGTAGCATAGCAGTACTTTGGTGCCAGAAAAATCCTAGACCTTTGCAGTGTCAGGAAATAATTTACAGTGAATACCCAAGTTCCCCTTTATAATTTCCTTGAGGCTAGAAACATGCTAAAATTTTCTATTTAGAGAATACTGCATATTAAAGGCAGATTTGAAAAGAGAAGACAGCACTTCCAATTTCTACCACTGCCAAATTTTAGTTCTTATAACATGCATGTAAATAAATGCCTTGCATCTGACATGATCAGGTCTACTTGTTCTGTGTAAGGTTTCCTCCCCTGACACAAGAGCTGTATTTGCAGTTTGTTTGCCTCAAACTTTTTTTTTTCATCCTTGTTCAAAAGTTGCATAACTACATTGTCTTCAAGGAACAGGATGTTTATAATATAAATCAGACGAGCCTGGGGTACTTTGGGATACTGTAGGTCACATTTAAAATAACTTTCATATAAAATTATTCAGCAGAAAGTGGTAGCCTGGAGTGAGTCAGTGGTTCAGAGATGCTCTAGTGCAGTTAAGCAACCTAGAAGAATTTACTACTGGTCTTTTTGGAATTGTCATTAATCCCTGAAATGAAACCAATTCTGCTTGTATTTTCAAAGGTTTTATTCAGGAAAGTTGTCCCTATGGAAAAGATCAGCAGAAAGCCAACGCATCAACGAAATTTTATGCTAATCCTAAGAAGAGGGTAGGAGAGGGATAGCTGTCAAGAACACAAAGTAAGGAATATACCTTATGGTGATCTGTGCACAACAGCAGATTTCATTTCTACAGAAGCCTTAGAAGGGGAAAAAGACCCAAACAACAACCTCCCTCTTTCATTAACTGAATAATGATTAGAACCAAAATTCAATTCAATTCCAGACAGTAGACAGAATGACCAGAAACTGCCAATGCCAACAGTCTATTCAGACAGACAGACTTGGCCAAGAACCACACATTCTTTATGGCCATTAGATTCCTTAAACTTTTGTAAAATGAGATGCAAACTCATTACAGAGAAGTTTGGGTTTTTTGGGTTGTTTTTAGATAAGGTCAGTAATGGTGACAGAGCCATCACCCATTTGCAAGTGTCACAATATCACTTAAAACCAGACTCTCCCATTCCAAGCAAACTGATGCAACATCCTGTGAATGAATTTTTGGAAAAAACCAGCATGGACAGTAATTTACTTCTCATTTTTAAGTATAAATATTTAATATGAAGGAATTTCTTCACCTACAAGTGACTGCTTGCTCTTAATAATCAACAGAACCTAAATTGGATTGATGTTAAATGATTAGATTTGCCAGTGAAAGGATTACCCTTGAACTGCCTACCAGGAGTCTGTCAAAAGACTCATGTTTTGTCCTTCTTATGTCCTTTCTGTCCAATCTGGAAAAAACCAACTTATTTTACTGTCAGATTTACAAATTAAACAACTTTGTCCCAGTGAATGCAGTGCCTGACTGAATAGGGTTCTGATTACCTGGCTGTGCCAGGGCTTACCATTACAGCACAAAGTAATGAAACTAGTTTAAAAAACTCTGCTTCTTACACTATCTGAATAGGAAAAGAGGAAAAAAAAGTAAAAAATGGTCTTCCTAAAAATTGAAAAAAACCCTTTAAATTCCTGAAATGAACATTTTTAGCTCCCTTGATTACTTTTTAAACCATATAATTTTTTCTCCATGTTTAGTTCAGTGAAAGAAGGTGGGGACTTGGTGTGTGATTGTCTTTTTTTTAATACTTTTTTTTTAATTACCCTTCTTGTGATTTTTCTTACTTTTACACGTTTCAGACTTTGAATTTTGCATTCTTGAAAAATCATAGCATATCCTGACCTGGAAGGAGCCACAAGCATCATCAAAGTCCAACTCCTATTCTCTTCAAAGAGAGTAAAGAATGAATTAAGAAAAAAGGAAAAAACTTGAAGACAAATATGTTTTAAAATTTGAGTTTTTAGAAACAGAAAGGAATTACATTTTTTAAAATTATCTTTTAAAAATTACCTATGTTTCAAATGCACTTATAGAAGGTAAATATCCTTTGTCAATCCCTCTGAATTAACATTTGCTATACCTGACATGATCTGGGGAATGTTCTTTTGCTCTTCAGGTGTTTACAGCAATCACTTGGTTCCATAACTATGACTTTTCTATGTAAACACAGCTTTCCATTTTAGTTGCTCTACTACTTTTATATAAATCAGCAACTTAACAGTTTTCAGTGAAATCAATACTATGCACAACAGCTAAACATCTCTATCAGCTCTTTGATGGGCACTTCTAATTCTGTTTTATGTTTTAATATGCTTTGATATATCCAATATCCAAAATGCTTTTGCAGGGCTGGTTCAAACTAAAAAGTTTTATAAATTACTTTATAAAAATGTTGCATTAAATTGAAAAGCCACAAGAAAGGCTGAAAGAGAAAATTATTTTGATTTGTGTCTTGAAAAATAATTTCAGGCCTCTGAAAGCAGAAATTATTCAGCATCTCAGAAACAGGCTGCAGCACAGAGAAAAGCACAAGATTGCAGTCTAATTATAAAGTACTGTTGTACTGTTTTCTGCATTTGTTGCCATCAAAATAATTAAAATAAATTAATTTAGAAATAATCAAGAGAATAAGCTAGACAACGAAGTGAATTGCTCCCATCCCTCACAGAGATGTTGCTGCGGTATTCTGTGTGATGCAGAAGTCTCTGGCTGACCTGTGAGAGACTGCAGGGTTCTGGGTGGTAACAAACTGCAGAGAGCCTTTTGCCTTCTAGCATCTGTTCTGTGGGGCAGGGATGTGTTTCTGCTCTGTATTGCATCACACAGTCAGGAAAAGAAAGTGCCTCTGTCCAGGTGCAAGGAGGGTCATCCCGTGTGGATCTGCTGCTGGGCATCCCTTTGGGTTTGGTTTGGTGCTCTCAGCAAAGCAGGGAGGTTACAGCACAGTGGCTGCATTCCCATGGGGAATCACTTCCTGTGATGCATGAAAGCTGAAAAGTCTAACAGGAACACGGGGGGGAAAGTGTGGAACAGGGGCTGATGGAAACTGAAGGCAATGGAATCATTCACTTCTGCGCCTTCCTCCCATCTCTTAAGTACAATGGTACACCTGCCCAAAAATATAGAAAAGCAGCTGCCTTGGCCCTCTGGGATACCTTCCACTTTGGGGATATGGGAAGCTGGAGAAGAGTGTGTTCTCGTCAGACACTGTCATTGCTGGACTCCTGAGTGAGAGGCAGCTATTGTCACTGTCCTTATCCAGCCTTTCACAGAGTCAGCTAGATGTCACCAGTGCCCTTTCCTCTCTTGAGACTCTTCTACCTTTGGTGGAGCCCCAGCATTCAGAGACTGATGAGCAGTAGAGGTCACAAACACAGTTCCTCAAAGATGCCCACCTCAGCATGGCAGGGAAGCACCAAAGTCCAGGAGAGAAGTCTGTCCTTTCCCTCTGCTCCTGGTGAGCTATTACACATCTGCTTCTTCAGACCCTGTTGGAAGCTGTGATATTATCATAGGCAGGCAAGGGCTTCTAGACCTCCTTCCTGGCCCAGCAGAAGAGGCATTTATTTCTTGTTTCCCTGCTAGGCACAGAAAGGCTAAATCACCTTTTCTATTTATACCATTGCCCTGGTCTGATGCTCAGTTGCCTGTGCAATCCTGGGCTGCCTGTTCAAACTTCCCTCAGCTGTCTCAACCAGCTCAACTACAGTTAAGGAAGCAGCCTGGTTGCTCTGGAATTTTTACAAGATTAAATACATCCACTGAGACAGACTCTTAAACTACAGTCATTTTACATGTAATCATCATGTTTAAATATCTTTAAGCCACCCATGTGCACAGATTTTTCATTATGTTTTCAATGGGCTAATAACCACTCTGAGCCTGTGCCCTACTTGTGCACATTTTGCCAATCTAAAATGCCAACTGGCACTATTTGGTCATTTTCAAATTCAAAGGCAGATGTCTGCTCTTGTAGGCAACATGGCCAGTTTTTTGTTGTTCTTGTCTTTTTTATTTCTTTTTTTTTTTTAACTTCTTTTTTTTTTCCCAGGGTTTGTGTTCATAATCATCCTTTTCACTGATACAGGAGTATTTTTCTGAAATGAAGTTTGGCTTCCTGGCTCTCATGAGCTCTCTTTCATAAGAGACCAAAGGGGGATTCCTCATTAAAGAAACAAGGCTGTGCAGCTATAGAAGAAATATGATGGTATTTAATTTTCACTTTTTCATTTTGTTTGCCAGAAAGAATATTTTTTGTTCATTTTTCAGTCATCAAAGAAGATTGTACTGAGTGTTCTGTGTGTGACTTGATCATTATTATATTATAGAATTGGCATTTTATTGATAGGTATAGAATATATTTAATCTTTTTCTGTAAAGCACCTTGGCACAGCTGAGCTCAGCATCACCAGTTTGTCTCACTGTCAACATTAGACAGCTCTGGGTTCTTGGGAAGCACGAGGAATGTGAGACCATTCCCCACAACAGCAGGAAGGGAACCCTCATTGGGGAATTCTCATCTTCTGGGACAGCCCATAGATCTTCTTCCAGCTAAATTGCATGACATGAATGAGGCTTCCCTAACCTGTGATACCAACTCCTGGGATGCATTCCTGTCCCCACCTACTCCCCTTCCTCCTCCCCATCCACTTTGTGCTTTTTTTCCACTGGCTTTTTATTGCCACTCTTTCATGGCTTCTCCCCTCTGACTGTGAGTGCTCTGCCCACAAACAGAGGGTGCATCTTCTCACAGCTTTACTTGGACCATAACTAGGATTTCCTGCTGTGTATGCTTCATGCAACATACAAACACAGATGTATGTTTATGTGTCATATTACCTTGACATATGCAAAAAAAAACCCAAAGGGCCCACAGGACCTTTTTCTGTAGCCATTATTCTTCCATTTTCCTTATCCCTCTCCCATCCATTATATGCAAACATGACTTATAAACTCTTTGGGACACAGTGCTTCATTTTATTTGCCTATTGGCAACAACAATCATCTGCATGAGGAATGAATAAATAATAATTACATTTTTTAATATAAGAGTGAGCAATGGAGGGGTTTTATTTTTTACTTTTATTCAGAATACAAATAATCAGGTAAAAAACCCCATCCTTTGCTTTCTGTAATGGCTCTGGAGAACTCCTTCAGAGTTAATTTCAATTTGTGGGAACCTCTATTAGAGGGTGTTTTTCTTTACCACTTCAAGGTAAAAGATTATTGTCATAAAAGGCTCATTCCTCTGCAATTAGAAAAAAATATTTTAAAGAATAGACATCTATTTTTAAAAATTGTGTTGTTAGTGAAATTGAAGATAAGTTAATCATCTTCTATTTTCTCTCTTTCCTGCTCTGTTCTAAGAACTTCATCTCCCTCTAGATTACTAACAAGACAAGAGTTAGACACGAGATAATTTACCACATCATTTATTTACACATTTTAATGAGGGGAAGATCATAGAAGCAGAACAGGGCTGAAGTTTGTTGTCAGTTGGGTTGGGAAATGTATATAAATTCCAGGAACGACTTAGTCAGTACTGACACTATTTTAATTTTAAATGGAAATTATGCATCTAACAAGTCGTATCCTGTGTTCTTACTGCTGTTGATCTGCAAAGCAAGAATCCTAGAGGGCATAATGGAGATTTCACAAAAAGTACTTCTCAGACTTCAAATCTGATATGTTATTCTCCTTTAGTTTTAACTGCATTGCTGCACTAGTGCAAAAAAAAGAATTAAAACCAGGTAAGTCAACATGCCTCTGATATTTAATTTTCCTATTTGGTAATCAAATGGCACAGAACATTATCTTGATTCATATAATACCATTGGAAGTGTCATTGATGGAATTATTTAAGCCTGGTGGAAACTAAACACTATGCAACTCCTTGCTCACACCCACATTCTGCCATGTTCCCATGGTGGGATGGAAAGAAGAATTGGAGAAAAAGGTAAACCCATGGACTGAGATAAGGACAGGTTAATCACTGAGATAAAATGGAAATGTTACTTCTACTAGTAGTAGTAATTTAATTGTAACAAAACAGACAACAAAAAGAGAGGAATGAAACCTGAGAAAAACGAGTGTTGACTACCTGCTGACCAAAGCCCAGCCTGTCCTTGAGCAGTGATTGGCAGCTCCCAGCCAGCTCCCCCCAGTTTATATCCTGGCTAGTTTGGGACAGCAGACAGGCCCTTGTATACCTGGGCAGTGAAAAACCTACAGATAGGAGAAGGTGAGAAAGCTTTAGAGAGTTTATAGCTAGTTGGTTTGGTGCTTCTGCTCTCCTGTGCAGAGTGATTAAAAAAGTTGGGTTTAATGAGGGCAGTTTTTAAGTCCCTGGTGCAAAATAGCTCCCCTTTAGGCTTTTGTTCCATCCCTTTGACTCCCTCAGGGACCTTGTTCTGTAACAAGTTACTGTTCATGATGAGATAAGATATAAACACAACCTTAGTATTATTCTATACTTACAAATAAGATGACAGGTAATTCTATCGATTCTGTTTCTCCTATAAGCAGACAAGGGTCAATTAATCTTATTTTCCATTTTCTCAGTTAGAATTACTATTTTCTTATTAGCAGCCAAATAAAAATGTCAGCATTTTGTAGTTATTCACTTGGGAAAGGGAGATATGAAGATAAGGAAAATGTGTTATAGTTATTTAAGTTAAATTGTATTGAATGAGAAGAAATACAGAGGCTTGCTCTTTCATTTCTGTGGTGGCAAAGTTCAAGTTTAAAAAGAACAAGTGTAGGTTTTTGTGATTTGTCCTTTCATATATACCCTGAAGTTATCTGTCTGAATCTTCACAGCCTTGCCAATAAATCTTTTTCATGATCTGGGTTTACTTTCCCATATTCATCATCTTCATTTCATGACAGTATTTCTTTGTTAAACCTCCTGAAAATTCTCATCCTTCCCTTGCCCCATTTATCGCAGCAACATTTGGAGCCATGATCATGAGGGGTCTGAAATCTTCATTATCTATCCTATAATATATTTTTCCAAAACTGAGGCCATACTACTCAAAATTACATCTTGGGAAATGTGTCACAGGGTTGTTTTTTTTTTTCCCATGTTGCTACCTTTGCATGACAGAAAACTCTGCAAAGTGACTTCACTGTCCAAATGCAAGTTTCCTCTCAAAACTTACCTCAATCGAATTGCCAAAAGCCTGATAGTCAGACAGCTGGCATGTCGTAACTGCTGTATTTCATTACCTACCAGACTGAATCATATAACAGAATCATAAAATTATGTGGATTGGAAGGGTCCTTAAAATTCATCTTATTCCAAGCCCCCAGCTGTGGGCAGGGATGCCTTTCACTAGCCCAGGTTGCTCAAAGCCACATCCAGCCTGGTTTTGGACACTTCGGGGATGCAGCATCTGCAGTTCCTTTGGGCAACATCTTGCTGTGGCCTCTCTGCCCTCATGCTAAAGAATTTCCTCCTAATAGCTCATCTCAGCCTACCAAAGGATGTTCTAAATTCTCCCCAAAGCCTTCTCTTACCCGGTCTGTGCAATACCAGTGCTCTCAACCTGACTTCATATGAGAGGTGCTCCAGCCCTCTGATCATCCTTGTGACCTCTGGCCTCACTCCAACAGGCCCATGTCCTTCCTATGCTGGGGGCCCCAGAGCTGAATGCAGCATTCCAGGCAGTGTTCCACAAGAGAAGAATATAAGGGGAGGACCCCCTCCCTTGCCCTCCTGGCCACACTGCTTTTGATGCAGCACAGGACATGATTAGCCCAGCAGTATCTTATCCTGGTAGAAATATCTGACTCCAAAGCAAACTGCAGCAAGATAAGAGAAGTGCCTGGAGCCCTTAAAACAGGCACATTGCTTCTTTTATGAAGTTATTTACCCATTGAAGTAGGTGACTTTCAACCATCTATCAAAGCATTGTTCAACCTCTAAAATGCTGGTATTTATAAATCTAGCACCATCATTTGAAAGACGTTATGCACTACTAAAATATTCTAATGTTTTCGTTATTGCAGATACTGTCATTTCCTTTTAATAGTCTACAACTTACTCAGGAGGGGAAGAGGAGGGGCAGGCACTGATCTCTTCTCTGTGGTGACCAGTGACAGGACCCAAGGGAATGACCTGAAGTTGTGTCAGGGGAGGTTTAGGTCACATTTTAGGAAAAGGTTCTTCATCCAGAGGGTGGTTGGGCAGTGGAACAGCTTCCCAGGGAAGTGGTGACAGCACCAGCCTGACAGAGTTCAGGAACACAATGGGACTCTTGGGGATGGTGCTGTGCAGGGCCAGCCAGGAGTTGGACTCAATGATCCTTGTGGGTCTCTTTCAACTTGGCGTATTCTGTGAGCCTGTGTTTATTTCTTCTGTGAGCATCAGAAGTTTCATTAGTGAAGTATCATTTCCAAATGACAAAGGTTTCCCTTATTGGTCTTGCAAGAAGATTAACGCAGAGGGAAAATTCTGTGTTTACAGACATAAGCAGTGCACAGCTTTTATGGGGTTTAGTAGATTATTAAGATGTGACAGTTTTAAGTCTGAGAAATGAATTAAGCAGATGGAAGTACAGCCTGAAAGCACAGCTATAGCCAGGGGCCATCGTAAGGGTAGCTATCACAAATATACACGGTTTTGAAAAGCGGGTACCATTAATGGTCAGAAATGAGGTTAAAGAATCAATTAGTATTTATTATTTCAGTTATTGTAAGCATAATATTAGATCATTCAGGACAAATCTAATCAACAAGACAAAACATGTTTATCTGCTTTCTGTAGAAATTAAACAAATTTGAGTAAAGAAATAATTGTAGTAGGAACTGGTGAACAAAATAACCCCACCATTTGAAGTTAGTGTTCTGAGCAGAAGTAGAAATTCCTTAATTGCAAATAAGCATTCCTGTGCATTTTGTTCCCAAACCTTCAGCTGTCACTGTCCTCAGCATTCTCTAAGGCTGGCTCTGTGATGGTTTCCAGCTCTGTCCTCACAACAGCTCGGCAGGCAGCTCTCCTCAAGCTGCCAGCTAAAACTCTGCTACTTCAGTAATTTGTCAGAAACATTTTGCTACCTTTTTGCCTTAGTTCAACTTTTCTAAAGAAACAACAAATGTGGGTGACATACCCTTGGGCAAAAAAGTACAGTCAGTCCCTGGGCAAGTGCCCTGTGTTACTTTGCTTTTACAGGTGGCCTCTCCCACCTCTGTCCAATCCCTGACCACACCAGAGCCTGCCTTGCTTTGAGTAGGAAGGACTCACAGTAGCTTTGGCCAGAGTATCAGTACCTGCAATCAGTTTTGAGGCAGAAGCTTAATTGCAGATGAGCAATACACTCCTTTAGTTGTCTCTACAGCCCCTGCTGATAGATTTGGCAATTAGAGCTGGGTGATAAAGCTTTGATGACAAGCAAAGGAAATGCTGACTTCTTCAAGCTTCTGATGGGAACATATGGTTGCAATTAAATGTTTTCAGAAGGATTCCTCAGGACAGAATGGACTTCTGGTAACTGTGACAAATGGTTGGGGCACTTGCTTGAGGTAAGGAAACTGGTGGGTGCAAGGTGCTGATGGCACCACACACAGAGCAGCGGAATCGCTCTCTGTCCAAGACTCCCAGAACTTTTAAGGGCACAATAATTTGTCAGTGATTTCTATCAATGCCTTTCTAGTGCCTGAACTGGTTTCTAGAGCTCTATCCTTCCGTGTCAGTTTGCCAAAGTTTTTTATATTATTAAGAGTTATTTTGTCTTCGATCTTTCCTTATTTCTCAGAAGAGACTGTTTTAAGCATGCCCCTTTAAACTTCCACATCTCTAATACATTATGAAGAGTAGCTTTTATTTCAGCAGCTCATTAATGTTCTTCTCTGCATAATCATTCTTATGCTAAATAATCCCCACCAAACCAAGAGGCAGAGAATTATGTGGAATAACTAGCTCCTAAGCAGCTTCTTCCCCGCTGGAGTGCCAGGCACCACATCCAAATTAAAACAAATGCTGCAAATATTCACAGCAAAGAGAAAGGAGACAATAACAGGCAATGAGCAGAGAAGGGTAGGAAACACTGTGTGTCATTAAACAGGCACAATATCCAACTCCAAAATCGGCACCTCTTTACCATGTCAAGATCAATGAACAGAAATTAATGAGTGACACGCCCATGTCCCCTTGCCCATTTCACTTGTGTCTTTGATCCCTGATGGATGTGCAAACTCGATCGTGCTGAACCAAAGGCAAGCTGAACACAACAGGTAGCACAACAATAGCCCCAAGAAGTGTGCAGCTGCCTTTTCCTGCACTGTAATATCAGTATGCATGTTTGAGAGGTGCTGCCTTATGTCCTAGATGTCCACCCCTAGCAGAGCCAGAACAGATGATTAATCAGAAAAGGGGCTAATTCTGCAAATTCTAGAAACCATTTCAAGAGGTTATGAATGGATTGATGCTGCTGGATGTCTGAACCTTTCATTTACAATCATCACTTCACCACATACTCTTTTTGCCTGTTGAACAAGGACTTTTGAGGTCACAGAGTAACACAGTATTTATAACTGTATTTTACTTGTCCCAGTATCAGTGTTTTCATAGTCCTGCTCTGTCACAGTCCTTTGATGTGTAATACCCCATTGAAGTCTATATTCTATAGACATGCTTTGAGCTATTGTGTTTTATAGGCTTTCTGGTGTCTTTTAAAAAACATTAAACATATATAAGGTTTAAGGAGATTCAAAGGCCAGAAAGACAGTATGCACATCCATCCCCTACAAGGCTCAGCATGAGAGGATGAAACCACTTCAAAGCTTCCAAACACAGAATTCAAAAGGCTCAGAAAGCTTTTGCCCAAAATCAAACTTGTGATCAAGCACTTTTCCTGAATTTTCCAATGTAGGGTGACATCCACAAGTGTGGTTATTGTGGTTTTTTTTGGTCATATTTCTCTGTCATATTTTTCTGGAATTTGTTTGTGGTTTTTTTATCCCTGACTGCATGTACATTAGTGTTTTTTTGCACATAAAAGCTAAATCACATTTAAACAAATTATGAATTCAAAGAACGGTTATTGCATCTGAATTATGCCATAGGTGGATGCTGCTGTTCCAGAATGGCTGAGTTGCTCCTGCTCAGCTGGAAGCTGAACCAAGCCCAGATTAGAATAAGTCACTCTGGAAGATATGAATACTTTAATGGAAGCCAAAATTCCCATTTTTTCCATAGAAATACAGTTGAATGTGTATTACCAGGCAAAGAGAAATTTTATTCTTTTCTATTAGAGAAGCCAACAGAATAGTGACAGCTCTTATTTTGTCTTTAAGATGAGCTATGAAAAATCAGTGAATGGGAGAGAATTCTGTCCCACTGTTTAGGTCCCTAACTGAGGTCCCTTTCAGCCACAGTCACACAATTAATGAGGTGTGGAAGACACATTTTCATTTCTCCAGAGGCAGCTCAAGTCTGTGTCATTTAGCGTCCCTCTACTGCATAGAGAACTCAGTCACCTCCAGAGGTTGTTCTGGTCTATTGGACTTGAGTGATGCCCTCAGAGAGTTTCTAAGAAACCACAGAAAACATTGGCTGCATCCATATACCAGCATTTGTTCTGCCATGGTCTGAGACAGAGGGGAAAAAGTAATGTGAAACAAGAAAAAGAGTGAGACCGTATGTGTGTGCATGTTGGTTTTTCTTGTTTCTTTTCTTTTTTGCTCATGGAGTTTTTCTCCAATAATCCATGGGTGCCCAAGCACATCTCCTGAGGTGATACTGAACTGTACTGCTGTGACATGGGTGTAAAGGGTGCTCTTCTCCTTCTCCTGAGAGCTGCTAAGAGTCAATCCTTTAGGTGAAATATATGCAACTTCAAATGTATTGGGTCTGGAAGCACATCCTGTACTCAGCCTTAACTACTCAGCAAGGATCTCTAATTTATTTATTCGTTTTTCCTCTGGGACTCCAAAAATGCTTCGTGAAAGTAAAACCCCACGTTCAGGGTGGATTGGTTTCTGCTGGTCTGAGCAGTTCCTAGCATAAAAAGGGAAGTATTAATTGAATAAAGCTTTTCTGTCATTTAGCAATCCTGGAAAGATTGACTTTTTTGAAACTCATGCAGGAACACAGATATGTAAGCTCCACAAAAGCATTACAGAACTTGACAGAATCCTACTGGAGTTACTGCAATATACAATCAGCAATTAACTGTCAAAAATCAAGTACTGCAAGGAAGAATAGATTTCCTATATTACATTTCTGTCAAAAAATATAATTTCTTGATATTTTCCTAATTTCTTCTTCTTATGACAGGTGATACTTGATAAAAAAAGTTATTTTTGTGATTTTCAAGTTTTAAGCATCACAACTACATCTTGAAAATATCCCAACTGGGAAGAAGAAAAACACTGCAGATAGTGGGGAACAGGAGTTTGGATGGAAATCACACAAAAATTGTTTTTTAATTATTTCATCCTTCCAGTATTTTTGTGCTCGTTGATTCCATGGTGGTTTTCCATTTGGTTTGTTTCAGAGTTATGTTGGTTGGTTGGTTGGTTGGTTGGTTGGTTGGTTGGTTGGTTGGTTTTTTGCCAATAATGGCCAAAAATCTGGGAGATGCAAATAGTGTTTGCAAACTTATAGGTATGAAAATAATCTGCCATCAAGAGGAGCACATTTGTAACTGGTGGCTGAGCATTTCAATTTACATTTCTGTGCTTTCCTCAAACTATTTACACTGAATAATCAAGACCATCTCAGTGTCATTGATCTCTAACTTTAAAAAAACCCAACAACAAAACACAAATCCCAACAGACCCTTATGTCTCTCTTCTGTTTTCTTCCCTTTTTGTTTTTCTTCCCAGCCAATTTCTCACCTACCATTCTGCATTGTAATGCTGCTGAGTTTAAACACCGAAGTACCTGAGTCTCCTGACAAAACATTTTCTCACAGAAACCCAAGTATTTATAAAATGGGCTGAAGTGTTGAAACAAATGTATTGGTAGAAGTGTGTTGATTGTGATGTGTTTTGAGTAGAGCAGAGGTGCAATTTTGATGGGCAGGCCTTCTTTCTCAAAATGCAGAGCATTGGGGAGGCCAAGATTTTGCTGTGATACTGGGGAAGCCTTACCTACAGGTCACAGCCAGTTGGCAGCAGCTGGAGCTTGCAAGCTTTCCAAAGCTTCCATCTGCTGAAGGCCATGAAATGTTTTTTTTTCCCTTTCTAAATTAGGAAAGGGTATTTTTCAGATTGTTTTTTTTCCAGAGTAAGAGCGCAACACTTAAATCATCTCAATTTCAGACGCTATAATCTCCTTTTCCTCCACCATTCATAGAGGGATGCTCCCATGCTAAAACTGATACCCATTTTACTGATTAGGCTGGGAAAAGAGTTGAGGAAATGCTGATTGCTACTCGAATTTTCCATGTTTAGAAATTTTACTTGTACACAAAAACAATATCTCTTAGATGCTTGTATAAAGCATAAAGAAAAAAGAAAACAATTCAACTTTATTCTAACATTCCCTAAAACTATCAAACTAAAATGCGACAATTATTACTAAAATTTTTAAAAATCTGTTGAGCATTTAATTTAGAATTAAAATGAGATTCAGTTACCTTGAATAGAAAGTTTACTCCTCTCCTATCATGCACTGGAGCAAATTTCTGAGCATTGAGAAAATTTCAGACCATCTCTTTTAGGTTTTATCTTCCCTCTTTTTGATAAGATAATGTTAAGCCACTTATTAAAAATCTTTTTCTAAGGCACCTCTTACTCCTAGGAAATATTTGTTCATCACTTTTTGTCTTAATATGATAATCATGATTTGTTCCCACCTCCCCCCATCTCTTGAATGAATTGTGACTGCTTGAGTAATGAAATAAAAGGGAAAGTAATATCCAAAATAAAGGATTTTTATCAAATTATGACTTTATTAGTTGACAGGATATTTTATGTATTAATAAATAATGCATTGCTCCCTATTCTAGTCCCAGAATTTGTGTTGCTATGCCTTGAAAAGTAATAAAACATTTATTTTTCCCAAACTGATTTAGAAAAAAAAAAACAAAGTAATGTTTAGCCTCCAGAACCCTGAGATATATTGTGCTGGTTAGGCAGAAAATTTTGGCAGTATACAGATTTTTTTTTTCCCCACAATTGTCTACTCTGAAAAACAAAACAACCAAGCACACCGTCTGATTTCAAGTGTCCGCAGGAACCTGAGTTGCACACTGCTCTCCTGTTGGGTAGACTTTCCACATCTTTTAGAATCATAGAATATCCTGAGTTGGAAGGGACCATAAAAATCATCAAATCCAACTCCTGGCCGTGCACAGGACAGCCCCAAGAACCACACCAAGTGTCCAAGAGCATTGCTTAAATGCTCCTTGAGCTCTGTCGGGCTGGTGCTGTGACCACTGCCCTGGGGAGCCTCTTCCAGTGCCCAAGTGGGGGAAGAATCTTTTTCTAATATCAAACCTAAAGCTCCCCTGGCACAACTTCACTAGAAATGCACCTACCCACCCTAGACACAGCTGAGTCACCACAGTGGTGGAAACCATGCTCAGTTTAGAGAGCACCACACAGATCCCTCCAGTGATTGCAGCCCTTTCAGACTCCTTTCTAACCACCTGGGCCTTTCCCTGCTTCACTAACAAAAATGTTTTGCTGATTTGTGTGATAAGGGAGACAGAGAGGGGGGTTAAAGCCCTCACTCCAATCCCTTCCTGCAGTCAAACAAAACCTGTTGATGGCAAAAACAGAGGTGCCCTGCTGTGCTGCTCTCTCCTCCACGGGCAGAACCAGGGAGAGAAGTGCCATCAGTGAAAAATAAAAGCTGCCCACAGAAACAACCAAGCATCAGGTTCACTCAGCATCATCTGATAACCCCGCAGAACAGGTGATCAATATTCATCAGCATCACAGTTCTCCTGCTAGTGATAGTTAATGGGCTGATAATGCCATCCTCCTTGTAGCCAAATCCCATCAGGGACCAGACAGCTGGAGCTAAAGCAGAAAACTTATCAGATCTGGCAGGAGACAGTTTAGGAGGGTAAAATTAACCTTGAACCATTCACAGAAAGAACTAATTGTTTGTGACTGCTAGATTCCTGCCGGTGGCAAAGGTTTATAACTGCATAGATCTTAACCTGATACTAGCTTTTCTGCAGCATTAAAAAAAAATAAAAAAGAAGAAAGAAAATAAAGAAGTGGAAAAAATATATAAATACCAGAGTTCTATTTAACCCCTCTCCCATAAAGAAATATAAATTACCCTACACATATTAGAAATTAAAGCTAAAGACTTATGCATCTGTGCTATAATTGTTCAAAGTATTTCAAGACTCCAGAACATAATGTGAATTCATGAGCTTGACAAAGCTCGTGTCATGAAAAAAAAAAAGTCTCTTAATAAAGACCAAGTCTGCTGAATTACTTTATTAAAACCTTTGGTGATAAGATTTCCTCCCCTTTTCCTGCCAGCAGTATACAGGTACACATACTGGCTTTGGCTGTAGTTATCATCTGGAACTCAGTAAAATGAAGATAAATAAGTGGCATAACCAAAGGTGGTGACAGACTTCAGGATCTGAGGATTCCCTCTGATAAGGGGAAGATGCAATACTTGACAATATGCTTGAGCTGTAGATCTCTTGAATTTTGGGCTTATTTATATTCAGCAAATGTGCTGCATAGCAGAACTACAGGGCAAACTCTAGAACAAGAAAGAGAATCTGGAAACACAGGAAAAGAGAGAACTCAGAGAGGGAGAAGAGGTCTGCTTCACAGAAGGAAACAAAGAAGAGGTAGGAACACAAGATAAATTTGAAAATGAGAATGTGCACATTTACCACACAAAAGAACGTGGAATGGAGAGTCAAGGAGTCCTTGGTAGCTGGTGTAGAGAAAACCAGGACTTCTACCAGGAAAAGGCTCTAATTATGAAAAGTAAAATTAAAATCCTATCAGAGGAGCTGATGTAAAGAAAACAAGAAGTGAAAAGCAGGATTGGATCAGGGTTCTTGAAAATAACAGGGAGGACTCTACTGAGTGCTCTTGGCATCAGGACAAGAACTTGCACTGGAGTGGGTCAAGACTTTCTACATTAGGCTAAAATGTGCAAAGAAGTTATATCTCTGGAATTCATCCATTCCCAAGAGAGGAATCTGAGTGCAGAGCAACAAGAATTAAAAACAAACAACATGAGTTGGTTATGATGAAAAAAATCTGATTTCCAGTAACAGGTATGCAGTCAGGTAAAAAGAGTTTATTTTGAAGGATTGACACCATGCAGGTGCCAGGACTGTGATGTGAATGACTTAAAAATGAGAAATGGAAGAGAGAAAAAGTGAAGTGACACTTCTGAATCACTATAGTATTAAAAACTGGCTGAAGAGGGCTCAGATGAATGAGGGTTCAGTAGCAAATTAGAAGTTGGAGAGTATGTAGGAAAGGATGCTAAAATATTTCTTCTGAGACAATTTGACGAATCACTGAAAAACCCCGAGGGTTAAATATATACATGGATCCAGGATCTCTGTATTATGGCTGTAGCTATGCCTAAATAGTGAAATTTATGCACTCAATGACAGATTTAATTACTAGATGTTTATCACCTGAAACTGAGGAAGGTGAGAACTGCCAGAAGTCAGCTGAATTACACATCTGAAAGATATTCACAAAAGTGAATGAGTTCTTTACCCATAAGAAGCAAGGAAGATGATGGAAATCAGTGTCATTTGTTTCAACCTACCAGAGTGGTTAAAGAGAACAAGGAAACTTGTCTTTACTGGTCTTGTTCAGGTTATGAATGATACCTGATTTCTCTGATTTTTTACTCAGAAACATCAGTTAGGTGTAAAAAGAATAAATTCATGACAAAGTCAGTTAGCAATACAGCTTTCAGTGTTAAGCTTGAATCACTTGTAAGAGCAGTGTTATCCCCCCATCAGAAGCAGCTTGGGCAGACAAACAACAAATTAAGTTTTCAAACAAATAGCTAAGTCTGCATGTGAATGGCAGAGGCTGTGTAAGGCAGGTGGGCATCTATTTAATTTGTATTTTTCACATGGAAAGCACACTGAAAATAAGCAGAAGATCTAAACCTCTGGATTCTGGTTCTTGCAATAAGCATGAATTTGAGGTTACTCCATTTAAGTTTCTTTCAGCTGAGATGTTTATGCATGGCAGAGGAACAATTTCTTCTATGTCCCAATCAACACCACCAAGATTACCTGATAAAGAAAAGTAATAATGAATTTATTTTTCTTGGTATACATCAAAGAACCAAGCATTTTGGCCCTTTCCTGCACTCTTATTTCTTCTTTCCACTACAAGCCAAGATCATACTAGAAAGTGTTGCAGTAATAACAGTAATCCTCTGTCCAGAAAGAAATATGGCTGTCATTAATATCATATAATGATGGTAGTAGATGTATTAGATAATAGTTAGGGAAACTTAAATAGCTATATTATGGAAGCACTTCAAGCTAACTCTTTCACTCCAGTATGCAAAACAAAGAGACAGCAAAAGTAAGATGTGAAGCTAATGAATGTATTGATAACTCAGAAGTGGAGATAGTATATAAACACCACCTTATATTCAGGCTACGGGTATGAAATATTTAATTTATGGATAATAAGAAATGGTGCTTTTTATAGTCAAACAGAAGAGAGAGACCAAGCCATACAGAAACACTTTCTTCAGTATTGGCATGCAAATGAGATGCAGAGAATTAAAAAGGTCCAAAATACCACAGACAAACATTGATAATGCAGACAGAAAACACAGCAGGAAGGCATGGACATCAGTGAGACTTTGTTGACAGGCATGAATAGATCATACATCCAGGCCCCCTACCAACCCTCCAAGCTAATAGAACCAATATTTTCACCTGAAGAAATAGCAATCAATTAACCACTCCTCCCCAAAAACACATCATGCAATTAAAGCAAAATTCAATGGAAATATTTTTTGTCTAAAATTGTCTAATTAAAATTATTTAAAATTCATATGATTCTGATGATAAAGATTAATTCTGATGGATTAATCATTTAGGATGGCTATGAGGAAAAAACCCCAAGACAATATGACAAAGTCCAGTGTTAATAAAACCAACCAATGATACAAACACCCCCAAACCTACATTTAAAAATGGTGTAATAAAGGAGAGAATCCATTCCAGTGTTGTGCCTGTGAGAGTGAAACATTTCATTTATGTATAACACTGCATAATATATACCCTGGCTTTTCCCCCATGCTCAAGAACTTGGAGAAAACCAAAGAAATCAAATTTTCATTGGTTCTGGTAAACAGCAATATATTTCTATGGCAGACACTTGGATTAAAAAAAAAATGCTGTTTCTTCTAACGATTAGCTCTGCTTCTTTCTTGGTGGGAGTAAAAATAATTTCTTCCCTTTTAAGAATATTTGACACTTACAAGCTATGGCTATGACCATGACTGGATTTCGGTTAGTACTCAAAAATAATTTCTAAATATTATTTCCCAAATTGACTTCAAACAATTTTGTCAATAAAGTTATCAAATCAAAACAGTGTAGATAGGCAAAATATTTAACTAAGAACACTTTTAAAAAACCAAAAAGCTAGTTTTATCATACATCCATCACTGAACACCCTCATTGTTGGACTATATGAGATTCTGTGTTAAAGTTTTTCATTCTCTTCTTCTGCAGCTTTAAAATTTCTCATTAAACCTTTAATAGCAAAGGAAGTATGAACTTAAATGAAAACCTCTCACTTCTCATGGAAGAATTCTAACATTTTAAATGACTTTTCAGTTCCTTCTTTGACAAATAAATATTTATTATTTCTTCTTCCATTCTGCCTCCAGGTTTATTGAAATAGCATTGAAATTTTTTGAGATACTTTTTTCAGAACATATCAGGATGGTTTCTTTCAAAGTTTCTTATATATAATTTTATTTGTTCAAAGCTAATTTGAGACTCTGACTAGAATTTAAAAAAAACTTTGAATCAACCTAAACAGTATTTTTGTATCAAACTTTAGAATCACTATGCTCTGCTCATGACAACTCACTTTGGTTAGCTATTTTCCATACTGCATCCAAAAATATCACAGCTGTTCCTGAAGGGGAACAGAACAAAAATAACCCTGACAAGTTCATTTTGAAGTGCTCCTCCCACAAGTCTATATGCTTAAATAGTCAAAACAGACAATTTAGCTAAATAACATTATCAGGAAAAAAATTTCTCCAAAACCAGTGTAGAACAGACGTTTTCAAAGTATGTAATGGCTTGCAGGTTGAAACAACTTTCTTCACTTTACTGCAGACTTCTGCTGGCTGTGCTGTACCTGTGCTAAATGTCAGAACTAATAGCAAGCAACTTCACACATTCAAAGGCCAAAGTGCTAACAACAGGTTGCCTTCGTGTTCTTTATCATTCATTATTCAAATGGCTGCTTGTAATATTTAACCTCAGCCAAGTCATAACATTCACTGCAGAAACTCATTAGTGCTCATTATCTCATGACCACTAACCTGCCAGGCAGGGCAAGTGGCAGGGGCAGTGTACCAAGGAGAATGGGTTAAGTGACAGAGACAGCTAAAAAGAGGAAGAAGCTTTTTACCACTCAGAGAAAATTGCTCCTTTCATCCTGCCAACAGCTTCACACTTGCCTGTAGGTCTTTTGCTACTTGAATCATCTAGGGCTCCTTCTAGGAAATTAATACTTACATAATTTTGGAATTTCCTCTGCTTTTAGAATCTTGAACTGAAAAAAAATAGGTGTTGGCCAGCAGTACCAATGTCCAGGTGTGTGCACATATTTATCCCAGAGAACTCAGGGATGTTCATTTTGTGATATTAGTTCACATTTCACCTCCAGTTCTTCTTACTTGTAAAATACAAATAGAAAGCATTCTAGAAATACCTAAACAAAATAGCTCAGAGGCATTTGTTTTCCTTTTACTGTGCTTTCCTTTTACTGTCCATTTACTTACTCACATTTCTCCTGTGAGGGACCATAAAGCTGCTGAGCATTATTGGCAATTCAGACCTTCGCTACACCAGCCAAACACTT
>VWZP01005841.1:0-36240 GCA_013396995.1 Dicaeum eximium
GCAAAAAACTCTGATATGCCCACAAGCTCGCCATGGCTCAAATTCACGAGAGTCAAGGCTGAGCTGCTGCAAGAGGGAAATTCCTGGAATTCCTTTAATTCATTTTACCACAGTTAAATGTACATAAATCACTACACTGTAGCTCTTTCCACATAAAATGCTGCACTTCTTGCAAACAAAATCTTAAAATCTCCACAAACACAACCATACAGTCCCAAGAATCAAATTACCACAATGTGGGGGAAAAACCACACAACCCCCCCAATATCCCAAATCCTGGGAATCAACTATAACAAACTGTCTCTATTACATCTCTAACAGCCCACAAACACCCTTCAAGCTAAAACTCTTCTAAAAGGGTTGCCTAAGCGGCTAAACCCTTTCAACTCAGGCTCAAGCTTAGCACACGCGGACAGAAAACAAAGATTACCAGTTTGCTACAATTATAACTTTTACATAATAACCAGCAAAATCTCACACCACACCAGATGAATCCAAAGTTGCAAACTCCACAAGGAGAGAGACCACAAAGACATCATACACTGTACATCAGTGTTCGATCCTTGCATCCCAGATCCCTCAAGCAAAGAATTGGTTAATACCCAAACACGAAGCATTGATGAGAGACTGGTTATACTCAAACACCAGGTGTCACAGGGAATACTGTTCCCCACAACTAAAAGTTCACACACACAAACTCACCAAGAAAGGGGTATCTCTTCTCAACACAGCACACAGCATACTACACTTCAGCATCCACCCACATCAACTTCCTCTAACATTCACACGCTCCAGCATCAAACACATACACACACACCACACAGTCTGGACACAGTCAAAAATAACAGCAATACACCAGAATTTGTCCAGTTCACCCCCAGAACTGCTAGTGGCTCCTCTAGGACACAGCAAATTACCCCTTTAGCTGGAAACCAAACTCTACAGGGCTTGCAAACACACATCTGAGCTCTCGTTGTTCACAGGGCATCCCCTGTGACTTACCAACTGCGCTCTCAACCACACGTACATATGACTTACAAACAAAAAACATACCCTTTGTCTGTAATGCCAGCAGTCTTGTCTGCCCCTGCGATGAGCAGACAGGGAGCAGAGGTCTCCCCAGGAAAATCCCAGTGGCACCTGAAGGCATCCACAGCCTGGTCTGGTCTCGCAGTGAGCAGAGAAGTCCTGCCACAGCCACCAAAATGTAGCACGGACAAACGACTCTCCAACTAATTAAAGTTGAAAAGAGTGTGTATTTATTACAGTGCCAGACACATGCAGAATTCCTTCCTTCAAGCATGTGCACAGACTCCAGCTATCTATTTATCTAAGAAAGGTTCTACATATTCACACAGTTTCTAAGGATGCCTAATACATAATCATTACCTAACCCCACCTACCCCTGCTTCCTATTAAAATGTATTATAATTGAGTTCAAAGCTCCTTCATGCTTGTGCAGTCCTTCACTTCAAATGGGTCGGTGGGTTTTGAAATGGNATCTTTCAGGAAGGTGGTGGAAAGGGGAAGGAGCAGGACTGCCAGCCCTTGGGAAGTGCTTGGAAGGCAGTCACTTCAGCAGGCTGCCCTGGGCTCGACAGGGAGGTGCCTCTGGTCTCCTGGAAGTGAGCAGGCATTGCTGAAAACCTGCAGCACTCAATGCTATTAAAGTACCCAAAAAATATCCAAGAATGGTGACTCAGACTAGGAAGCAAATGGATGAAAGCAAACAGCTGGGGAGGGACTGCAGTGGGTTTCCTCAGGATAAATCAAGACCCTAGACCTAGCAAGCTTCTCTGGAGCAGGCAGCTGCTTTTGGGGAAAGGCAATGGCGATACCCAGCTGAAGTCAAACAATGATGGGTGAAAATGCTGAGAATAAGGCCATGACCATTGTGTGACTCTCTCCGCCTGCAAAACCACCGTTTCCACATTAATTGGCAGAATGCTATGAAAATGCAGCTCATCCTTGGTTCAGCTGGTCTTACACAAAGGCCTCTGCTAAGATCCCCTAGAAAATGTTCTTAGAGAACCAAAGCTGTCAAGGGGGAAAGCAAAGGTCCTCTTGTGCATTAATAACTTACTTAAAGGAAAACAAATGCATTAATGCAGCAATCAAGCTGTTCTGTGAGCAAGTCAGGAGGTCTGGACAACTCTGCTGTGATCCATATAATTTATCAGACGCAGAAATGGGCTATGAAGGTGGGCAGGGAACAAGATATAAAAGTTCCTGAAATGTTTACTGGTAATGTTTTGAAAACACCGGTACTGTACTCAAGATTGACAGTAAAAACCATGGATGTTTTAGGCTGCTTTGCAATATTTTGCTGCTGCCACTTCTCCAAGTCTAATCCCTCCACTGGCATGAGCCATATTTTACAGTCTACCTGGGATAATACTGCATCCATGGAAAACTCTGGCACTGCTAAATGCAGTGAGGAACACAGGTCCCTGCAGAAGCTGCTGGTTTTTCTTTGTTTTCTAGTTCGACCACTATTGACTTGGCTGTTTCTTTCACATAGTTTTCAATGCAGCTCTTGGACCATCTCTGCTTCCTTTCAGGATCCCTCAACCAGTACCACCCTGCTCTGACTATTTGATTTCTCTGATGTCCCATTTTTGCAAGACACAGAACCATTTCAGACAGGTACTTCTGCTGGAGGCAAGGTCCAGGAGGGGAAACTCTATGCTTTCCACCATAACAGAGTACACTTCTCTGGCTGCAGTATCACAGGTTTGCCCGCAGCTCTGTCCCTAGGGATGCTCTGCCCTGCATATGCTCTATAATCTGAGATGCCTTATCAGCTGTTAAAACTCTGGGCATGGTCTCCAGGTCACAAATTGCTTTTGCTCATGACAACCGCCACTTGCAGTTTCTGGCCGACGAGATTCCTCCTTTTCCTGCATTCCCCTGGCGACGTTCAGTGGGACTAAAGAGGATTTCTGCCGCTCTCCCTCGAGCATGTTTGGAGTACCAAGGTGTTTCGAGGAAAGAGCCAGCCAGAGGTCTCGGCTTCCTTTTGGCTTAAAACCCGCCATGTCCCCGGGTCCAGCTGCTCTATTCCTCCTCAGGCCCATCCGCTGGCCGGCCCTGCTGTTCACCCCGCTGAGGGCATCCTCTCCTCGCAGTACTCCATGGCTCGCCATCGACGTGGGCGCTGCCGCGGACGTCTTCGCCGCCACCCCCAGCACCGCAGCTCGTGCAGGGCCGAGGCCCTGGCCAGCCCCGGGGATTCTCCGCCACTGCCCGGGTGCGGGGATGGATGGACGCATTGACGAACCAGCCCCAGGGGTGGAACCAACCACACCCTTGGCCGTGCTCCCATGAGCCAGAACCGATGCGCTTTAAAGGGAGACACGCCGCGCCCTCCTACCGCCTCCAAGCCGGGGCAGTGGCGCCGCTCCCATTGGCTGGCCCCGCCCCACCGGTCTCTCCGATTTGGCACCGGCCGCCCCGGCCGCGCCTCTCCCTCGCCTCGGATTGGCTGGTCGCCATCAGTCACGCTTCTCGCCCTTTTTCCCGGCTCCGGTTGGCTCGTACTCGCGCCCCTGCCGCGCTCTGATTGGTCACGGGCCGCGAAGGAGCGGACGCGCGCGCGCGCGCGGGCCGGGGTGGAGGCCGTCGCTGAGGCGAGGGGCTCGCATCGCCCCCCAGCGCCAACGGCGGCGGGATGGCGGCGATGGCAGCGGCGGCGACGGCGGCGAGCGGTGCGCTGGGCTCGGCCCCCGCCACGGGGCCTCCGGCGGCGGCCGGTGGGGCTGCGGCGACTGCGGCGGCCACGATGGCGGTGGCCAGCCCGGTGCCAGTGCCCATGAACCTCTTCGCCACGTGGGAGATCGATCGGTCGGCGCCGAGCTGCGTGCCCAGGTGAGCCGCCCCGCCGCCGGGGCTGTGCGGAGCCCGGACACGAACGGGGCCGAGGAGGAGGCGGCCCCCGCAGCATCCCTGCCCCGCCGGGCCGCGCTCCTCGGTGGCGGGGAGACCCTGCCCCAGGTAGGGGCTGATGCACAGCGAGCCCCAGCGCCAGGCCCCCGCTGTGCTTCCAGCGGGGGCAGCCCCGGAGACCGGCGGGGCAGAGAGGCACAGCACTAGACCGCGGCCGTGTTGCGTCTATGTTGCAGCCTCTGGCGAGTGTGTGCCGCGATGGCCATGGATCTCAGAAGGGGGTGTATCATCGTGGCCGTGCTTTGGAAAGCTGCCTCTTTGCCCCCGACGTGGACGGTGATGGCCCTCCAGCCGCTTCCCTGAAGCCAGGCAGTGGCCATCAGGTATCCATGGGCCTGTGTCATCTACACCCCAGACCATAGGGAACAACAGAAAGGATTCACTGTGCTGCCAGCTGAACTCAGAGTTGTATCTCTGGTAGAGCTGGGAGACAAGCTGAGTGGTGTGGATGTCATCACTATCTGTATGGTTAAAGGTATGGTCCGGGATAGATGTACTTGTGAACACCTGTCTTGGAGCCAGGAGGTGCCTGATCTGTTAACAAGGTGGGTGGGTGTCCTTTGGCCCACTCATCTTACCAGACTCTGATCAGGTCTTCTCATGAGAATTACAGGGCAGATTCAGGAAGTCACCCCGGTTTCTTGTGTCTCTGGTCTGTGGTGTGTTGTCTGCAATGATGTATTCAAGTGTTTCACAGAAATTAGAGGCGTAAAATTCAAGAGGGGGAAAAAAAGTGTTCCTGTAGAGCAGCAGGATACCAGCCTTTGTGAAAGGGCTTTGCTAGATGGATATGTTTGTAGGGAGAAACTCAGTGACTGAGTGGCCAGATGGGCTGGAGTAGAAATGTTCCAAAGTACTCCAAGCTACTAGAGAAGGCCTCTGTGATTGTGGTGCCCAAGGGAGTGCTGGGCTCGCCAGGCAGCAGATGTGAAGGAGTTTGCAACATGTGTCTGCTAAAAGCCTGTGCATCTTTTGTGGACATATGCTGAGGCTGTTGTGTGGAGCAGGAAGCAAATGATCATTTCATAGCTTTAAAGTGACTTGAGTTGTTGTTCGTTTGTGGGCAGGTTACTCCCAAGCTGGAATTTGGAGAGCAGGACAGAATTACTAGGTTGACTTCCTGTAGAAAAAATTTGCACACGTAGAGCGCAGAAATTAATGATGGTGAAGGATGTGCATGTACATAGGCTTCACAAATGGAAGTGCTCCAGGAGCTAGGGAGAGGAGAACTGCTTTGGACAAACCATGGACAGAAAGACTGAGAATAGTGAGACTTACTGTAGAAAAGTGTAGTAGTGAGTTACATGGATGGCAGGATGCCAGCAGGTGAGAAGTGATGTGTAATCAGTCTGACAGTTGTTTGTAGAGCTGGTTTTTGGCCCAGTGAATCCTGTGTCTTGTCACAAGGACAGTTTGCATTAGCACTGTGTAAATTCTTGTTCTAATGCACGAGCTTCTTGTGTGCTGATAGTCCAGGGGGCAGCCATCTGACACAGCTGCTTGCAGGAAACTTCTGTGAAATTCATCTGAAATATTGTCTCTGGAATATCTTCAAACACAGCATCTGCTAAGATGAGAAGAAGCTAATGGAAGCTGATTCATCCTTCAGAGGCCATGGCTCTAACATGATGTACTGTCATGTCTGTAGAGTCAGCAGGTCTGGAGAAGTCCTGCCCAGTGGTCACAGTCCACAGTGACCAGTGTGGGACTGGTGCTTCTATGTTTTCCAGTCTTCAGTTAGCCCAAGCTTTCCTGAGTAAGCAGGTCACAGGTGGTGAGCAGATTACTCTTCTCCCTAGCTCCTGGAGCACTTCCACCTGTCAGGCAAGTGTTTCAGTTCACTGAAGCTGAAGGGAGCTCAAGCTCCAAACCTGAGCTGTTAATGGTGTATCTGTGCACTGTACTTCCCTATTGCTTGCCCGTGTTCTTTCTCTACTGATCTGCTTGTATATAGTATAGTCTTGATGTGTTCTTCAAGGCAGGGGCTCTGCTGTACTGTCCCAGTGCCCAGCACAGGTAGTCTCTGGTCTCACTGTGCTTTGGGGGTGGTAGTGGTGGCAAAATAATTTCCATCCATGGGCAATAATGCCCTTGGGCTTCTCTGTCTCTTATGCATGTGTAGTCTGCATTTTTTCATACTTATGCATATCTGGAGAAAGAAGAACTTTGCACTGATTTTAATGCTATAGAAGATTATTTATTTTTTTAGAGTTTCTATTGCAAGTCTTGGCTGTCCCTATGCTCTTCCTTAGGTATTCAATTTTCTGCAGGTGCAGATCTGGCTGCTGCAGGAGTGGGGCTGGGCTGGATCAACCTTTGTGGGGTTGCTCTGTGCTCGGCTGTTAATGCAGGACAGGTGGGAGGTTGTCCAGGCCTTCAAGCTACCAGAAAGAGTCTGGGCCAATAAAAACGGGCAGTGGGAAGTATAAGCTCCAGTGCATTGAATGGTTCAGTAGTATGACTGCAGGACTTTTGATGCCTTGCAGGAGGATCTTGGCTTTCTAAGCTCAGCTGTTGCCTGTAATGGAAGACTTTTTCTGGCTGAATTGGGCATTTGCCACTGACTAAGTTCACATTTATTTTTGAAATCGCCTTGCTCTCTGGATGGAGGTATCATCCCTCCTGCTGGGGTCTTTCTCTTTTCAGGGCCAAGTTGAGAGAGATCTGTGACCTCTTGATTACCTTCCTATGAACTGACTGAGCATAGCCTAGACCCAGCTGCCTTTGGCTTAAGTGGCTGCCAGGGGAGTCATTGCTGAATTTTATGAGCAGTAGGCTATTATGCAGAGAGGCACAAGGAAGTAAACACCTGGATACTGTACAAAATGCTCTTTGCTTCTTCACTGGGGCTACCCATTGGCTCAAAATGATTGGCTTCCCGTCACAGTGCCTTAGAAGGAAAGCAAACCTGATTAATTCACGATGCAGGATGTGAAGCATGCTTTGGCTAAAATAGTCCATCAACCAGCCTTAACTTCTACTCATAGTTATCTTAGTAGAAGCCTTTATAGCAATGTTCTGAGGTGGGAGTGTCTTTATTAAGATGCCTTGCATATAAGTCCCTTTAGGGGTAGTAGCATTTCACTATGTAGAGACTGCCAGCTTTGCCAAGGTAAAATGTCCATCTGCATCAAGGTAATGTCTTACTGTGTTTTCGTTGCTTTGTGTGTTGGTCAGGAAGTATGTTGGGAAAAAATGTGTGAAAGGACTTTGTGCAAACATGCTTGAGGTCTTGTTATTTCCACATAGTGGTATTTTCTACCTCTCTTAATAGGACTGCTCTTTTTATTTTTTTCTTTTAACATCTGAGCGTCCATAAATGCAAGTTCTTAATTAGGAAACAAGATAAGATTGTGTGATTGTGTTCACTTTTTCCATGACACAGCTACTGTGTTCAGTGTTGTGGATGTTGTTTCAGTGATAAGTAATGATAATTTCTAGTTAGAGGTGAGAGATACAAGTTGTGTTTTGGTTGCTGCATTAGTATTGCTGAGGTCAGGCTGCAAAGGCAGATTCTACCTGTGCAGATTATGCTGTGAATGGCAGTGCAAGGATTCAAATACACATTCAAATACACTGCATTTCATCCACAATACCTTGTGTCTCAGTACAATGTATGAGGAAACATTCCAAGTCTTGCTGCCACCCACACAGTCTGCTCAAACACCATGTCTCCTGTTTATGGTAGTTAGAAAAGCACTGATTGAGGGAAAAGCATGTGTTTTGGGCTCACTTTGTGAGACTGTGTATGTGTACCTTCAGGATATTACATTCCAGCAGGTGCTCTGAATTCTTTGTCATTATAACTTGCAAACTTTCGTTTTGGAAATTTACAGCCTAATGAATGTTTTCTTGGAATGAGAGTGGTTGTTGCAAATACAACTGGAAATAACCCAAAAGCGCCAGCTAGGGTGATCCTCTGAAGTTCTATGAGGTGAATGCTCTTGTCTCTGCAACCCAGTTTTCCTGTTTGGGCACTCAGTGTCCATTACCTGACAACTTGTGGAGAGTATGTTAACACTTTATTTGTGCAGGTGTGGTTGCATGCCTTCCATTGCCTGAGGTCCAGGAATCCTTTCAGTGACAGGTGTGTGGGGTGAAGGAATGTGCTCTCCTCTTGCACAGCTACATGAAAGGGCTGCTGTGGGCTCAGGGGTCTGTTTACTCTCAACACAAAGCATTGCCTGTCTCCTACAACCCCTAAGAGTTTTGTGGGAATGAAGAGCCTCTGTACTGGGTATTCCTTTAAGAAATGCTTATTCCAGCTGGAATAATGTGTATTTATCTGCCTGAGACGTTCTTGAGTGGTTTCCTGGGTAAATCAGACATTTTCATGGTAAACTTCCAACCTCAGCAAAATCTGTTCTGTTTGGATAAGCTACAGAGTTGCACCTCTGGGAATGCTAAATGATTCCAGATTGTTCCTTCAAAAGATATCCTGATTCCTTGACAAACTGGTGTAGCTTCAGACCCAAAGTGCTTGGGAGCAGCCACAGTTTTTTGTAGGGAAGCAGTCTCTTATAACTGGTGATATGCCGTGTTTGAATTATGATTTCTTGTCAATCCTATATAGAAAACAAAATGTTCTAAACAGCCATCAGATTGCTTATTATTCTTAATATTGTGGGCTTGGCTACAGGCCTGCAGCATAATATGTTTCATATGTTGTTCACTATCTGTAGGTCTCTGTGGCAGTGGAGCACTTTTGGGATTTCTTCTCTGGCAGTATTTTGTTTTCCTTCTGAGCATACAATAATTGAGCAGAACTTGGGACAATTGTGCCCTGCTAATATGATTGATGGGGGATGTGCTTCTTGCAAAAAGTTAATAGTGACTTCTCTGAGGGCTTAATTTTATTTGAAGGACCTGTCATGCTGCATCCTAGCCTTGTTTTCCAGTGCTTCATTCATTGGCCAGGCTGTGTTGCAACAGTTGTCTGATGGCTTATCAAAAATGTTGCATTATTGTTACTGTGCTAGGGCACCACAAGTGCACACTCCACTTCTCCTGGCATCCTTGGTCACTTACGGTTGATCATTAGCAGCCATGTCGTTTGTGTACCCTTGTCTGGGATCACAATCCCCAGATGTTTATTCTGTCAAAAGAATAAATTGCTGAGCACCCACAGCTTACAGGGTTCCCCTAGTGATCCATTCTGGTTAAGTCTGTGCTGATGCTTTTGTGTAATTGCTTGAACATGGAATGATTCTAGATTGAAAGCTGCGTCTCCTGTCAACTTTAAAGTTGTTTCCAGAAAAGAGCCAGAGGTAAACAACATACTGCATTTTATTGCTTGCCAGGTGAGCATACGGACAGAGCTATTTTCCAAATACCTTGTGTTGTTATCTGGTCCAAGCTTTCAGCATCCCAGCTGATGGGGAAGCTGTACTTCTGTTTTAGTTTGTTTTGGGTTTTCTTTAACTACATCAAAGCCGGTGAATATTGTTTTGGGAAACAAGAAGTGAGTGTGTCTTACTCCTCTGTGTGGAATGTGGCAGCAGGAACTTGTCTCTGCCTCTGGGAAAGCAGACAGCTGAAGTGATACAGCTCTTGTAGCTAGAAGTCTCTTACATAAATGAGGCTTTGTTTGGATACTTCAATATACTCATTGCAGTGTACTGGGAGGAGAGATGCAATGTTTCAGGTGCCTAAACACATTGCAACTATGGTTACAGAGACCACTCCCTGCTCTGCAGTGTGATTCAGCCTCAGTGCACACAGCCCAAAATTATGCTGACGTTTTCTGCTGGCCTGTTGCAATGCCCTCTCCTTTATAATGCTGCCCACTGCCATCTTTCATGCCCTGTTTTTCTGTATTGTGGTCTAACTCAGTGAGGGGTTCTGTTTAGTAAATTAGAACTCTTGTTCTATGTTCTCCTTATTTACGTACTCGTGCTAATTTTTAAACTTCCATTTCTTATCATGTTTCTTATTCTCCAGTGCAGACATATTTTAAGTAGCATGAGATCCAAAGCCAGTGCATGTGGGACCGTTTCCTGGACCAAAAAATGTCCAGGTTCCATGCCCAGCTATGTATGTTTAACTGTTTTTCTGCACATGTGATAAATAAATTCTTATCAGTATAGGCAGTTCAGGATGACAGCAGAGCTCATGTCTTTAGTTCCGTTTTCTGAAACTGAAAACCGATAACAATTAGGTGTTGGACTGTTGCAATGATAGCAGGGTTAGAATAAGAATAGCCCCTGATAAAGGGTTCTGCTACTCATTTCCTTTTCTTTAATAGCTTTCTCTACCAGGGGAGAAGATCCTGTTCATGCAAAGCCTCTCATTGATTCTTCTGCTGTTTCATTTTCAGTAACAATTCAAGTAGTGTCTCTGAATCTGTATTATTTAGATAAGTGTCATTTAGATTTACATTATTTATATACTTTTAGAGGAGCTGTGTACTTAGCATTTCACTCCATGTTCCTTCAGTTGTCTTCTTGTAGTCTATTTTCTGTCTTATCAATACGTTCACTTTTTTCTCATTGCTCCTTTCCCTCAAAAGCCCTGCACATGCCTGTGATACTTTTGACACTGTTCTGATGATTCTTTCCTTGCTTCTGTCTTGAATTGCATACCTGTAATTGAGCCATCTTTCAATCTGAGTCTTAATTTTTCCCTTCTCAAAGTAGTTTGATTTTTTTCTCATAATTTAAGGACTATTCCTTGTGAAGCTGTAACAACCACATCTTTTATGGCTTGTATTTTTCAGCTGAACTATGTTCTTGATCTGCTTGGGTTGTTTTTTAATGGCTTTTACATTTTTTCACTGTTAATGAATATCAGCTTTTTTCTTCTTCTAGACTTTCTGAACTTTCTTGTATGTGCATCCCTGAAATACAGTCCCATAAGTTGACATTTTTTTCAGTTCTGTTATACCTTATGCTCAAGGCTGCTTGTTCCAGGTATTCCTCCCTTTCTTGTGTGCTCCTTTGTCAGAAGCAGACTCTGGATGTCCCATTTGGATTTCACCTGCTGTGTGTGTGAATAACTTATTAAATTTTTCCTTGATGTTTATCAAGTCCCTTGACATTTCAAGCTTTTTTTCTCCTGCCTCTTATGTTCCTTAACCTCCAGTCAGACAAAAGGACATTCCCATTGCTCTGCATTTACACTGTGTTCATCTCATCTGTGTCTTGCTGAAATGTTAATATTATTTGGAGATGATTTTATCTGTTGACATACTGATTTGTGAAAGTATGGACAAGTCAGCCTTGTTTCAGGCTTCTGCTCCACCCACAAGGATCTGAGCAGAGAACTGCCTTGTAAAGGCACTGGTTATTAACAGCTTGTGTTTGATGAAAAGCCAAAGAACAAATTTGCTGGCTTTGGTAAGAATCATTCTTTTGAGTGAAGAATCTTAACTGTGCAACTCTTTTTAGAATTAGACTTTCTTTAAACGTTTTTTTTTTCTTAATTTTTTGGAGAAGCCTCAAAAATGGATGCCCATGCTGGTTGACACTCTCTTTCATGGGCTTGTATCACTTCAGTCCCTCCCCTGCCTGTACTTTTGTCCTAGGTGTAACTTAACACGGTACAGTGTTCTTGAGCCCACAGGGATTCAGATCTAAGGTGCTTACCAGTTCAAGATAAAAGCAGAAGTGGGTGGGATGACAGTCTTGTGTCCCTGCTGCTTCAGGAGTAGCAAGCTGTAATGAAATGAGAACTTCACTTTAAGCATTAGTAGGAAAACTAAGTACATTTCAGGGAGGCTGCTGTGTGGCACATAGTTGCTTTTTGCCAATGTGTGTGTAGATGTTTACTAGGACACTCTGGATAATGGAAGGAGTTGATGTGTATCAGTGACCTAACCCTGACCTCATTTCACCACTTTTCCCAGATTAGCTGCGCTGGCACAGCAGGCTTGGAGGTGTATCCCAGTAAACTCTGCCAGGTGGTGAGTGTGAGAATGTGGTCTGTTCTGCATCCCCATTAGCACTTTCTCACTTGGTTCAAAGGTACTTGTCACCATGTCTTAAGCACTTGTGCTTTCCTTTCTGCAGAAAAGGCTGCAAGTGGTGTTTTTGTAGTCACTGCTTTGTGGTGGTTACTTCATTAACACATTTTATTTTAGCCTGGAGACAGTGAGCAAGCTGTTTAGCAACAGATAGGTACCTGACAGGCTGCTCTGGCTGTGGAGGCTCCGAGCAGGTGTGGTGCATTTGCACCTTGCCGTGCCATTGACTGCTGCTCTCCGCTAAACTGGCACAGCGGCATCTTCTGTAAAAGGAGCCTTGGATTTAGGGACGGCTGGTGCAGCAATTCTGCTGCATATGGAGACAGAACATTTCAAAATCTGTTACATTTGTGAAGAAAGTTCCATGGCATTAGCCATATTATTGCTGATGCCTAATTTCAGCATGGCTAAAATGAGGGAAGATCAGTGTGCTGGTGCAGACTTGCACTATTTCCTGTCTGTCCTGAGATAGCTTTTGGGTAGACCCCCAGTGAACAACTGGAAGTTTTAACACAGTGATTTTAAGTAAAGCAGTAACCAGGTATAGATGGGATGTTTGCCACGTAGTATACCCCTTCTATTGCCTAGAAAAAATAATTTTAGAAGTTCACTGGAGCATGTTACCACTGTCCTATGGATTGGTTAGTATGCACTTTTTAAGGTTTCTAGGGAGGCTGTTATGCATCAGCTATGAATTTGGTCATGTGCTCTTTGTTAAACAAGTAAAAGTTTGAAAATATTGTTTGAAAACAATGCAGAAAGATGACCTTGTGGTTTGGACATTGAAGTGAGGCTTAGATTCAGATCCTGAAGTTGCTTGCTCTTCTAGTTGAAGTAGCCCTTTCCCTCCCTGAAGCCACAGCTATGACTCATATTCCTGTTCTCCCTGCTTTGTTCACAGCTGTTTCCATGACAAAGTGTTGCCTTTTTGTTGCATGTGATAGGGTGACTGTGGAGAAAAACCACCTGAGAGTGAGACTACTAGCAGAGTTTGCTTTGCTGCCCAGTCTCCCAGATGGGAATCCCCTGGGAGCTGGTGGAATCTAGACTGAGGTTTGGGGAGCAGTGTGTGGAAATTCCTTGGACTTTCTGCTGAGATTTTAAGGGCTCTTTGTGTTGAGAAAAGACATTGCTCCTGGTTGAGGCAGTATCTGCATAGCTTGCAGTGAAACATGAGAGAGGCTGATGGCTGCATGACTGGGTAGAATGCTGTGCATTCTGGGCCAGGGTTCAGGTTGTTTGGGCAGATCCTAATGCATCCTCAGAAAATGCTTCTTGACAGTGTCCTTATTATCTGGAATTCAGCTTGTGTGACAGGACATGCCAGGAGGCTATGGCAGAGTCTCACATCCTGTTGTGGTAGATGCTACATGATGTGCTACAGTGAAATGTTGCTTGTTTTGTGGGGGTTTTACTCCATAGTTTGGATAAACATGGGTGAGGGGGAAGCAGAGGTGAAATGATTAATCCAACAGTTAAAAGTAGCAGTGATAGATTGAATCTTATGTCTCTGCCTGAATCCAGATCTTAACTCTAAATTGCATCATTCTAAGAGCAGTAAAGACTTGCTGTAGCAGATTCCAAGAAATGTAGTTATGTCACTGCAACTCTCCTGTGCACATGGTGGGGCAACAGTTGCTTGGTATGGTTTGTCCTCAATTAATTTTCCTTTTTTTTTTTGTCACTTCTTCCCAAATATTTGGGTATTGTGAACAACACAGCCAATGAGTTGTAGCCTCACACAGCAATCTACTAGGAAATTACACAATGTCTGTCCAGCTCTCTCAACTTCTGATCTATTTGCTCAGTTTTGTACTGTCTTGTCAAGGGCAACTGCCTCAAAGAACCATATTTCATAGAAATCTGTGGTTAAAGGGAGCTTGGAGGTCCTGTTAGGTCCACTGTGGTGGAGAGAGATTGGCTGTCTTCCAATCCTCTGTTTGCTGGCTGTGTGTGCTGTGGAGGTAACTCCACGATCCTTGGGGTTTGCTGTCTTTTTCTAGTGGGGTGGTATTGAGAATCGGGAGGGGGAAAGGAGGAGAGAAGGCAGCCTGGAAAAAGTTGATATAAGTGCAGGAAAGGGGGTGGGAGAGAACAGTGCATTTTCAGGCTGAGCCATTTCAACTGTGTTCTCTCCAGTGATGCCTCTGTGTGAGTTTGTGGTGTGAAAGGATGCAGAGCTGAGAGATTGGTTTCAAGGAGTCTGTTTTATTCATGGTTTGTGCAGCAAGGTGCAGTTGCTCCCTGCATAGGTAAATGTGCCTTTAAACCAATGAGTAGGAGGCAAAATGAACAACCCTAAACACCCCTCTCAAACAATTGGAGTATGAACAATTTAACAGCCACCCACTTGCCTTGTAACTTCTGCCTATTCACAGCCTAGCCAAGAGGAAGGAAAGGAAATCTCTTAACCTGATTATTATTTGTGACTACAGGAAGCAGTCCAGTTACAGCAGTACTTTAATCCTGACACTGTTTCATCCCACTTAAAATAAAGAAATCTTGGTTTTATACTCTTGCAGGCATGGATGTGGTGTCTGTAAAGAAAATCATCAAACCTCCCCTTGCTTTGGCCTGAAGAAACTGTGATGAGGCTCCACACTGAGCTCTTGGAGCTTGTTGAAGGAGCGTGAAAACAGTTGGCCCCAAAATTTGAGTCCTGTCTGTCTAGGTAAGGAATGACTACCTTTGTAGATCTAAGTGTCTTCTGGGGGAAGTTTGGAGCTTGTAGCAGATCCTGATAGTTGTGCGCTCTTGAGAAGAGGAATCTTGAAAAGCATTTTCCAAATACCACTTCTTCCACTACAGCCATGGTTATTTATCCTCTGGGTAGCTGGCAGAGCTGTGAGATTAGGGAAGAAACCAGGCTGTAGACTGTGGCAGCTTGTGTCTGTGACAAGGGAATGGTGTTCTTTGGGTGAGATGCAGAAATGTGAAATGATTGTTGGTGGACTGGCAGAAGTGGTCAACATCCCAGCTAAACACAGCTATGAACAGAAGCTAGAATAGGTATTGGCCCCCCAGAAGATTATTTTCTTTTCTGAGAAATGATGAGGCACTTGTCTTGTGTGCAGTCCTGATTGTAGCAGCAAGCACTCCTGTTGACATGAATATGAATAGGTTTCAGGTCCCAGGTGACAAAAGATTAATAACTCTGCTTAATTACAGCCTGATTTTTTTCTAATACTATGAGAGTAAATGACTTTTCAAGGAGACCTGACTGTGAGATGTGCACAATATCGGAGCTCTCTTTGGGAAGAAGGCAGAATTAAATAGATCAAGGTTTAAAATCCAGGCAGAATTTGTGTGAGAGAAGGTCCGTGGTCTGTGCCTTTAAGAGTAGGTGTGTTTTCAGGCCAGACAAGCTTTCCATTGAGGTTAGCACTGTTCAGCGTAGGTCTGTCCCAGGGTGGTTACAGCCTCAGCTATCCAGGTTATGGAACATCATCCTTGTGACATCACAGTGCTCCAAAGGAGATTATGAAGAAGTGTAACATTACATGGTGTTTTGCTAGCACTAATTATACATTTTATTGTATAAATAAAGCACATGAAGTTTCAGAATTCAGTTCCTGTTATCAGCAATAAACATTTGCTGCTGATGGCTCTCTAGAAGGATCCCTGAATTGTTGGCAGTGCAGGTGAATTCATATGTTATACAGTTTCTCTGTCTAAGGGCAGACAGCAACATGGGGAGACTTTCTCAGAAGCAGCAGGTAGAACAACAAATGCAAAAAGAAAAAAAAGGAATCTCCTAGAAAGAAGGAAGGATGACAGAAAAAACAGAAGAGAATAAAACAGAAAAGAGATTGATGGGTAGTAGTGTGAGGATTTCTAGATGTATCTTTTGAGTGTCCTGGTTCTAACATCTTGACTATGGGAAATGAAGCCATTGAAGGGAAAATAACTTGGCCCTTTCTGAGGCTGAGAGAGATAATCTCAGGCTGTCTCAAAGAAGACTTTTGAGCAACTTCTTCTTCCCTTATTTTACAGTAGAAAATAACACCACAAAATAAGTGATATATGTTCTGTAGAGCATATGTTGCTCTTTGGGCATGTAACTGAAATACACGGGCACCTGCACACCCTCCCCACTGCCCACCTGAAAGACAAAAACTGGTACTCAGTAACAAGTTACCACCATTGTCAAGGACACTTTGGAAATGCATGCACTGCAAAAGGCCTATGGATTTGAGCTGTGGTGGTGTGACTGTTAGTTCTTCCTGCTTCTGCCCGTATTAATGGACTCTTTTTGGAATACCAGCTCTGTGTGCAACCTGTAGGATGGTCATGGAATTGCAAGGGGCAGTTGCTGCTTCTGAATGGTATAAGGTGAAGGGACAGTGATTGAGAGTGTTTGAAAAGCACATGTCTGTGCAGAATACCTGTCTCCACCACCATGCTTGTACTGGATATTATACCTGCATTATACCTGGGCTCTGCCTCTTGCTCATCATCTCCCCTTCTCCTGAGACAGAGGTGCTCAACCTTTTAGAAAAGCAATAAATCTATTTAAAGCAAATGAGTTTCAGGCTGGTGTTGTCCATGTCTCTGGTGCAGGTCAAGGGAGAGGGGACAAAAATGGAGGAGAATTTCTTTTCTATCCCATTGAAGTGGAAGACATTTTGCAATTGTGTCATTAATTGTATAATTGTGTGACATCTGCTAGCACTATAGGAACTCAAGCCTGTGCCATTTGCTTATTATTTCCCTGGTTCCCACAATTCTCAAGTTTTTACTATATCCTACAACATGTAGATTATATTAAGGACAGGAGAGGCTAAGTGAAAGCCAGACATGTTTTGCATTTGCTGATTTTCTTCCCTTTGTATTTTCAGGTTTTGTGTTACCTTGAGATTTCCCATTTTTTCAGCTATGATAGAAATATTTGCAAGAATTAGGCCTTAATGTTTAGGATTAGATAAAGGGGGCATTTAGGGAAGGAGTCTCTTCTATGCTTGGTGACATTGGTTTTGTGCATGGACAGCCTGCAATGTTTGGGAGGAGAAACAACTCCTGAACAAACTGCTCATGGACTAGGTCTGCTAACGACAGGTTTGGGGTGGCAACTGCCTGGTAGTAAAACGACCAGGCCAGTGAAACAAGATAGCAGAGAGATTTTTTGGGCTTGGGAATTTGTGAGAGGTTTTGTACAACTGATTCAAAAGAGCTTTTCAGTCTTGTACTATGTTGCAGTTGATGCTGCCAAAATGCAGCCATTGCCAGTCTCAGATCCCCTGAGTTTGGTTTTGACATGTTGCCTTAAGATTTACAGAATGAAACACATTGATTTGTTGCTTGTGCTGAGTTTCACCACACTGTTTCACTGTCATTAAATTGCCCCAATGGAAGATAAACTTAGAGCAAATTCACCTAAGCTGAATGCTTCCTTTCCTCTGATTTACACCGGCTTTGCCTTGGGAAATGAACCTGATAAGCTCTCTTGCAATATGTATGCAGGTATACAACAAATAGGCCCTAAATACGATTTATTTATTCTTCTCTAATGTGAGGTCTTGAGATATTAAGAACTAGGAAAAATCCTGCTTTTCATGTGGACATCCCTGAGAACAAAAGCATTCAGAGTTCCCTAGGACCCACAGCAGTATTTCTTCTTTGCCTGTCTTCCCTGTCCTTGCAGAATTTGGCATGTGCTTTCTGTTGCAGTGATAGTAGGAGGTTTCTTGTAAAGCTTCATGATTAGTAAAGGTAGGCTTTGTTTTCTTTTCACTTCGCCTGCAGAGGTTGTGCTTTGGAGGATTGTCATCCTCTGAATAGCAAGGCTAGCAGCTTTTTTCTCCTTAAGAGCAAAGATCTAATTTTGAAGATGTATGCAGATTTTGCACTGAAGGAAGATACCTAATCAAATAAGCAATTTTCTGTCAGGACAAGCTGTGTGTTTCTTCATGGCTGCAGCTACTAGATGAAATGGATGAGATGCTCCTAAAGCATATGCCTTAGAATCAGATCTGTCTGTATGCTATGAATTACTGGGCTACATCCAGTGATAAAACTGGGTGTAAAATCCTGCTCCTAACTCCAGACAATTCCTGAGGCCACAGGTTCAGAGCATAACAGAACTAAGAGAGCTGAACTGTGTGAGGTATGTGGTTGAGTTTTCTCCCCTGTCCTTTCAGCTGCATTTCAGGCTGTTTCTCAATGGCTGTTCGCAGACTTCTAGCCTTTTGCTGCCTTGCTCAATCATCTGCAGTGTGAGTAGTTTAGTAACACACCAGAATTACAGCAAGCATGAGGTGGTGTGGCTGCGTTGTGTGAAATACTCTGATGGAAAGTCTGCCTGGAAATGGCATTTAGGGTTACTGGTTAGTATGAATTTGAGTGCAAATCCACCACTAACTCCCAGCAGCTGACATCACTATTGCAGCCCGAGCTGGCTGTTAATAAAGTCCAGGATATGAAAGCAAGAGAGGCTTCTGCATAGTATCCACAGATGTTTAATTCAGCTGCACAGTCTGATGTTCAGGGTCCAAAAGCTTCAGCTCATGGGGAAGAGACCAGGTTTTGTATATCAAGAGCCCAGGGCTGGCTCAAGGCATCGGGGCAGTCTAAAGGTGAGGGGACAATGGGGGCATAGGGAGGGAGTGGCTGAACAGGAACAAGGGGAGGGAACCCACAGGGTCAAACAGAACTGGGTGTCTTATGGGGGAAGCTTCTTGTGTCTCCCTACCCTAGGGAATGCCTCTCAGGGTCTCCACAATCCCCAGCAAGGGATAAGGTCGTAGTAGTTCCATTCTCTCTTTTGAGTTAGTTTTCTCACCAGCCCAAAGGAGAATGGAGTAATGTGGCATGGATGCTGAGAAGCTGCCACTTTGTAGAAGAGCATTACCTTTTTGGGACTCTGTAGAGGTAGCAGCTGCCAGAGGGCAAAAAGAGGGTGTGATGAAAATCCAAACATGGCTACTGGAAGGATACTATGCTTTTCATTTCTTCAGCTGTGGTAGCTGACTTCCATCTTCTCTTCTGTGGAACTGGTTTAGTATGTTTTTGGTAAGAGGAGACAATCTGCCAGCTTTCCAATATTTTCTAAAGCAGTTGTCAGTAAGTGGGTAGGTGAGCAGAAATGCCAAATTTCCAGGCAGTGGTGCTGAGGATGAACACCCCTCATCTTTACTCTTCCCTGTCGGGAGATATCTTCCAGTGCTCTGTCCTCCCTCCTTTTTTTTCCAGAAGAGATGGGAAGGAGCATGCAGACTATCTGTGAAGTATCTACTAAAGTAACTATCTCTGACTGGAAAGGCTTCTGGAGGGCTAGGTAATTATAAATGTTATTTCTTAGAAAAGGAAAAAACAAGTTTTCTCAAGTTGCTTCTTCCCTGGGCATATGGAGAAAAGAAAAGCTATCTGCACCCCTTCTGGAAGTTGCCTGAACGTTTGGCTGATTGTGGTGTGGAGCAAATCCTACAGATGCTCTGATGCCCCTTTTTAGGATTGTTGGTTCACATGCTTCAGGTATTAGGGGAGTGTGTTAAGATATTTACAGTTCAACTATCACAGAATCCCCTGAGCTGGAAGGGATTCATGAGGATCATCAAGTCCAACTCCTGACTCCATAATGGACAACCTAAAATTCTCAAACTTGTCAAAACTCAAAATTGTTCACTATGAGGGTGAATAGGCCCTGGCACAGGTTGCCCAGAGAAGCTGTGGATCTCCTGTCCCTGGAAGTGCTCAAGGCCAGCTGGATGGGGCTTTGAACAACCTGCTCTAGTGGAAGGTGTGCCTGCTCATGGCAGGAGAGTTGGAACAAGATGATCTCTAAGGTCTCTTCCAACCCAAACCAGTCTATGATTCTGTGATAATTGTCCCCATTTCTGGAGAACATCTTGTCACTCACTCCCTGGCTATATGTCAGTTCAGGATGGGCATCAGAGCTCTCCAGAAATTATAACTAATTTTTGTGCTGTTTAATGCAACAATGACTTTGAAGTTGTTGAACTTCAATGTTGAATTCAGCTTCCATGAATGAATACTGGACATCAGGCTGCTGCTTTGTCTGTCTGTTACAAGGAATTGCATCTAATATCTGAGGCGCTTTTTCAGCAGTGTTGCCTTTTTTATTTTGTGGACATACATCACAAAATGGGGGTAAATTTCAGAGATGTCTTGACACCAGCCCAGGTTTTGTTGCTCACGGATAAAAGATGGACCATTTCTCAGCAGGTTTTTGGTGTGTTGCCATTTCATCCTTGCCTGAGCAAATATGGTGTTTGTCTCTGCTCTACAGGTCAGGCCAGACAGACCTAAAAGACTTAAGACCCTCCTAATCTTAAAAAAACAAAAAAAAGGAAAAAAGCCCAGTGGGAAGTCTTACATGCTGAGGTTTAGAGGCTCACATATTAGATGCTGACACTGAATGGTTTTCTCATAACTATCTTTTCAAATATCAACTTGTTGGGGTTTTTTTTTCCCCAAGAGCATGATTTGTATAGCACCTTTCATGGGCTGTAGTGCAGTAGGTGGGATGCATGACCCAAAGCTGTTGTGTGAGCTCTCAACACAGCACAGCCAATGTTGTCAGTAGAAATCTCTGCAGCAGGGTGCAGGATTCAACACAGGACAAAATAGGTGAGAAAAAAGTACTCAAATAAAGCCAATAATACTGCCTTCAGGAAGCTGCTTCAGGAACTGTGGTGTGCTGAGGGAGAGAAAGGTGACAGTCATCCCAAACTCACTAATTGCTGTTGTATTATCTTAACTGGAAGCCTCCTTGAGTTGCATGCCTTTCTGCTGGGGTGCTGGGTGATACGTATGGTTGGCATTGCAAGTGCTTCTTATGGGTGATTCATGCATTGATTGGGTGTTTTTGAAAGAATGTGGGAGAGCTTTATTCCTTTCTCAGGCCCAGTTCCAGGTCCTCTCTACTTATGCTCAGCAGGGACGCCTGGAATGGCACAAATTGGTAGTCCAGCCTCACAGCTCTGGACTGGCACTGGTTCCAGCACATGCCTGATTATGTGGTGAGCTAGCTCAGTGCTGGCCTGGAAGGAAACAACTCTGTTTTTCAGGCTCATTCTTTGCTGGATGAGCAGGCTGAGTCAATGCATCACGTGCTCAAACACACAGTGGTGCTCCGGAATCACAGGGAGTGAAGGATATATCATTGGGTTCTGGTAGTGGGGGTTAGTTCTTCAGCTTCTCTGCCTGCACCCTCTGAGAGGAATTGTCAGTGTTTCCAAAGTGGGGTGTTACTTGGTTTCTATGAGCATCTCTGGCAAGGGTCTGAAAATGAGCCTGGCAGGAAACTGTCTAGGCTCCTATGGGACTCTTGGGGGAACCTGATTATGGACAGTAAGTATCCCTCACCCCAGATATCTGTCTGCTCGATGCTGCCCTTTGTGTGCTCTCTGATGGGCAAAGCCTGTAGCATAAGGTCCACAAAATGGAGCCATGCTGTTTTGTCTCTGGGAGAAAGGCAGTGGTATAAGGAAAAGGTCATTCTGACTTAGTGTCAATGTAAACAGATTAAGCCCTCCTCTTTATTTCTTCACAATTTCTTTTCCTTTGATTGAGATTGATGTGGATAGATAACACTCTTTACATTTTGTTTTGTGCTGGTTTCAATTAACAGGGATTCAATTACATGGATAACTGAGTAGAATAAGGTATTTCTCACTGAGCGCCAGTTCTAATGGGGATGTTATCAAGTGTTCTCTTCCCTGGCACATTTTGCAGGTGACTCCTTGAAGAAATTTCTCTGCAGAGATGGAAATATGTCTCTAACTGGAAAAAAAAAGAATCTTCCAAAAGCACCAAAGCACAGTGAAGTTGCACTGAAGTATAAGGATTCCCAAGGACATTGATACAGTGTGTGTATATGTAAGAAACCATCCTTTCTGATTGTGTTTGAAGCTGTTACAGAATTTATTGTGCACAGAGGTGTTTTAAGCCTGAATTGCCATGGTGTATCTGGGGTTCCAAGTAAACATCATTTAGCAAATGAGTGGCAGGGATATTCACAGGGCTTTGAAATCTTTTGCTAGAGACAATTTTATCCGGAGTGCAGCTCTCAGTCAGGGGTATGTGCTGGATAGATTATAAGTAGTGCTCAGATACCAACTTTATCAAAAGCAGTGCAAACTGAAGAAACAAGTGCCAGAAACAGCTAACAAATACCTCCACAGTCTTTGTTCTATGATTGAAGTCTTCCCTTTAAGCCTTTCTTTTTACAGGGGGGTAACTGGCCTTGAGTCTGAAACCCAGTGCTTCAGTGTCTGTGAGCAGCTCTTCTTTGAGCAAATAATACAAGTGTGTGGGAGACTGGCTCAGCCTGCTTTCTGAGGTGTAAGGAGCATTAATCTGGGGAGGTGGAGGGCTGGTTCATACACAGGTGTGCGCACAGAGCCTGTTCATGGAGACCCAGGGACAGCTACCCTGTACTTTATGTAGCCACCAAACCTGGAAGCAGAGGTGGCTGTAACTGATGCAGGAGCTTCTCATAGTCATGTGCCTGATCTCTGCCCTGAGAGTTTGGTTGTCACCTGTATCTTCTGGATTTTTCCTTCATATTTCATAGCTGTTCACATTGCTGGGTTAAATCTCCTTTCTCGCAGGAAGAGTTAAACCATAGATCTTAGGTTTTTCTCTGTCAATGATCCATGTGCATGTTTGGGGTTTATTATGTTTCATCTGTATTCAGTTGCAGAGTTTTGACATCCCACAGCGTCCCCAAAAGTGAGGCTGGACTTGCTGTGAAATCAGGATATTCCAGAGGGAGGCAAAAGCCCCACTGACAGAAATGTGAGTGGTAGACTAATCTCTTGTTTCAGGTTCTCTCTACAATTGTTGGAATAATTTGATCTTTCTCTGTGGTGGTTACAAGCAGTCAGAGAGGCTGATGAGCAATTGCGTTAAGCCTGCTAACCCTTGCTAATGCTGTGAGCCAAAGATTGCAATATTGTCTGACTTAAGGCAGTTGTTTAATATCAGGTACTTGAGTTCAGGTTTTGAGAGACGATGCAAACAAGAAGAAAGAGAAAACACCCAGTTTTATTTCTTTGATTTTGGAAAATGCTGGAAGGCTGCTGTGCTCCAAATTATTATCAGCCTTTATAAAGTAGTTCCTGAGGATTACTCACTCGGGTAGGTCTAGTTTTATGTTTTTGTTGCCTGTTGTGCTGAAGCAGCTCAGGTTGCTTTTTAACAGAGAACAATCTGTGATGCATACCATACCTGTGCTGCTCTGCTGCTCACAAGTGTAAATCTCCAATGTGTTGTTCCCTCAAATGAAAAAACTTGGAGAATCAATCACAATTGCAGCTCAATGATCTGCCTTACAGTACCTTCACAGCTTAGCTTTGCTGGATGCTGAGCCTGCACTGGATGTGCTAGCTGTTCTGGTGTCCCTTGGAGATCTCCCTTTCATAAGATTGAGCTGGGCTGATCTTACTTAGGTTTGCAGTCCTGTTGCCAAAAAACTGGATAGCTGGCTGTCATCCAGGTGCTATGAAGGCTTTGCTGTCAGAGTTTTCTGAGTGTGGTGGTCTCCGGTGACATAGATTTGTGGAGTTGCTGTGGCAACCTGCATAGGTTTCCTCAAGCCCCTGCCTGGTTTCTGGCTTCCAAATTAGCTTTGTTATTCATCCCACTTTGGAGAAGGGAGACTGGGGGCTGGGCCTTGGAGCAGTTTGCCTGCTGGACAAGCAAAGCAATCTCTGAAGAGGTGGGGGCAGAGAGCTGATGGCTGCAGCCTGGTGCCTGCCTGCCTTCTCTCCAGCTGGGCACATGAGCGAGAGCCTCTGCCTCCCTGCAGCCTCCCTGTTGCCTTTGCTTGCTTATTCCTGTCGTAGTTGTAGTTTAAAAGTAGTTAAAGTTGTTGTGTCCTGGCCCCATTGCATTAGGTCAGACTGGTTTGAAAGCCCTGCTGTTTTCATTTTAAGTGAAAAAATTTTGGTACCTTAAGCAGAAACATGGCTTTAAAACAGTGCTTGCTTCATGAGAGGTCATTCCTCTGAAGTTCATTTGAGTGGAACGTAGTTCAAACAAGGCCTTGAGTGAAGCCCTTGGAAGGCAGAGTTTTCCAAGCTTCTGAGGAACTGAGGGCCTGATGCCTTCTAGCTGGAAGTCCATCCCATGCCCTGGAACATGCAGCATATGCAGAACCATCCCTTTCACTCCTGTGAGCTCAGTGTGCAGCACTGTTGGCTCCACATACTTGAAAATTTTCTTCTTGAAGCTCCACACCTTCTCATGAGGATGCCTACAAGATTCTGGATGATTGTCTCTTTGGGTGTGAAAATGTGAAAAGGAGAAAATGAAACGTCTTATTTTATGTGGCTAGCTTTTAACAGGTAAGCAGCCTAATTAATTAAATGCTGTACACAGCTCTAATACAGGATAATTAAGGGTTGGAGAGGGATAATTTTTTTAAACTTTTAAATAATATTTTGAATACATCATTTATATTATGATGCATCAAGGGTTATTGTATGCATATCTTGATTGAAATTTTTCTCATCTTCTCAGGATCTGATCACCCATCCCAGCATAATAGTCTTGTTTTCCTGTTTCTTGTGAGGTGCCCAGCACTATTGTGTACTTAGTGTTCAGGGCAAGCTAAATGTGCAGTGTCTATCAAAAGCTGTTCCAGTTTTTATTTTCACTGTTAGAGGTTCTGCATAACTGATACCTTGGTTAAAATATAAAGCATGTAGTTTTGTCCCATTTCTGTGAAGTTTAGTAGCAAGTGGGAAGGAAAAGATAAGCTTAGTGAAATGCTACGTGGAGTTCTGTGACAGCAAGAGTCGCTTATATTTTGGGCTTGATATGCACTTGGATCACGATCCTAAGAGTTTAGACTTGGAGGTTCTAGACTGTGGACAGCAGAAGTGCCTTTATATTGTCCAAGTCATGTGGTTCACTTAAAGTAACTTTTGACTTAACTTTACACAGCCTTGAGCCTGAGATGTTCTGGGTATTGTATGCCTCTGTGGTGGCAGATTCTGAGTGGGAAGTATGGGACCAATGTGTCTGCTGGGATGGGGAGGCTGCCTTACAGTGCTGGGGCCAGCTGGTGGCTTCCATGCAGTCACTTTCTTCCACAGATGCTGTCCTCTTCTGGAACAGTTATTTACATGTTGATTTGTTTGCTCACTGTTGGACTGAAGAGGGTTTGGGAAATGGTAATTGTTGTCCTGTCTCTTATTCCTCAGGATACCATTGGCACTATGGGTACAGTTGGAGGTCAGCTTTTGATGCAATTTTGTTTTGCTTTGAGAGCAGGCTGCTTCTACCCTACCAGGTAAACCCAAATCCTGACTTGGGACAATGAAGTTGTATCTCACACCCCACCTTTGAAACATGTTGTTCCTGGAAGCTCCCACTGAGCTGCTTCTTGCTGTGTCTGTGCCTTGTGTCTGCCCTTTCTGCAGTAACAAACCAGTGCTGTGTTCTCTCCTTACTCTCCATGAATTTGAGATAGCAAGGCACTTGCCTACTATTCCTCACTGCTCTGTATTGTTTTTCTTCTTCCTGCTTGTTTTCTCACAGCTGAACATGATAGGGAGCCAGAGTGAGCACAGTAAAGGGATACACAGGCCTCTTCTTTGTGGGCATCCAATGCAAGCTTAATAGGCTCTTTTGAACACTCTTGATCAATCTCTGATTGATCTTTCATGTGGAGGAGGAGTAGGTGATTGCATCTGAGGAATTGTGCTAACAAAAGACCCTGTGCTTTGGTACCTGCCTTCCCTGGGAAACAGCTTCCTCTGCCTTTTCTCCATATATCATTATCCTGAGGAGTCCATTCACCTCTCCTTTGAACTGGCAATCTGCTTATAGCTGCAAGCAGCATTTCTATTAAGAAACTGTCAGATATTTCTGAAATAAGTTTTTTGAGTATACTCTTTCGGTACGTCCAGATCCTTTAGTTATGTTTTTTCTCTGATGTTGCTTTCCCCTGACTTTTGTCCTCTTAAAAACTGTAACTTGCTGCAATTTCATAGTCACTTGCAGTCTTATTTCTTGCCCTTACTAACCACTGTTAGATAGAGTCAGATTCAAAGGCGTCCCCTCATGGCTGTTTTAAAAACTTTTCAGTGTTATTCTGGGCTGCAACTAGCTCTTATTTCTTTTATAGGCTTGTTTTACAGTTTGATCAGTGAACCAAAAAATCCATGTTTTTGTCTCTTCTGCTTCAGTTGGCTGATGCAGAGCTTCCTGTGGCCAGTCTCAAGGCAGTATGTGAACTGGCAAATGTTTTTCAGAAAGCCTGTGTACAAGAGCTGAGGACAGCTCATTTCAGAAATTCTTAATGATTTCCCTGTATAAAATTAAGAGTACTTAGAGAGAAAACAAGGATGCTGCATCTAAACATATACAGGGAAGCATATGCCCAGCTAATAGGCATAAAGGAGTGCCTCTGTTGCACCAAGTGGTTTTGTGTGCACCTATTGTGCAGGAAATCATTCACATCAGCCACAGATTTGTGTGGGTTGGTGGGAAGGATTGCATGATAAATCACTTGTCCCTCCATTTCCTGAGTTCTTCAGTAGGAATTCTGGTGCTTCAATGAGCACTACAAAACTGTTGTTTAAAGAGACAGTGGTTGGTAGGGTATTGAACTTTAGAAGCATGTTACAAATTTAAATTTTCTTAGTCAGGGTGCCTTTGGATGGCTGCCTATGCCCAGTGTGGCTGTAATACAGGATGTGGTGAGGAGGCACACCAAATTATTTATGGACACTTTTGCTAGGTGAAATGTGTGCTGTGATACCTCCTGGCTCTGCTTGCAGCTTGCTGAAAAGGTAAATAGGCACAGTGACCCTTGGAAAGAATGTCCTGTTCCACTGGGACAGCCTCCAGAAGTGAGCAGTTGCAGATGGATGCAGTGTTGCCTGTTCAGTCTGTGTGGTACTTGCTGGGGCCCCCAAGAGCCCTGCCAGCTGTGAGTAACTGTCTGACACTGCTGAGCCCAAGCTGCAGCACCTTGGAGAGTAGGGACAGTCTGCTGGACAGCCTGGCAGCCTGCTGGGAAATCTTGTGGTGCCAGTGAGCAGGAATGACTATGGACAACAGCTGCCTGCATGATTTGCCTGGAAAGGGCCCGGAGGGGAAATTGCCTCTGCTGTGGTCCACTGGAGTTCAGGCTGCTCCTTGGACATTTCTTTTTGCAGCATAGGTGGTTCATGCTTTTTGATGCCTGCTCCCAGAGAGCCTGATGTTACAGGGTCAGTGGACCTGGACAAAAAGTAGTAGTCTATTGCTGGGAGTTTTTGGTAAATACCATGGTATTCCTGAGCTAGGGAATTCAGTGTGAGCTATAGCAATGTGTACTGCCTTGTCACTTCCACTCCAGCAGCCCTGCCTCAGAAAAGTTGGGTAGAAACAGCCCAGAAGCTTTGTATTGCAGTAGTGTTTCAAGATGGATGTCTGTGCCAGGAGGGGCTGTTTTTGAAGCTGGCTGGTGAGGAGAAGCAGGGCACGCTGGAATGTTTGCAGGTATGTCTATGCTAAAAGGAAAGCTGCTCTCTAGCACCAGGTAAGCTTGCAGCTCCTTGCTGTGGAGTGTGGGACAGCTCTGGCATGTCCGTGTTAGTGACAGGTTGGAGTATCCAAGTGTCTTTCTAGTCAGATCTCAGGTTTTTCACTCCATTCTCTGATCTTGTTTTTGGCTCTGAATGTACAGACTGGTTGCTCTTCCATGATTTTAACAACTGCTCTTTCATAGCTTCCCCACTTTTCAGACAAGGGCTTGTTGTGTGTGGTCTGCACAGGGGCCTCACTGGTCTAGATCAGTGGCTTAAGAGACCTGTGCAACAGAGAGGTTTATAAACCTGGTGGGAAACAACTGCTGGGCAGAGCTCTATATTGAATTCTGTCTGGAGAGAGGAGACTTGCTAGGAAAGGGAATAGCCCTGCCAATGCTGACAGGCCATGCTCATCCTGTTTGGGAGTTTGAGGTTCTGGGTTGGTTTGACATCACAGTGGCAGCTGCTCTTTCCTCCTACAGTGGGACTAACCACATTAGCAGGAGTGTCCCCTGAGATCAGGGTAGGAAGATGTGTATCTTATGTGTGATCTGCTCTCCAAGCTGGCAAAACTTGTGGGAGCTCTCAGTCCACAGCAGGGAGGATCAGGAGGAAGCAGTCCTCAAGTCAGGAGGTGTCATTTAGGTTATGTATTGATGTTGGCCATCTCTCTCTCTGCTGCCTACAGTGTCCCATGCTTTTCCTTGACACAAATCCACAACACGAACAAGTAGTAGGCCAGAGTGGTCCACTTCTTTTTGAAGCTGCCTGTGTTACTGAGTCTGAAACCCTGGAGCTGTCTGCAGCTATGGTGCCTGTAAAGGACAGTTCTGCTTAAAGAAATTTGCCTGGGAGTAGGAAGGGAGTGTTTCATAATATAGGGTTATCTTTGGCTGGCTTCTGGTATTGTGTTTGAATTGGTTTGAGAAAGCACCATTTGTCTTGTTTAGAAATGATTTGCTTGCAGAGATGCTGGCACACACTTGTCCATGTGAGGAGGCACATGGACAAACATCAAAGGATAGTTCAGGGAGCTTGAGAAGGAACAACATAAACCCTGGAGCTGTTGGCTGCAGGCCTAACCAGAGGGAATCCCAGAGATCTTTGCTGGTTTGAGAGCATCACTGCTGTCTGTGCTTTGTGGGGGTACTGGAGGAAAGGGAATACTCATGTATGGCCTTGGTCACACTGGTAGCAAGCAGTTCTGATAGCTGTTGCTGGTGATCACTAGTAGCTACTGCTGCTGGCTGAGTCATGCATAGTGTTGATGTCGTTGTCCTTTCTCCGAACCTCCTTATCTCATTGGTGCACCTCACCCAGCCTGGAATGCCTGCTATGCCTTGTCCTGACTTGAGTCTCTTTGGGTCATGACCTGCCCTGTTCTGTGCCTCTGTTGAGAGCGGCTGTGTGCTGTCTCAGTATATGAAATTATGTATGAAATACATCTCTGAGCACAGAGAAGTGCTATGAGCTTGTGATGGAAGAGAAGATGGTTCCTGGGAGGCCTCTGGGTGGCAGTCAGAGCCCCTGGGCAGAGCCGTGTGTGGTCCCTGCAGCAAGTGGGAAAGCTGCTTCAGAGTGTTTAATAGAGCAGCTGGGTGCTGACCAAACCAGAGATCATCTGCCCAGAGAATAAAGAGTTAGACACTCTTCCAAAGGCTGTTCGGAGTAGGGCATGCCCGATAAATGTGCATACACAGTGAGGTGGTGATGTTTGATGCAGTTAAGAATGGCCTGCCGGGTCAGATGAGAACAGCAGAGGCTGATGGTGGGGATTTTCCCTTCCAAGGGGATAGGAACATGAAAAAAACCGAGGTGCTCCAATTCAGTACAGTGGCGCTGAGGTCCCATTTAATGCACTGCACTGGCCTCTTTTCAGTGACTGCAGTCTATCTTGAATGGCCATTCCAAGGGGGAAATGCTAACCAGGACATAAAACTCTAGGCAGTAGCAAGAAGCCAGCCAGGAAGACAAGGAGAGGTAGATGTATCTGCTTACAGTGCACTGTTTTCTTCTCATTTGCCTCCTGACTGGGGATGAATTGCTTGATGATACCTTGCTTTTGGTAATGTATATCCTACAAATATTGTTATTCTTTGCCCTCCCCAGCACAGGACTGCCTGTTCTCCTCCCCTGTAGTGCAGCCCAGTTGCTTCTGTGAGGAGAAGAAACCCCTTCCTTGGCTGTCAAAACCCTAAAAGACAAAAGGAAGGAGGGTGTCATCTGGTCCTCTGGGGATGTCTGAGCATTGGCCTTGGGTTTGGTCTGTCTAGGACATGGAAGGAGATGGGATGATGGAAGGGAGGAATAGTCATGTGAGAAAACAGGCTGGATTTCTTGAGGCAGGCAGAGCTGTAAGCTGTGAAATGCTTCACAGGAAATGAAGGGATATAACAACCTGGGGAGGTTTTGTCTTCTGTTCTTCATGCTTTAGGCTTTCCTTTGTGAATGTCACTTGGGAACTGGGATAAATGAAACCTACTGCAATTTGCAGTAACATAACCTTGCTCTGGATCCAGCAGCAGGGCAGACGTGCTACTGGTAGCAAGCTGCTGTCAGCCAGGATGCAGATGAGCCAAAATGTCTCTCTTACGGCAAGGAGAGGAATGCTGGTCAGCACTTGGGCTGTTGTGCTGCCACCACCTTGTGTAGCTTGGTTGAGGGACCTGAGACACAGCAGCTATTTGGTGGCTCTGCCCTAGCTCTTTCCTTCTTTCCCAGGAGGGTGCTGTCATGTTTTTTGGCCGTTGCATTCTACTGTTACACCTCTTGGGTGCAGCTTGCTTTACTTGCCCGTCCCAGGCTGCAGGAGTTCCAGTGCCTGGAGGGCAGAGTGGTAAGAGTGTGCTGGCAAGCCCTGAGTCCTCTGTCTCTCTCCCTTGGGGAAGCTCTCAAAGCAGGCTGATACTGCCTTTCCTCCCAATCCATCTGTAATTTGCCCACCTACCTGTCCTGATGCCTGATCTGCAGAGCCTGATGAACCTGCTGCTGTCCCAGTTCATTGCTCTGTTTGCTGGCAACAGGAACTTGGTTTCTGAAGTGGAGTAGGTCTCTCCTCTCCTCTGCATCAGTGCATCAGTGATGTCTCATGCAAACACACCACTTAGGGCTCAGGGAGGATCTTGCTTTCAGGAAGCTGTGGCACATTTCGCGTGGTGTCTCACCGCTGGCACACGGTTTGTGTGCTCTTCTTTGGCACCTGCTTTGGCCACTATCCGAGATGAGCTCTGTGGATGGACATCCCTCTGATCAGATCTGCTTTTACAAGCTGCTCCATGCGACTGGCAGGTCTGCAGAGTGTCCCAGTGTCCTGGGTTTGTGGTCCTGCCTGGCTGCCTTCTGCCTTCTAGCGGGAACATGTTTTGGGAATAGGTGCTCCTCCAGCAGTTGGCAGGGGTACAGGAGCAGTGGGAGCACCCCATGCCTTGTGAGCCCCATGGAAATTCTGGAATCTTTCCAGAAGCTCAGTCTCGGAGTTTAATATCACCTTGAAGGGAAACCTGAGCTGTCAAAGTCAGGAAAAATATTGAAGAGCAGCTAAATTGACACTATTGAAGAGCAGCTAAACTAACACTAGGTTTAGTCCATATCTGTGCATCTAGTAAGGGTGGTAGTGCTGACAAGGATGCACAGATGGCCAGTGCTGGGAAAGGTGGGTGTGTCCTAATATTTGTAGGTGGCATGGAAACTACAGGAAAACCCAAGGTCTCTGGCTGCTGCCACTTGGAGAAATCAGTGCGAATGTCCAGGGAAAGTCTTGTCCAGAGAATGAGCTGCCACTCATGAGTGAGTGAGCTAAGGCAAGCACTGATCAGGATATCAGCAGAAAAAGAGAGTATTTCATGGGCTTGACCCTTAACTTGGGGATAAAGACTGGCTCTGAGGCTGGGGCACGGAGTGGGGTTGGGCAGTGACTCTGGATGCACACTGGGCTTTTCCCCTGGCTTGTTCCAGCTGTAGTGGGCACCACACCAAGAGCAGATTCTCCAGATGTTGCACATCAGCTGAAACACTGCTTTGTTATTTGGATGAGATTTTCTTTGGACTAGTACTTGCTTATAATAATGTTTATATATATTTTTGAAAAAAATTCTAAAAGCATATTTTTATACATGTACATTTATATAGGTAAGAGGATGGTATACATGCAAATAATATTTTAAGACTTCCTCCAGAATGAGGAGGACTGTTGTAGTTGCTGTTAAGAAAATTTAATTCGTTCTGTTCATACATGGAGGGCATCACCTGTGACGCAGTTTAGTGGCACAGTCAGAGCAGCAGAAAACCTTTTTGCTTTTCAAAACAATATTCATTTTTTTTTAACTTGAGGAACACTAATTTTCTTCAAGGAGTAAACTATACAAAGAGTACTGCCCAAGCAGGAAATTGTTGCATAATGCTTTATATTACCCCTTCAGTGAAAAGGAAAGCAAAAAAACTACCTTTTGTTATTGAAAATTTTAAAAAAAGTAGATAAGAAAATGCTTTAATGTGCTCTTGCTGTGGTTTTGAGGAGGTAGAGGATTAGGTCCATTGAATCTGTAGAGAATTTTGACACTGCACTGCAATAAAAGTATTAAATTGAGTGGATTGATTCTTGGATAATACATACATGATTTGGTATAACAAATAGTGATGAGAATGCTTGTAAAATAGATCCTATACATCTGTGTATCACTGGCAAAAAAATGGGGACACAGTGCAACTCTGGCCAGACTTCAGCTGTATCAAAGTTAAAATGTTTAGGATTTATTTTGAGGAAGGGATAGTGAACAATAGACCCGGGAAAAAGAGATCATAATTAAGCTCCCCATGTCTGCTTACAATAAAGCAGATATGAGGATTTTTCAGAATTGTGGGATTTCATTGGCTGTGGTTTCCTGGATTAGGGGAATTGACTAAGTCTCTGACAGAGGCAACCAATAATGAAAACACAGAACTTGTCGCGGAGCCCAAATAGGGAACAAGCTTTTAAAGCAATAAAATGGTGTCTGCTCCTTCTCTCGGGCTCCCAGATTATACAAATCCCTTCAATCTGTATGTACATGAAGTAAAGATAGTGGAGTGATAATACAAAAATTGTGACTGCACCACAAACCAGTCGCAAATTATTCCACTCAACTTGATTCAGTTGCATTGGGAAGACTAGCCTGTAGTAAATCACTGTCAGCAGCAGCAGCAATATTGGAGAAAGCTGCCTCTTTATCCTGCGACATCCCATAACAGTCCATGTTCCATGTGCAGTGGAAATACTGTAGAGACAGAGTACGACCCAAGCTCTATTGCCGTCATGAGTAAGCTCTGTTGCCATAATGGGTAATGTACATAGGTATGAGCTGATCCTCCTAATGGTAGATAACATCATCTTAAAAGGATGTGACACCTGGAATTCAGCAGGTCTCACACCTCTGCCTGATGATTTGAAGCTCTATTTTGAATATTGTGTTCAGTTTTGAGCCACTCACTACACAAAAGACAGTGAGGTGGTGGAGTGTGTCCAGAGTTGGCGAAGAGTCTCGAGAATTAAGTTTATGGGGAGTGCTTGAGGGACCTGGGGCTTTTTGGCGTGGAGAGAAGGAGACTCAGGGTAACCTTATCACTCTCTACAACTCCCTGAAAGGAGGTTGTACTGTGTTGGGGGTTGGTCTGTTTTCCCAGGTAACAAGTGACAGGATAAGAGGAAACAGCCTCAAGTTGCACCAGAGTAGGTTTAGATTGGATATGAGGAAAAAGTTCTTCACTGAAAGGATGGAGAAGTGATGGAATCAAGTGGTGAAATCACCACCCCTGGAAGTATTCGGAAAACAAGTGGATGAGGCACTTGTGTACATGGCTTACAAGGTTAGTGGTGAACATGGTTGTGCTTTGTTAATGGTTTAATTTGATGATAATAGAAGTCTTTTCCAACCTTAACAATTCTATAGTTCTCTGATGGAGTATGATGCACATTTCAAGTAAACCACAGACTGATTTAACTGACGTTCTCTTATATTACTCAAATCTAGTTCTTTTTGCAGATGTTTTGTCCTCCTACCTGCAAGGACAGCTGCAAGGACACTGTGGTGATCCAGGTAAAAGCAATAGAAGCAGAACCACTCTCAGCAAGGATAAGTACACAGGGAGCAAGATTAGGAGCCTTGGCACATCCAGGGAAGAGGAGAAATGAATTAACATCTCTATGGACTCCCGATATATTTTTGGGGTGTGTCAGGCAGCAGGAATGTTTTGGAAAGAATGAGGATTCTTCACATCAGCAGGACAGAGTATCTGTCCCTTGGAGAAGAAATATTCAATTTGTTAGAATTAGTACAGTTTCCTGAAGTCCTGGATGGTCAGACAGGAACGCTTCCTTAAAAAAAAAAAAGCCACTGTGTGTCCTTTGTGACCTCTTGATTGGATGATTTGCAAACAACTGCTGGAGGCAGTGCTTTGGTGCTGGCACTGAATTTCACAAAATGCATGTTACAAGAGCTTTCCTTTTCAAGATAACTACAGGGCAGCTTGGTGAAAGCATAAGTGTTTCAATCAAACTTCAGAGCAAAAGCTCCAAGTTTGTCATTTAGTGAGGGAAAGAAGGCAGCATTTTTTAAGGTAATACCAGGGAACAGTGAGTACCTCTCACCAGTAAAAGACCAGTAGAGGAGTGTAGGAGTACTGAGGTTCCAGGAGGCTGTCAGACTGCCCTGTTGGAGCCTGTTTTCCTTATTGCTGTCAGTCATTGTTGCTATCAGAATACTACACAGTCATATTTACCACAACTCAGTATAGTGGAGGTCCCTGCAGCAGTTCAATAGCTCAAGAACAGTTGCTACTTGTTCTGTTTAATTATAGGAATAAGTAAATCCAGATTTATAATTTGTCTACAAAGAAGTGATTTTCAGGGATCACACTGCGATCAGGTCTGGACAAAACCATGTGGTTGTTGCTGTGGGATTTGGCTGAAATGTTCAGAGCAGCATCTGATCACTGTGGATCAATTCTGTCCTGTAGATATCTGCATAGATTAGTGTGAGACCCTCTGCTGCCCTGTACTGGCACTGAACACTCAGCACTGATGTAAATCTGGGTGATGCAGGGATTGGTTAAGTAACAGATGAAAGGAGGATCATCAGGGACAGCCAGGCTGCTTAAAAATTGTGTGCTCTTGTGCTGCAAGTACATTCAGACTCTGGAACATGCATGTTAATCCCTGTAAGAATGGTCATGGTATTTTAGAAAGCACTGTTTTGAGAAGGGTTGGAGCTGCAGGGTGCAAGCTATACCTTTGAGTACCTTATGTCTTCGAGTGCTGCAGGGAGGAAGAGCAGAGGGTGGAAGGGGGGAACCACCTTCTGGCATGTGGTATGGAAAGGACATGGGGCAGACTACAGCGTCTCTCACTGTGTAAATTAGATATTGAAAGCTGGACAAGGATAGAAAGAGAAGAGTGCTGTATCAGAGATGAAAGAGCCTCTCAAGTGGGCAGAGCTGACCTGTAGGCATTCATTTTTCCCGTGGAAAAAAGACCAGGTACAGCCTCAGAGACGAGCATAAAGAGCTAATGAGTGAATTAGTTTTTGAGAAGGAGTGTGTTTCTACAGCCAGAACAACTGCCACATAGAATTATAACCTTTCCACATCCTCCAGTTAAGACTGAATATCCTTATGGAAGTTTTAGTCTTTAAAAAATAACTTTTCCATGCAGGTAACTATTGTGACTAAATTGGTGCTGCAAGGAAAGTTTGAGTAGGTGTGCTGTTCTTGTCTTACATGTTCAAGCCTCATTTCTCTCCATGGCTTGTCTAATGATACTGAAAATTAACACTGGCTAGTGGTGGTTGTTAGCTAAGCTTAGCCTCTTTGCAAGCTTTCTTTCCGTACATGTGATGGAGTTGCTGTACCCCTTTTTCTGGCAAGAACTTAGTTCCCCCCAACCCCAGCCTGAGAGGTGCCTCTTTGTCTTTGGCCGTGCTCCCCGCAGCTCACCCCTAACCATGCCTAGATATTTCTGGGGAGGAAGAAACCTGTCTCAGATAATAAGGTTTCTCCCTTCCTACAAACAGAGGCTTGGAGGGGAAGGGTGGACAGAGATGGGACCACTTACTGTAGTGCTGGAGTGCACAGAGTACAAGAGCTTAGGGTTTGTGCTCTGGGTTTTGGCCGAAAGATTGCAGCCATCTGGCAAACAAGTGTGCAGAACTTCCCTGCACACCCAGCTTCCTGACTTCTGGTCTCTACCAGGAGGGACCAGAACATGAAGGGCAGAGTAGCAGGGTTGAAGTCAGAGTCCAGGAAACATACTGCACAAGCTAAAATTATTTTAGAGGGGAGGCAGGGACATGGTAGGAGGTGAGTGCTTGCTAAGCCCTAAACCTGTCTTACAGCTTGGCTCTGTCCTTCCCTTTTTACTGTTGTTCCATCTCTGTGATTAGTCTATACTGCTGCTGTACATCAGCATAGCAAGAGCAGGTTTTTTCCTTTAAAAATAAATAAAGCAGGCCTTCAGAGAGCACAGCGTGTCAGACAAAAAGGTATTTGATAGTATTCAAATCTGTTCTCCAGGGAGGGTGGCCGACTCTCAGGTCCAGCATGCTGATATCCATAGAAGTCCTGGGAACCAGAGTCTGCAGCAACGCAGCCATGGAGCACAGAGGGTACCTTGCAAAACGTCAGCGTGCTCTTACTGCTGGTAAAGCCATGTCTGGCTTTGCTTCCTGAAACAGAGTTCCCTGCAAATAGTCTGTATGGGAGTCCTGCTGCAGGCTCCTAGGCAGGAGATCAGAGTTGCTGGCTGTCTTACTGTGTTAGGGGTTGGTTTTTGTAGTTTTCTTTTTTTTTTTTTTCCCTTTTTTTTTTTTTTCTCCCCATGTG
>VWZP01005842.1:8158-107865 GCA_013396995.1 Dicaeum eximium
ATCCAGTTATTAAAAAAAAAAACAAACTGGTGTAAGTTTATGAAGAACTTCAGGGTCCCTGAAAATCATACTTTTAACTAGCTTGCTACCCCTTCCTCAGTGCTGCCCTGCTTGCACAAAGCCTCTGTGTGACATCCCAACATCCCTGAGAACCCACTGGTCCTCCCCATCCCACCTGTCATCTTTTTACCAAAATGTGAAATCCCACCTCTGACCTTCCCACTTCCAGCTTCATCTTGAACCACACACACCCAGGTTTTATCCTTTTAGCTGGGGTTTGAACACTCCTTCAGAAGCCTGAAACTTTTTTCCACCAAAACCTGTCCCAACAGCTTTACCACCCTGAGCAAGCCCAGATCAGTGCTCTGGGATTGCCATGACAGCTAAATCCCTGCCCTGAGAACATGTCTGTACAATCCATGGCCAGATAATTTCAAAACACATGTCCAAGTCATCCTGATGGAGATGATCTCCCCCTCACTTCTGTGCAGATGCCCTGGCAAAGCCTGGCCTGGCTGTCCCTGCCAACGTGCCAAGCCCTCAGCCCAGCAGAGAGCAGCAGCTTCTCAGGGCTCCCAGGCACAGATTTGCAGAGAAAACCCTCTTACAGCACAACTGAGAGATATATGGAGGGGTTTACCCTTCCTCTGTCTGCTACTTATGGCAATTAAACTCCAGGTAGCTTCAACTTTGCAACTTCTGGAAGACCGCAGGAAAAAGATCTGAAGCAAATCTCAAATTTAAGTGATACCAGAGGTATAAGGTCTTTTACCAATTCAGGTGTACCTCATAAACCATCTACTTTTGTAGGAGATGATGCTGTATGAGACATTTAGCAGAAATAGGAAGCCAATTATTTATAACTTTTCCCCGTGAAAATGCAAGAAATAGAGATAATAAATAAAACCATGCTAAACTTATAAGTGCAAAGGACTCCTGGGTCACCCACGTTGTCCAAGTCCATTACAGAAAGCTCAGTTTCCAAAGGAGAGATTTCTTCATGGGGTTCTCAGCAGCAGCTCTCAGGTTCAGAGCCCATTTCTCCTGGCAGACACCAGTTTGGGCACAGTGTGAGCACTGGGCAGGATGCCTGGCACCAGCACACGAGGGTGACAGATCTGCCAGCAGCTTTCTTCAGGGCTCACTGCAGATTTGTGAAGAGTGGCTCTATTAAACAGCAGCTTGCTTCCAGGGCTTCAGAAATGGAGAAACTTCAATTGCAATGAGATGAACTATCTGAATCTCTCTCTGGTTTTCTTTGTGGCAGAGAAAACAATGCTTAAGAGTTGCATCCATGGGTTGTTTTGGCTCCTCATTTGGGTTTCCCTTTTTTGTGAGCAATTTTAGAGGGATTTTCAGCAGGCACCTCACCTGCTGTATCCAGGAGAATCTGTCAGCTTCCAGTAATGTTTCTGAAGGTTTCTCTGCCAGGTGCACACTCTGAGTCACAGAACATTTACTGCTTCACGTTTGCCTCCAGGATGATGGCAAGTGATTCCAGGAGCCTGTTCTATATTTGAAAACCATTTCAGCAGGCAGACTACCAGTTCAGTGTCCCTGTCCCTATAAAGATATCCTTTATGGCTGTGGAGCATTCCCTGCTGTTAGTACCAAACTTGCAAAAAAAAAAAAAAAATCCAGAGCTGTTTGTTTTATAGCATTCCGGGGCACACCTTAATGGCTCATTGTCAACATCAAGGACATAAAGAATTTGATTGCAGCACAGAGACAAGTCTCCCAACAGCCACTCCTGAGAGGAGCAGGCATGTTTGGTCCCAAAGAACCAGCAGGCTGGAGGATTTTGACTTGAGGAGAGGTAGAGACCCCAAAGCCTGGTGAAAAGGCACCTGTGGAGCCCATGAGTGAGGCCAGCTGGGCTGGCCAACAATGCACTCCCTGGGTATTGCTGGGGCTAATCTTGTGCTAGGAAATTCAGAGGCTGGGGAGATAAATTATCAAAAGGTGCTGGAGAGGTTTGGTGGCTCCAGTCCCTCCAGGCAGCCGGCTGGGGGTCCCTAGGAAGGATGGGGAGCTGCTGCAGCCAGTCCAGAGGAGACACCATGAGCAGAGGCTGGAGCTGCCATGGAGACAGTGAGAGAGTTGGGGTTGTACAGCCTGAGAAGGGAAGGCTCCTGGGACACCTTAGAGCCCCTTGCAGTTCCTAAAGAGGGTCTGAGATAAGAGAGCTGGAGAAGGACTTTGCACAAGGCCCCAGAGTGACAAGATGAGGGGGGATGGCTGCAAACTGCCAGAGGGAAGGGTTAGATTGAACACTAGAGAGAAACTGTCCCCTGTGAGGTGGTGAGGCCCTGGCACAGGCTGCCCAGAGAAGCTGGGGATGTCTCATCTCAGGAAGTGTTTAAGGCCAGGTTTGATGGGGCTTTGAGTAAACTGGTCCAGTGGAAGGTGTCACTGCCCAAGGACGGGCTTTTAAACTAGATGATTTTTCAGATCCTTTCCAATCCAAGCCATTCAAGGATTTTGTGGTGATTCTGTTTTGTAAAATGGCTGTATGGGTGTTGCTGGGTTATTGACCCATCCCCTTCCTCAGCCCTATTTTAGAACATATTCTGTTGTGCTGCCAAGATCTGTGCTGGCAATCACACCCTGCTGGCAGCAGAGCTGCCTCCTACACCCCACAGAGCAGACACCAATGCCCATCTCCCCTGGCAGGCTGCAAAAAACATTGGATGCTCCATTTTTAAAGCAAAATACCAAAGCTTTGGCTAACAGAATAGCCCCATATGTTTCTGAGTGTGCTGCCAAGGGAGGTTTTCTCAAAACCTTTGGGGAGGGGTTTTTGACAACGTGATGCCACCATGAATCCATCCTCCTCCTGAACTGTGGGCTGTCCATGCCCAATCTTGTGGTAGTTCACATGCCAACATCACAAACAGCCCTCACAACATCCTGTGTTTGGGGGACAGCCTTGCCCAGTATCAACCACAAAATGCTCAGAAGAATGGGCAGAGCCCAGCTCTGACAGCAGATTAGGTTCTGCCAGGAGCTGCATCTGGGGCTGTTCCTTACACAAATAAACAGGGATTTTACTGAAATACTGAAACGCTGAAATACAGGCACCAGCTCGCACCAGGACACTTCACATTTGCTGTCAGGTGAAGAGGTGAGCTGGCCAGGGGCTGGGGCTCAGCAGGGCCCCCCTGGGCAAGCAGGCTGCCATAAACACCCTGTGCTTCCTAACCCAGCACAAGGATGCTCATCTGTGCCCTGCACTGAGGGGTCTTGGTGTACCTAAGGCTTACAAAAGCTGGAAACAGAGATAAAGGCACCTGTGCCTTCCACAAAGGCCTCTTTGAACCCACCACCTTTACATGTCAGTGAAGCACTGCCCTTCCAGCAGGTATTTCCCAAAATATCTGCCCTTCCCAGACTAACAACACAGCTTCATCCAAGGGCCATATGGCATTGGTGGAGGGCAGTTAAACATCCCTAGAAAACGTCCACCTTTAATTAAAAGCAATATAATTTCCCAGCTCCCTGCAATAACATCACTCCCCAGCCCCCATGTGTGTGCTGCATTTCTCATGCAAAGGAGAGCAAGAGAAATGCAGCCCATGTCCAGCTGGTTTCTGCCTCAGCAGCAGCAGAGCTGTGCATGGAAGTAGCCTCCAAAGAGCCTTCAGCAGCTGCAGGGCTGCTCAGATGCTCCAGCCTAAACCCAAGGAAGTCTCCTCAAATAATTTATTTTCTTCAGGCTTGTCATCTTTTGGCCTCTTATATCTTTACTGTCCTGTTACAGATTTTCCTCCAGCTCCCTGCTCTGCACAGCCCTGTTTGCTAAAGCAGGCACTGCCCATCCCTGGGACACTGAATCCCACTGCCTGTGGCCACTGCAAGGATTTCTAAGTCAGTCTTGGCTGTGAGTCAGGTTTCCTAGGATGGACTGTTTATTGAGAATATTTTTATTTGTTATTGGAAGAACTGTCAGAAGAGAAAAAAAGCCCAACACATCCAGGTGAGTTTCAAGTCATGGTACAAATGGACTGAGCCTTCCCTATGTAATATAAACTTCAAACTAGGAGATAATTAGTAAAATATCATCCTGACAAATCTGAGTATTAGGGAATCAGAGGAATATGAACATTATATTTCTGTATTGAAAATGCTTAGTATGAGTTCTTTGACCAAGCAGGGGCCATTGGGACCCTCCAGCCTCACTGAGAGTGTGGGGATCAGTCATCAGCCCCTAAGAGCATGAACACTTTTACTCTGTGCATTTCTGCTTCCCTTCTCAGTGCAGCATTCCAAGGCTGTTGGCACCACACACGTGAGGGAAGGGACAAAGGTGCTTCATCCGTGATGAGATTTGACCAGAGCCAGACTTTACTGTTTGAGCTGTGGGATTGCTTTTAAATTCCTGCAGTTTTCCTGACCTAACACTGGGAAAGTGTCACATGCTCCACTTGCAAATGGGGATCTGCTCAACAGAGCTGCATCAATTCCTCTGCAATGAGTCTTTTCCCAGTGGGACAGAGGGGTATCCACTACATTGTTTAAAGGAAGAGGAAATGGACGTAACAGACCACAAGGAAGGTCACAGGGAAGCCTGGGAATGGGCAATTCTACCTCCCTTTGATTAATTTTCCTTTGTTTCAGGATGAGAACAGTTCACTTGGCCTGCTCTCATCCAGCTCCCCTGTTATGTCATATCCAGATTACTCAGTGGATGAGGTATTTGGAGTGTTACATCAGACAGATAATATTTGTTTATATAACTCAATCTTTTTCTCAGACTCTTGCTTCTCCAACTCCCTGAACAATATTTATATAAATATTTATATTTTCAGGAATGAGAACTTGTATCAACCTCAGGTTGACAATCATCTTCACTGTAATTGAGTACAAGTGGGTGCTGCAGAGCCTCACAGCATAGCCTGGGAAACTCTTTTGTTTCTTACAAACATCAGTTCACCAAACCTAGAATTATGCAGAGGAAGAAATAATTTCTGGTGTAACACAATTCTAAAATTTCTCCCAGCCTTGGGATGGAGCACTAGCCCAAAAGGGGACCAGAAATCCACCATAAGATGCCAAAGGTTTCAGTGTTCACTGCAGTGTCTGAGGCTGTGCTGTAAGTCCCTGATCAAATGCTGCTTTCAGCCTCTGCTTTTACTAAAACTTTTCCAAAGGTATTGCTTTTCCCTCCACGTAAAACAGAAGAAAGATTTTAAAGATTTTCTTTTCAGAGAAGAAAACCTTCTTACTATTACTAATATATTGCAGGGGTTGCATCCTGCATGCTTTAATGTGCTGCCCCAAGCCATCCTGGTATACTCCAGCCAGCAAAAACAATGCCAGTTATTCACCCTCCTGAGAAATCTCTTGCTCAAGCTTCATGAAGGTGCAATATGGGGCATGAAGGATGTTTTTGCAAGTAGGGAATGTCAGGCACTGTCCATCACCTGTAATTCATTCACATGAAATGCCACCCTTCCCTCTCACTGCTCGTGTGTCCTACTGTTTATTATCACCCTAATTTCCTGGCCAGAGGTTCTGTGACAAGAGCAGCAATTACAGGAAAGCTGCTCCAGCAACTTCAAAGGGAGTTTGGCAAACAGGTGCTGGAAAGGGCTCAGGGAAAACTTCAATTGCAACATCTGAGCTTGAAATCATTTTCCCATCCCAGTCTCCAGGCTCTGCCTTCCTGGCCATGCTGACACCGTCCTTCCCAACCAGCTGCAGGAAAACTGCTGAGGAGTGGATGCCCTGTATATCCAGTTTCCCTTTCCTTGGATTTTCTGCTTGCAGAGTCAGACCCTGCCAAACCTCTCCCATCTGCACTGCTCCAGTCCCAGGCAGGCACAGTTGCCCTGGTGAGGGCTGCCAGCTCCAGGCAGGGCTGCCACCCCCTCGTGGGATGAGCCCACAGCATGTCCCACCCTCAGAGCAGCTCAGCAGCACCAGCTGAGAAATCCCTCCAGCCCCGAGCCACGACACGTCAGCATGTGCCAGCACTGCTTCTTTTCCCAGGCTGTGGTTTGATAAAACAGTCAATCCACCCCTGGCATCCCAGCAACCAGATTAGAAAAAAAGAAAAAAAAAAAGAAAAAAAAAAAAAGAAAAAAAAGAAAAAAAGAAAGAAAACTCAGCTGCACAGCATTAGGGATTCACATGGCATAAACTTTCCAACAATTCAGATTTGCTTAGAGACAACACTGCTACGTTAACTTTGTGCAGCTTGACTCATCCATCTTTTCTGCAGCCACCACTGCAGCTTGGGAAGACAGTGATCCTGTCCCTGTCTGTGTCCCAGTGTTCATCACACAAACCCCTGCTCCTTCCAGCTGGACAAGGCCTGGCAGGCCCTGTGTCCCCACTGGTCCCCAAGCAGGATGCCTGGATGAGGGATGGGATGAACCTGGCATAGACCAGGGTGCTTTGAGGGCACTGCAGCCACGGGGGCATCTGCACTCAGCATCCCACCACTTTGTCATTTGCTTGGCTTTGCTAGAACTTAATGTTTAAAATGAAAAGTCCATTTATTACCCCAGGAAAATACAAAAGATTTTTTTTTTCTGGCATAGAAATTCCCTGGCTTTTTCACAGGAAGATCTATTGGTTGGTTTATTAGCTTTGAAAGCTCTCTATGCCTCTGAGACCTCTGCTGGCTCCGAGTTACGGTAATGCTGGATGACTCGGGTATTAATGCCAAGTTGCAAATGAGGTTTGCTCCACTGGGCTGGCTATCGAAAAGAATGAATGTTTTAGACCTAAAACTGCCTGTGGTCTCATTAAAAAAAATGCAGCTCTCCTGATTTTCTATTTATTTACCATTATAGGAATGATTCCATCCTGCCCTTTGCTTGTCCTCTGGTTAAAGTTTGCCTCTCTGGCAAAAGGTTCAGTGGGTTACAAAAGCACAGCTCAAATTTGGAAACTTACCCAGTACAAAATCCCCAAAGCCTCACTTCATCAGCAGCAGTAATTTTCCACGCCCACAACCCCTGGTGAGCCCCATTCCCAGCTGGCCTGAGCAGCTCTGTCAGCGAGCAGAGCCCCTGAAAGCCCTGGCTGTACCCCAGGGAGAGCTGGGCTGTGCTCCAGCAGCCTGGCCTGGCCAGGGCACTGCAGCCCCTGCAGCTGCACCCAGTCCCTAAAGGTGGCTGTCCCTAAAGGTGGTTCCTGCCCTTATTTTCCCAGCCCCATTCACCTCCAGTGAGACTGAGATATGGAAATTCACCTGCAGGGTAAATATCTTAAGTAAATAGCCCTGTCCCCTTCCAGAGCAGTTTTCCCAGCTGGCAGTGGTGGTGGTTGTGCAGCAGGACCACGCTGCCCGTGCATGGCTGCTGCCTGCTCAGGATTCCCTTCCTTTCCCTTGTTTCCAGCTCGCTGCGGCGCAGACGTAAAACAGAGCAGAACTGTTGACAGTGCTTCCAAGAAATGAATGCAACCAGAAAAAATTGGCCTGGAAAACAAAACCCATTCTGCTTCCTTTGCGAAAAGTTCATGAGGGCTGCCTGCTCTGCTCCTGTAAATGGATATACTTGTAGGTCCTTCTTCCTGAGCCAAGCTGTGTAACATGGTGCCCACATGGAGCACAGGGCACATTCACACAGAGGCAGAACACCTGTGAGGTGTTTTCCTTCTCATGCCAGAGCAGAATCTCAGAATCTCTCTGAGCTGCACATCAAACAACCCAAGTTTTGTCCTGGCCCTAAGGGCTTGTCCCCAGGAGTGTCAAAGGAAATTCTTCCTGGACAGAGGATCTGTGCAGCTTTCCAGGCTCTGGCAGGAGTCAGGAGTCAGCCAACAATAGCAACAAAATTTGTTCTCTTCTTTATTCCTACCCACTTAGCTGCTCTCTAGCCAGGAGCTTTCTTCCACCTTCATGGCTTACATAAGACCCCTGGAAGTCAGATATTTTTCCCTGGAGCCTCCAGGATTTGTTCCACCTTGAAACCTCTTCTGCTAGAAGACTCTCCCACACCATCCACTCCCCAAGTGCCCCAGTTACAAGCAGCTTAGCCTGACCCCAGGAGCTGTCAGTCCACAGTGATGTCCTGGCTGCTGGCCTGCCCACAAATATCTGCATTTCACAAATAAAGCAGGTTAATTAAAACCACTACATCTGCAACAGCCTGACAGCTCCCCAAGGGCCCTTATACAGCTAAGACTTGGGCAATCATTGGACTTGCAATGTACCATAATGCTCTGTAGACCTTTTAAATAGAGTGGTCTGGCCAAGATGTGGCTGGATTTAGTCCTCTGCTCAAAGACTGAAGTGCTGCCAAAAAAGTGAAGGCTGAACAATCAAAGGAGCTCCGAAGACTATTTTACTGAAATTATTTCAATTCAGGCGATACATAAAAGATGTCTCCTTTTAAAAAGAGGCCACCCTTCCTTTCATTTAAGAAGAAAAAGCTCTCAATGAACGTGCTCTGACATCTCACAAGACCTTCACCAAAGCAAAAAGCAGAAGCAGTAAGTTTGTGTTTTAATTGCATAATAAATGCACCTGAGTTCAGACTTGTACACTCAGTTCTGCCACACCCACAGGTGAGTTTAAAATACATCAGCCCTGACTGCAAGGACTCACAAACACAATAAAATCAGAAAAAAAAACAATTCTGTTTTTTGTCTTCTTGGTAAACTTCAAATCTTCATTTGGGTTCTGAAGAGATAATTTCCCATTGTTCCTGGCAAGTACCAGCAGGTCTCAGGAGCTTGTTCTGCAAGGATACAAGTGGGGATCAAAGGAGGCTGAGGAGCCCTGAAGAAGGGAAAACGAGTCCCTGACATGGAGCCCTTGTTGTGGCAGGATAAATATCACTTTTTAGCTGCAGCCAGAGCTCTGTATGTCAAAAACAATGTATTCTATCCAAACTGAGCTGAGCAGGGAGCTGCTTGAGGTTTCCCTGATGGACCTGCTCCGGTCACTGTGGCTGTGGAAGGTTTCCAGTGGGCAGCAGGGACAGGACACTGAATGCCTGGCAGGGGACAGGATAAAGGCAGAGTGGTGTCTGATGTTAAATGCCCAGCTGGCTCAGCAGGGAAAGCTCCTGAGCAGCAGCAGTGGAAATGGGGTGAAACATTTACGGTGTCACCTTCGGAGCTGCGTCACCATCGCAGGCAGAGCGTGGCTGCACACAGGGCCCAGGGTGAGACTGGTTTTATTCCTGCTCCTGCCACGTGCTGCAGGTCAAGCTTATAGTGCTTGGGTGAATTCCACTCATAACAAAGCTGGTATCTGTTGACTCTCCCAGCTGATTGTTTTGGATCAATAATTCATAGTTGCCTCCCTGGATACAGAGAGTTGAATGACAACTCGGATCAGAAGTGCACAGCCTTGCCCTGAGGACCTGCAGCTGATGACTAAACACCAATTCTGCTGTTGAGATCCTGTACTTTGACAGACCTTGGGGGCAGAGTGCAGGATATTTTCTAAGCACCAGTTGTGGAAAACCACTTCCCTTTCTGGTCCTGCACGGGGCAGGCAGTGGGCTGGTCCCTCGTGGGCAGGACAGGAGGTTATTCCAAACAGACACACGAGCTCCCCCGACCAAGGCTCAGGCTGCTGGCCTAATTAGGAGCTCTCCTGTGCAGGGTAAATGAACAAATTAGCCCAGCAGAATGCAATATGGGATGCAGAAATGATCAGCATGAACAGTGTGATCAGCATGAACATCTCAGTGATGGGAAGGGCAGCATTTCACTTGACTTCCATCTTAGGACATCATTCCCAGCACATGCCAATGTCCCTTCTTTTTTTAAAATGCTCATTGGCTTTTGCTCTCCTCCTCATTTGCTTTTGAGACAGGAAGATGTAGCCAAAACCAGCATTTTCAGAGAGGTGAGCACTGATCATTGAACTTTTTTTTTAGCAAAGGTTAGCTGCAGAAGATCACAGAACCACATTATCCCTTCTTTGGAATGCCCACATTGCCAGGATAACAGAATCAGGAGCTGAAAGTACCAGCTCATGTAATGCTACCAAAGAGAGCCCTGGGGGCTTTGCCAACCCTCTGCCCACTTCATTCCCTCCACACTTCTGTGTTCACAAAATACTGGGGGCACTTCAGTCTCAGCCTGCAGAGAAGAGTGAGTATTAATATTTTAACACATTGAACCAGGCTCCTCTCAGATCTGTGTGGTGAAAGAAAAGCCAAACCCACCAAACCTAGAGGCAGTAGATAAGCTGCAATAGGGACAATTCAACTAGTTAAGAAAATACCCTACAATTCTCAACAACAAAGGTGATAGAATTCTGAACTGGGGCAATCAAATGTTGATAGTGCAATTTCTATCCTGGAAATATTCAAAGCTTTCCCCAACAAGGCACTGAGCACCCAGGTCTAACTGAGCAACTTCTAACTTTAGTGGGGTTGGACCAGAGACCTTCAAATGTCCCTTCTGATCTAAACTGTCTTAACTGACTTACTGGTCTAGGCTGTAATCTGGGGTTATTTTGCAGACAGGAGGAGAAAGCAGGTGAACAGGAAAGAGATGTAAGATCCCCCAGGCAAGAACAAGCCTGGCAAATAACCTGGTTTGGCACTCAGCCTCACAAGAGACAGGCATGGCACTTCACAAGGGTTCTTCATCCTGCTGGAGAGACAAAGATACATTGGGAGAAAATTCACAGCAGGGTCCTCCTAGGGAACTGAGGGATGAAGGATTTAGCAGGCACAAACCACGCCCTGGTACTCACCAGGAAGATGATGATGAAAAGCTCATTAGGTCTTCTCTGGGTCAGAGATTCAGAGTTAAAACAAACACAAGGTAAGTCTGAAATCACTTTATTGGAAAGTTTCATACCAGAGTAGTCAGTCAGAAAAATGATTAAAGTGTGATACAGTAACTTCACAGACAAGCCCCTCCCACATCTCAACTTCAGGCCAATTCATTTACAGACGTCTCATCCCACTCAGTTTTTCAGAGACTTGTGATGTCAGTGAGTTTCAGTGCAGCACAGGGAGCAGAGTCTGTTTTTACATCCAATTAGATTAGCTATGACTGAAATTTTTCCTGTGAAAAATGGAAGTATGAAAGGGTATGAAAGCCCCTGTAGGTCTGTTGAGAATGTTGCTTACAACATAAGGCATCATTGCCATGCACCCCAGCTCATTCAGAACAGACTGAAATATTCTGCCACTGTAACAAATATTTTGCCAATAAAAATCTTTTAGAAAAACAGTATAAAAAGTTGACATATATATATAGCATGAAGCTACCAAAAAGTGACTGTGCCATTTTCCCCCTTATACAAATAATATTTTTTAAAAATCAGAATACATGAGTAATTCACCCAGTATATAACACATTGCACCTTTCCAGAATACTCTATGCATTAGAAGCGCCATACAGTACGTGGGCAGTTCCAAGATGGACTTGTAACTCCCCTTTAGTTCTGCTTGTCTCCAGCCAAGAGTTTGGCTATCTCAGGTTTAGGATTTAGAAATCAGGAAGCTGCAAGATGGCAAACCAAGTATTTGCAAATCAGTACCATTTCTTCTTGGGAAGTAGAAGAACCCGTAACAGGAATCTCTTGATTTTTTAAAAAAAATCATATATTACTTGTTGCTGGTGTCAGTGAGACAATACAGTTTGAATGTTTGTATGTCAGTTTTTACCTGCAGAGTACCCCTCCCTGTGCCAAAGAGAAATCACTGCAGCACCTGGCAGTGATTTCTGGCCTAACAAGAACATACAGCCAAACCATAGAAGTAAATAAAACCAGGTCAGTTTACTTTGTTTCATGACAAAACACCGTAAGACACCAAAAGACACAGTGTTGTAGGCCTGCTATCTGAAAATAATTAACATTGATTCCTCAATCCAATTTTCAGTCACCTGGAGGGTTTTAAATAGAAGAGCAATTCCTGTCTTGCCCCTTGCTTTTCCAGGCACAAACTTCAGTCCCAGTAACCATGCACAGCTATGCAGAAAAGGAATTGAAGATACTGCTGTGTGGAACCCACCCTCTATCTGGTCACTTAATCTTCTCAAGTAACTCAGCAAGAACTTACTAACTCTCCATAAAACCTTGAAGAATACCAGCAACGGCCTTTAGATCTGAGGAGATACAAATCAGATGATTTGATGGAAAGAGCACTAACCCATCCTAGTACAGGTGGTACAGGGATGGAGTTTTTTGTTAGGGGGGATTTTTGTTGGCTTTCTTTAACAGAGAGCTGGCGGCAGCCAGAGCCCCTCCCTGCACAAAGCGTACAAAGTTATCTCCTGCCAGAGGTCCCAGGGCATAGAGCCCTTTCTCCTGAGTGCACTCATGGGTGAATGGATCAACATCTATGGGATTCCTCTTTGGATTGACTGGCTGGCCACTGTCCACTGCCAAATCAATGCCATCATTTGGCAGAAAGGAGAGGTTGGGGTTTGAGCCAGTTAGAACAAGAGCCATGGAAATTTTATAAGCTTTCTGACAGCCGTTCTTGTCCTGAAAGATGCATTTCTTGTCCTTGCCAAAGGAGAGCACGTGATGCTCAGGGAAGCTGATGTAGCGCTCATAGGGCCCAGCACAGGCAGCTGTCTGCTCTTTCATCATCTGATGGACTTTGTGGTATTCAGGGTACATCATTTTGGGGAGCTGGTTAAAAATAAGGCCCGGATCAGTGACTCGTCTCCGAAAAACGTGGATCACTGGAATATTGCAATGGTGAGCAAAGAGAATCGCATCAGCAGCTGTCAGACCAGCACCTACAATCAAGACTGGATCTGACATGATGCCAACACTGTTGTTTTTCACTGCTTCTTCTAGGGCAGAGTGGTGGTGGTGGACATGGGAAAGGTTTTCTCCCTTGACCCCGAGCCAGGTAGGATTGTCGTACGTTCCCGTAGCCAGGACCACGTTCTCAGCACAGATGGAGAAGGGCTCCTTGTCACCTTCATTAGTTTTGAAAAATCCATCCACCTGAAAAACCTCTGCACTTTTTTCATTAGCGTTCCAGAGTGAGTCACTGTCCTCCTGTAGATCTTTCTGGGAGTGGTTGGAGATGCTCTCTGCACTCACTTTCCTCACAGAGGTTACAACAGTGCCACATTTGAAATTCTTCTTCAGCCCTTTCTTCACCACATAATGTTGGTAGTATTGAGCAATGTCCTCTGCTGTGGCTCTATTGTTTCTGAGGCCTCTGTAATGAAGTACAAACAAAGGTCAAGCAGCAGTTAAGTAAGAGTCTGGAATTTGTCCCCTCTTGCACTGAATGTATCCTAGAGCCATCTATCCTGGCACTACCAAAGACTGACCTAGTTTCCCCCAACTTCAGCAAAGTTATTCCTGACATATAGAGCTAACAGCCAGGTCCAGAAGCTGTTGGACAGAGGCAGCTTTCTCTAGCATTAATCCCAACCCCAAGAACATGGTTGATTATTTAAACCTTCCTCTAATATTTTTCTTCCATTCAATTTTTAACACCTGGACATCTAAAGATTAATTGTGACACATGCCAAGAGAAGCAGCACCTCAGAGAATGCACACTAGCTGAGCTGACTGCACCTGCATCAGGGGCAGCAGCAGTGGAAGACAGGTAACCATGATTTCAGGCTTTACTCAGAACTCATGGCCACAGATTCATCTCCCCAGTGGGTGTGGAGAAGGACACATTCCAAGCAGCACTGCAACTTTATCTGAATCACTCAATATAGAATGGACTGGTTTTGGGGTGCAGGAGGGTGTCCTTTCTCTCAGTAAAATCATCCATAACAGATGGGTAGCTACATTCAAGAAGTTCATTCCAGGTTCTCTAAAAATCTCCAGATGTTTGCAAATGATCAGACGTGGATATCTCACCTTCTCTTTTGCTTTAACCACTCTTTGAAAGGGAGATCTGGGAGTCCCATCCATTCCCCTCTGCTCAGGGTAACCATAGAGCCCTCTATAGACTGGAACAAGAAGAGCAAAATTACTTTAATTTTTTAATGTAAAAAGCGAAAGGCAACTTTTCCATGTTTCAATATGGCACAGATTAAAAAACAGGTAATTTCCTCTGATCTGCTGTCATGGATGAAACCATCCATGTTCTCCAAAAAGAACAAGACATGGGGAATATAAAGGCCTCTCATGCTTGTTTTCCCTTTAAACTTTCACTTGTCTATGTACATAAGATACAACACATCTGACTGGCATTTTAGAGGAGTTTTTCTCTCTCCAGCCAGCACATTTGGCCATTACACAACGCACAGACCCCAGCTGGCTCCAAGTCACTTACGTGCCAGGCACCTCCAGGAGCGTTTCTGCCAAGGACCAGGTGGGGGATGGCTCTGTCAGGCTCATGCCACCAGGTGAGCACAGAGTCTGCTGTCCCTCCAAAGTCTGTGTCTGGGTGCTGCAGAGTATCAAACAGAAGAGCCACAGGGCTGTGGGATCGTCCCTCCAAGCCTTCAGACAGATACTCCAGATCCTAGAGAGAGAAAGGCCAGATGCTCAAAGCGCATGTACTGCCAGGCAGCAGACTGCTTGTTACTCCAGCATCTCTGACCAGGGGTTTGGTGTGCTGGGGAAGCGCCTTTACTGGCACACAGACCTGCTCCTGCCAAGGGCTGCCTCGAGGATTTTAGCAGCAAGGCTGGCATTTCATACAAGGGAGATCTGGATTACAAAGCAAAATTTGCTTAAGGCTCATTCTGTCTGTGTACTTTGAAAATCCAAGCAAGGTAATCACTTATGATACACCCCTAGGTGTTACTGGGATGTCATACTGTTTATCCTTACACTAACCTGGTCCAAAACAGGGACTTCTGGTGCCTCTTCCAGTTTTCTCTGAAGAATAGGATTAGGATGAACAGAGTGTCTTTTGAAGTAAGGGGTGTAACCTGACAGCAAATATGAGAGACAGATTCCTGAAGGTCCATTCCCTGAAAAAACAATTAAGAATAACTTATACTTCTGGAGATAGAGCAGTTCTTTGAGAAGTGTTTCTAATATGCAGACCAATTCAAATGACATGACACTGCTACGGATACAGGGGATTTCCTGTTCCAGCATGGACTTATTGGATGGAGTTGGGAAAGTCATGTTACCCTTCACCTCACTTGCTCCTATTTGCATTTGCAAGGTCCTTAGAACTTGCTGAAAAGACACAGGGCTAAATAAGTCAGAGGTTGCCCTCACCTGAAGCTTGGAGTCTCTAGCATGGTGATGAATGGAGTTATTTCTCTAAAATTAGAGGTTTAGAAGCTGATCAGGGGCTGACCAGGGGCCTCAGCTCTCCTGGAAGCACATTTCACACCAGTGCAGAGTAGTTCACTGTGCACAGGATACAAGATCCAGAAAAGTGAGTGACTGTTGGAGTGAAGGGAGCCAGTTCTTCTCAGCTAGAAATTCCATCTTTAAGGGATATTTGGCGATACATCTTTGACTAGTGGTTCTTGAGGACATTTTCAAATGGGAACCAGCCCTACTGTGGTACTGCAGTGTGTTAAGGAAAAAGTCTCTCTGCCATGCCAAGACAAGCCCTCAGAACACAGCACTTTGAACAGGTTGCTGGATGGATGAACTCCTTTGCTGACCACCCAACAGCCAGTGGAAAAACTAAATATATGTGACTCCAAAGCCCACTGAGAGAAGCCTGTGGAAAGTTTGCACATGTTTAATATTTTACAGTGTCTGTATCAGTGTCAGCCTTACTGCTGTGTGACCAAAATCCCTGACAGTGCAGTGACGAAGAGGGGAGGAGAACCCAGGTGACAGCAGCCTGTTGACACAGTGCCAGTGCTCAAGGGTGACTGGAGCAAAGGCTGATCCTTGAGGATGCCAAAAGAGGGACGTCAGGGCTGTAAAGCCAACACTGAGCTATGTAAAGGGCAGTCCATGTCACAGCTGGGGACAAAGGCTGCTGTGCTGAGCACAGACCAGCAGCTGCAGGTCAGTGTTTGGAATATTCCATTTGCAGGAAAGTTAGCCAAAACCAACAGCAACAGATACTGTAAACAAACTAAACTGCAGCTATAGTAAAATATAACGAAATTCAGAGGAGGTATCTAAACCAAACTTCACCACCTGAGTGCACAACACTTGGCGACTACACAGAGAGGATTTATTCTGAACTATGTCTAAGTTTGATATGGATGGTCACAAGAACCTCTGAGGCTCAAGCTATTTTAAAATGCAACTGCTTCCATGAGGCTGCCAGCAGAGCTGAGGGAGCACACAGCCTTCCTGGAGCAGGGCCTGGGGAAGTAGCTGGAACCTTCATGCAGTGCTGCAGTGAAACAGCTGGGCTGCTCCAGTCCAACGGTGCAGATCTCCACACTGCTGCTTCTGGGGCTTTGGTGGCATCTCCACCCTGGGTCCCTGTAGAGGTGCACTAGGGAGGTACCAAAATATCCTCCTTCCCACCTAGAGGCTTCTACAACTGAGCAGCACGAAGTCATTCTCAGACAAGAACTTGCTAGTAGTAGAACCCTTGTCAAACTTGCTATTAGCAAGGATTAGGGGTGATTTGTACAGTGCTCTAAGTTTGGAGCAGCTGCCTTGGGTGCTTTGAGTTGGATGCCAGAGAAGAAGGGAAGCCAGCTGTGCAAGGTGTGAAACACATGCTCAGAGGAACAAGGTCCAGCCCTGCACAGCTCATGGTGGGTCAGAGGGGAAGGCACTCACATCACTACTTTGCTCCAAGAATCACCTCACACTGCCAGCTCCCTCTTGCCAGGGAGGCAAGACAGTTACTATATAACCTGCTTTTTAAACTGGTAGATAAATGCATTTTATAAGTCTATTAAATCTGTACAAAATCAGTGTAGCTCGCTCATGTTTTAAAAGAAATCTGTGAAAATTTTCAAGAAACCTTAACAGCATCTGGAGCACTTTCTAAACAGACATAATGGTGAAAAAACTCACACAAACCTACCTTCAATTAAAGCTCTACAGATAATCACAGCAAGCTGATTACCTATCTGTACTGAAAAGGTTTCAAATCTTTCTAAATATCCAACAGAGAAAAAGCAGGCTCAGATGAACTGATGCTCAAAAGGTTACCAATTTTACCATTAAAAATAGGTATGTGTTTTAATTTGTAAAATATCTTGTTCCTTCTCACAACTCTTAGAGATCTCTCTCTCAGTATTGTGGGAAGTTTGGCTGTCTGGGAAAGGATGTAGAGACAGGAGTCAGGCATTTCTGGTTTGAGTGAGAACATGTGGAACTGGAACAGAAGTTGAAGATAGCAAGTCCAAAGCAAGAACAGCAGTGCTGGCAGGAGAAGGCTTACCTATGATCACAACAGGCAGTGTCCTGAGCCCACTCTTATTTGAGGGTCTGGTCACTAATGGATACATCTTCCTGTCTGGAAGCATTTATGCTCTGGAATCTACCTGCTGCAACAAATATGTTTGGAATTATTTTCATTTTTTGACCAAAAAACCACAAGCAAACAAACAAGAAAAGCCCCACAAGATTTTCTCCAGCCCACAAACTCAGGCTAATCTCAAGTGTCACCCTTGCATTGCAGACTGTCACATTACACTTCCACACTCAGGACAGACCTCCTTATCTTTTTCTCCTCCTGACCCCCAAAATCCAAGGATGATTCTCTGATTATGTATCACAAAAGGGAGAGAGAACAGTTATCTTTCTTTTTTGCACATGAATTCCAGTTACTCCAGGACAGTTGGCAATTTTAGTAATCCTTTGACTACATTAAATGAAGTGTTGCAGCTTGTTAATAAAAACTTCACTTCTGACCATACTCTGTAGAAAATTGTATCATTATCACAAACATTTTTTAAAGTAACTTGTGCATTTACTGATAAGTAAAATAAACCTGACTCAAGACTTCTGCCCAAAAGCTGTAAATCCCCTGGCTGCATTTTCCAATAGGTACCATTCTATCACTATGGGGTTTTTTGAGAAGTGCTAGTTTAGTTCTGGAACCTTCTTTCTTAATTTTCCAGAAAATTGAGAGTTCTAAGTCTGAACAAGTAAATAACAAGTCTTTGAACAAAATTTGCATCATAATTACCTTGGAGACTAAGATCTCATTAGTGTGGAATCTACAGAACTAATCTGATCATTATGCAGACATCCAATGAACAGTGAATATTTTTGCCATTCCTGCAGGAATCCTACCACATCAAACAATACCTTCTTTAGTTTTCCATGGAATTTAACCCTACTGTCACTAACCTAGAGAAGTTATTTTTACCACAATAAAAACGAGATTTCTGAAATTCAGCACAAGCTTTTAAGTTATTCTACAGAAAATCCTCTCTTTTTTATAAAAACCTTTTTCTCATTTTGGAAAGCTAAGCAAAAATCCACGGGATGACAACTTTGTCCAGCAGGGCATGCTCTCCACACCCTTTCCAAGGGCAGAAAGATCTTTGGCAAGTGCAGTACACACTTCCATAAGGCCTGGCACATCACTGCCTTTGACACAGTTATTGCAGCAAATGTCTTCCTACAAGAGTAATGCCCCTCTTTAAGCCTGGCATTTATGTCACAGCAACTCCAGCACAGTGCAGGACCCTGGGGCTGAATGGGCAGCCAGGAAACCACCAGTGAGTTTACAGTTTGCCAGTTCCAGGCTGGAGCAGGAGTGTTGTGGGGGCATTTGCCTGCAAGGATGTGCCAGCTCTCATACACACCAAAGTACAGCCATGGCTGGGCTCAACAGCTCCATTCCAGGAGGACTGGGGTCATCACATAAGGCTTACAAGATGAATTCAAAGCTAGCAGCCTTGTCCAAATTTTTGGATCACAGTTTAGTGACACTTACTGGTTGCCTGCTACCACTTAACTAAGCAGTAGTTTAAGACTCTCGTGCATTTTGCCTGACAGGGCATGAACCACTTAAAAGACATTATAGTTGTGCTTTCTAATTTAAGTTATTTGAAGCACCTAGCTTTGAAGAGAGTTGGATCTCAATGAAACTTATGTTCCCAGTTTAATTGAGGCTCAAAGGTAGCTGCATTCACTACAGAAGATGAACTCCCCTTAAGGCATCCCCACATTCCTGGGAGCTGTGGGAGCACAGCCCAAGTGCCCACGGGTCTCCCTGCCCTTTTGGGTAGGTTCTGCCACATCAACCAAAACCTGCACCACCTTCAGCAGACTGTGGTCTAAGTTCACCCCCAAATAATTTCTTCCCACAAAGCTCCAGAGTTGCAATAGGTAGAATTGCAGCCGGGGCTGCCAGAGACACCAAAGGAACAGACACTGGTGTGACCAGTCAGGTATTCCCCTCAGACCAGTCAGCTACAGTGTCTACCTGCAGGTTAGCACAAGTTTCTTCTCCATGATAACAAAAACTCCCTCTCCATCACTATATTACACAAGAAGAGAAGTTCTTATTAATTTTTCTTAGCACAGACTACACATTTCTGTGAAACTACTGGGAGCCTGGAAGAGGAAAGCAAGATCTCTGGAAGCAATCTTCCAGAATTTCTGCTCCAAAGCTCCCTGCAGCAGAATGCATGGAAAAACTGCATGAACAGCCGTGGGATTTTTTGCTGGAAGCAAGGACTGCTGAACCAGCCCAAGAGAGCACATGGCAGCAGCTCCAGGGCAGCAGCAGAGCCAGCACACAAGCGAGGAGCCTGCGAGTGAGGCGTGAGCACAAATGCTGGATGCCAGCATTTTCCTGGGGGAGCCTGAAGGGGACAAAAAAGGCACAAGCCAGGAGAAGACAGCCTGGCAGTGCTGTTTGCTTTAGGGAAGGTTGCCTTGGCTCCTGGCCATTGGACTGTGCCACCCTTCCCCACCCTGATAAAGCACAACAGCCCCAGGATCACTGATAACTCCCTCCTCCTTCCACCTCCCCCTCTATGCTGGACCTCCTGACACACGAAAGAGGAGCAGTTTCTGAAATTAAACCAAACTTTAATAGCTAGAGGAGCACAATGGTTAGTCTTATGCAATTACTGGATCTGTGCACATATGTGACCATTTTTAACCATGGATTTATTCCGTACCTGGGTTCACAAAACCCAAACCCCTAATGACATTTTAGTGCTACACGCTTTGTTTCCTGAAGATTTGACACTGACAATTCTGTCAACACAAGATTAATCATCCTAGCATCTCTCTACAAATGGAAGAAATCCCTTTCACATCCTACGGCTGCCATCTCTATAATTCATATATCATTCTTATTTTTAAGTAGAAAGTGAATCAGGTGCTGAACCTGTTTATAGCTATTCCCATCCTGTAGGCTAAAGGTTTGACTTCTGGGGGTAAAACTCAGAGCTCAGAGCATCTCAGGCATTTTAGTTTCAGGCCGAACATTCACCTTTCCTGCCATTAGACATTAACATGGATTATTTTAATATACTTTTTTTTTCCCAGTCTTAGACTCCTATACATCAAAACCTGGGCAGTTAATACAGTGCAGCAAAGACTGTTCTTACAGAGGCTATTGGAAAGCAACAGGACATTAAAGTTCATTGCAAATCTATATTGAGCTAGTTAGCCCCAGGAAAAAGCCTGAGGCAGCAAGAAACTTAAGACTGCTCTTCTCACCCTCCTTTTGTGTAGTGTAGGCTGCTGGGCACTCACACTTAGTCAGCTTAGAGACACTGAGTTTGGCTCCTGCTTTGAGCTTCCTCCTTTAAATGGATGTCCCTTTCCTCCTCCTCTTTTGGGAGAGTGCAGCAAGTTTCACAACTTGGCTTCTTGCTGCTCCCAAAGCATTCCAGTGTCTGTGTGATGTTACATAATTGTTTCTGGCTGAGAAGCACCCAGCTCATGCTGGGCCAAGCTCTGCATACCTTCCTGACACAGCCTCATGTCCAGAGGGACTGGAACTCTCACACTCGCCCAGTGTGGCTCTCACCAGTTCCAGGCTGCAAGGCTGAAACGGGTTTTAAGTGAGCAAATGAACAAGCAAAGATACATTTAGCAGGACAAGGGCACTCTGTGATCCTTGGAGAAATAAAAAGCCAGGTTACATCAGCCATGTGCAGACAGCTCTCCCTGTAACAGCTGTGAGGTTTTGCTAAAGTAAGAATCACCAAGTGTGGCCTGAACAGCACATGGGGAGAGTTCAAGAGAGCAATTCAGTTGGGGTATAAACACTGGGGGAGAATAAAAGAGGTACCACAACACTCAGTTTTAAAGAACTGTTCTAACAGAGATGCAACAATAGTTTTCTCAGCTTAATTTCCTTATCAACTCACTTGTTTCACAGTTTAATATTTAATTAATTAGTACTTAAAAAAAAATAATAGAGATCTGGACAGCTTTTACATTTTATACTTCCCTACAGTTGTTCTCTCCTTGCATCATCACTCTTACATGTCAGGCCACTTACCCCCAAACACAATTTCTGTGGAAAAAAAATCAATTTTGTGGTATGTAACAACACCTTTCTAAATACGCCCCTGTGATACTCAGAAACTGATGTTAGGGTACACCAGACAGAGCTCTCTGTACTTATTTGGAGCCTCCTTACCTTTAGCAGCAGGTCTGATGAGAGCTGGGATCTTTGTGAAAGTGACTGTACAGTCAGGAGAGCCACCCAAACTACAAGCCTGGAATCCTCTCTCTGCTCTAAGACAGCTGTTTAAATATAGTAGGCAACCAGCAGCAAGAGAGGAGAGGAGGAGCCAAAATGACTGGAGGTGGAGCAAGGAAAACACTAATAAGCATGAGTCAGCAGGAATATTTCCCTTCCCAGCTCCTGAATGAATGAGGTAGAAAAACTTCCTTAGTAATGTTCAGCTGACTCTGTGACTACAGCAAAAGCAGGCTGACAGGACCCATGCCTGTCAGAAGTCCTGCACTAAACAAATATTTCTATTTTAACTCTCAGGGCATTACAGATATATAGTGAGTCTGAAAATATTGATTTCAGTTTGTATTTCTTTTTCTTCAGTGAGATAAAGTGTTATAAGCCTTTTGCACAGTAGCAGAAAAATGAGTTAAACTGCTTCCATAAAACTTAGAACCCACCAGGGGTTTCGTCCAAGGTATCTTACTCAATTCAGGGAATCATCGATCTGGCTTGCTAAATTTAAAGTGCCTTTCACAAATGAAATACCTTTATGCCAAACTGTTCAGTTCAAGTAGTAAATGCAGCACATGTTTATCTCTGAGGCCATCTGTTTGGAAACCACAATTTCCAGGAAATCAGGACTGCTGATAAACAGTTAAAATGCATACTTTCATTCATATGATCTAAAAGATAAAAGCAGTTCATGAGCAGGATTTCTCTGCTCTCACAACCCCCATCAGAGCAGAATACTCGATATAGAACTCCATTTTAATTCCACCAGAATAAGTTGTTTTGATAAATGTGAAGCAATTGTTTTGCTCAAAGTTTAGTTACCAGTCAATCCTTTGAAAAATCTGACTCAGTAAATGCTGTCAGACTGAAGGGAGTGGGGAGAGGGGTAAGGACTCTTTCAAGTTTCCTGGGCCTTCATCCAAGGTAGCATTTGCACAGAGCTCTTAAATAACTCATACTGATTTTTTGACAGCAAAGGCTTTTGTATGCATTATTCAGATATTTATTGGCATGTAACCAATGTGTCCATGTCAGCCATGGAAAAATTAAGCTTTCAGAGAAAATAAGGCATTTGTTTGCTTAGGTGATTTAAGACTACCCTGTTCCTAGGTTTTTCAAATCTGTCTTCAATATACTGCAGTGTTGCATGTCAAACATTGTAGAACAAAGATGTTCAAGTCTCTACTTGCTGATACCATAGATACATGTCAAAACCATATATGATGCTTTGGCTGGCTTTCTACTAAGGAAAATTAGGAATACTTCCTATGTGGGCAAATCTGCAGAAATAAAGTTGCCCTCTCAGTAAAAAAAATAAAGGACATCCTGTCCATTTCCTACTAGAATTTATAAAACTAGAATCTCTATTACATTTGCAAATAAAGCCAGGATGTCTTTCCAAAACCATGAGCTCTATCATAGTTTTCTACACAGTACAATTCTTTACAGGAATAACCCACTGTCCTTTATTTGCTTCTACAATAAGACCATTTAACATAGCAGTTTGGGGGCTTCTTTTTTATTGATATCCCAAGAAACACATCCCACAGAATAGACATATATCAAAGTAACTGTTTCTCCTTGAGTACCTTGACCGCAAATGATTCAGCCCAACACTTTGGATAAACTTTCCAGAAGTAATTGAGCAATCTGTAGTTGGCCTTGCAGCCAGCCCCTGACATACTAACTTACGAAATTCACTTCTATTTTTTTTTTCCTGAACTGACAAAGCCATTTTGTTGGTGCACAGATTTAAGGACACAGCCATAACACTGTACTGGGGAATACTTTGCACCTGAACCACCCCTATTCCCTTAGAAAGACATTTCCTTGTTAATAATTGACTTTTCACCTCAGGTTATGTAAGTTCTCCCTGTCCATCTCCTACTCATGAAACCTGTCAGATAGACCTGATTCTGCTGTCTCCTGATTTGGGGGAGCTTAAGCTCTGGTGTCAGAATTCATTGCTGCTGAAAGCTCATGGCAGAACCTTTCCTACAGCACCTCTCCAGCATCCACCCTTCCCCCTAGCCAGCCTTAAGGTGTACCAAACTCTGTGCTAAATGATCCTGACAAACTACATTGTTTCACTCATTAGAACTTCATGTTCTGTTGGTTTTTCATAATGAGAGGAACACTCCCAGTGTGATCCTCCATGGGCCAGTAGTGCTTTGATGCTTTAGTGTTTCTCTCGATTATGGTAAAACAGAAATCTAAAATTCTGCAGGTTTTCTGCCTAAGAGAATATAAAGTGTTCCATTCACTCACTCACACACAGAATGCACATCATTAATCTAAGACAGAATACAAAATCAAGTGTTGGGAAATCTGATCAAGTAGTTCTGTTTCATGTGGTCTCTGTGCAGAACCTACAACCCAGCTTCACTTTGCTGCTGCCTAAAGCACCTCCACCTTACCACCCAGAAAAGCTTACACTTAGAGCTATATGTTAGCTTATTCATCAAAACTAGGACCCGCATATGTAATGATAACAAATGGTTTGACATCAATACCGTGACAGTTTACCTGGTTTCTTTTTGCTTCAGCTAAGAAAACCTACATTTGTCATAAACACCACAACCCAGACCACATCAGCAAGATGTCCCTTGTAAATGTTGTGGCAATCCCCAGTCAGAAGCAGCAAGCTGGGGCCATACCACCTCTGAGAGCAGCTGGATGTCTGAGATATGTGACTTGCTCTGCTGAATGACAGAGGTAAAAGAGCCTGGGAAATCCCAGACAATTGCTAGGTCTGACAGAAAAAGCAGCTTAGGCAACTCTGCAAGTATTAGACCCAGTTGTGCTCTCAGTTAAACTTGTGACTTCCTACATGTGTTTGTGCTTTCACATGGCTTCCTCTAAAGAAAGATTTGGCCCAGACCACGTCCTAACTTTCCCATGTCCCAGCCAAGACCATATCTGTTGTGTGTTCATACCTCTTTTTGCACTGTTTAGGCAGCTGGGTCCAAGGGAAGACAAGTAAAGGTTCACTGCACCCTTTTGTTGTTCACAGGAACAATGACCTCCCAGTCACATAAATGATCAAAACCGTTTTGTCTTAGTAACTTGCAAAATGGTTAGAGGAAAGTAAAAAGCAAAACCTTACATTTTGCCGGAACTATTTAAAGATGGTGATTTTTGCTTTTCCCCATTTTCAATTCATTACCTTGAAATCATTCCCTGTCTGTTCGAAGAGGGTTGTCTTCCCAAAGCAGTGAGATGAAACCAAAGATTTTCACCACCTTTCACTGGCCAGGGGCATCAGCCACTTCCACCACTTTCTCTCAAAAACAACTGTTAAGAAATAAACCTGGGGAGGTGACAATCAATCCCACTACCCAGGAGGGCTGTGAAGCTCTAGTGTCTGCATTCACAGTCATACCCTTGGCCACTCTGCAGCAAGGACCTGGGCACAGCACACAGTGTGTGCTCTAGTGCCAGTGCCAGTGCCTTGCTGGGACATCCCACACCTCCTGTCTGCCCAGGCTTGGGGAGCAAGAACGGAGAGTGTTGGCAGAGAGTCCCTATAAGTTGTCCCTATAAGTTGTCCCTATAAGCACACCCTGAAAGAGACATTCCCAGTACAACACTGGGATGCAACAGTGGATATTTTGCAAGAATAGTTTACATGTGAAGTATCTGTGTAGAGAAGCAGCAGAGTGCCAAGTGGCTGTGCAGGCATTTCCTTAGAAAACGGGCCAGGATCACCATTTCCCTCCTCAGATGGCTGGATGGTAGCCAAATCTAGGGTGATTTCTACTTCCCAGCACACATGCTTCCTTTCAGAAACTAGTAGGATGCAAAGAGTCCTTAGGCTCCAGGGACTACAGTCATGCATGTTTCCCAGGACTGGATCTTTGTAGATTCTTCGTTCCCCAAGTGCCACAGGCAGAGGAAAGCTCAGCTCATGTGCTCTGCCCTCAGACCTCCATCATGAGGTCATCATCCTCAACATCGATGATTTTATTTTAAAGTAAACACCCTTTCATGTCAAACAAACAGCATCCATGACCTAGTCAAAGATTAAACTACACATGAAACTGGCTGGGAATTTTCCTCTTATCTAAATGTAAATATATTCAAAATATTTACATGAATTCTGCAGAGCTGCATCGTTTGACGATACAGGCTTTGGCTTCTACAGTCACAGTCATTCTTTAGTTATGTTCTTTTAGTCTACATGGGCATTTAGCAACTGATTAATTTAACAAAATGCTGTAGAATACTGTGGTGTGTGTATATGTCCCAAAGCACAAAATATCCTTCAAAAGTTAATGTCCATGGTTTCTTGAGTGGAATAACTAGCAGAGAAGAAAACTGGAAGTGGTAGGTACAGCTGAACTGTGAGCACTGAGCATCTTCTCTGTACACACTTTCCCTGAGGGCAAAACTGTAGCTTCCAAATACAAGTGAGTAATTCAAAGAGGGAAAAGGAGCATGTGATGCTATGAGGTTATTTAACTCAGTAACACACTTTCATAAACAGGGTTGCAGCAAGCCTTTGGAGTTTCTTGTATTCATTTCTTTGCCACAGCTTAAGCCTTTTGCAGTTCTTTAACCCAACTTTAGTTTTCTCTACCTTACCAAGAATCACTTAATCAAGATAAAATATTTTGTAGCGCTCCTTAAAGGCTTTGAAACATGTACAGCTAAGGGCACCCAGAGCTGCCCAGCCAGCATGTTCAATTTTGTCAATGAAAAATAAGATTTTCTGCAGCAGAGCACAATAGTTTTTACCTGTGAAGGTTTAGAAAAGGACTAGAGTTACCCTGCAGCTTCCTACCCTCAGGGTTTATTTCCATCTTCCTCCTGAGCACCTGATTTTATCAGAGGTAACAGCTGCTTGGATCCAGGTTAGCCAATCTGATATTCCTGGCTTACAGCATTTCCTTTCTGCCATAACTTTAAGAGTCTAAGTGCTTTTTGCACGCAAGTCCTTTCTTCTCAGAAGTCCCTTCGTGCTAAAAGGTCAATTGGAGTGGTGTTTTCTTAGACTCCAATTTCCCTTTACAGTAGCTCCAGCACTGACTGCCAAGAGTGAAATTTACAGTCCCCTGGGACAATTCTGGATAAACCTGAGTGAATCAGTATCTTCTATAAAGACAATCTTATCACTTAGTCACAATATAACAGCAATAAAAGTGTAACAAAATTATTTCAGAGGTCAGGGCTTCTCACCTGTAATTGGCAGCTGTTTCTGGACTAGCTTAAGGTGGCTGGAACATGAAATGAGCTGTTACTTCCTGTAAAACAGAATGTCCTATTTTAAAACATATACATATAACGGCATCATTTCTGTGTCTTAGGAACATAAAAAATATTCACTATGAGGTCCAAAATGATTTTGCACAGTGGATTTACAGGTAAGAAAGAGGTAGGATTTCTGTAGAAGAATAAAGCCATTCAGTTAGTAATTCCTCAAAGCATTTGGTTTAGAAATACATCACAATTTGTGTAATGCCACATTTAACTGACAGACACTCATTTTTGCACATGTCAAAGCTTAAAGCTGAACATAGGTCACTGAAACAAGTGTGCAGTGCTGAATTATTTGTCAATCCTCAATTATCTGTAAATATACTCAGCTTGTACCAGATTAAAATCCAATTTCCCCAAGATCTTGTTCAAGTTGTACTTCTGCATTTGGGGAAATTTCACTGGAGATACCTTGCTTGTTTCTCATCCCCAGCTACTCTACAAAAAAGTTACAATTTCTGTTCCAAGTGTATTTTTGCTTGAGTGACTTTAGTTCATGTTCTATTGTTGCTGTTCTGCTAGGTTTTTGATTGGTTGGTTGGGTTGGGTTTCTTTGTGGTGACTTTTTTTTTGTTTGTTTGTTTTATTTTGGGTTTTACTGTGCTTTATTTTTTGTCTTTCAAGCAGCTGTTTCTGGAGTAGAGATGAGAGGCTCTAGATTAGCCTTACGCCCTTGTCAATAATTATTTTATCAAGAGAAATAACATATTTTTAATCCACTCTCATTTTTTGGCAGCTGTCAGGCCAGCTGCATTTTTTGTTTTTTTCCACAGAGGAGTTGTCCCAAGCACAGATGAAAAGGAGATGTATCTTGTTGCCTGGTCAATATTTGTCTTGATTGTGAAAACGCTAAGTTTGAATCTTCAAGCAAAACCTGTGCCAAAGAGCCTGGGCACTGTAATATGAAGTGACCCTTTACCTGAGGGCTGGAGCCACGCAGCAGAGCTGTGACAGAAGTGCCTGCCTGGCTCTGCTTATCAGCCCAGCCTGAGATGTGCTCGGCAGGGCAGAATGATGTGGCACCAAGGTGACCAAAGCTATCTTTGCTATCTGTCCCTGGGAGCTCTGACTGGGGCATTATGTAATGCCCTTTATGTCACTCCTGCCACCCTGCAGGGCAACATTCGGGGCTGTCAGCAATAACTGCAGCTCAGAGCTTCTCTGCCGTGTCACAGGAAACTTGTGACCCCGTCTCACTGTGCCTGAACGCCTGCCTGAGCTGCCACACTGGTAACCAGAGCTCGCTGCAGCTGCTCTGCCTCTTGGGACAGGCACAGGTCAGGCCAGAAGGACCCTAAAGGTCCATCCAGCCTCGTATCCCACCCTCAGCAGTGGCCATTAGCAGTGACCCACTGGAGAGAACAGGACAAGGATGTGATGCTTGTCTTTTGTCTTCCCCTGCCTCCAGGTATTGGCAGCTGAGCCAGCTGCCTCAAGTCTGATGGGGTTTGTTCTCTTGCTAGCTCCTTCCATCTATTTTCGTGTAGTTCCCAGTAATTTCACACATGGCCTCTAGCACTTGTACTAAAGGGAGATTGATTGGGGAACTGATCCCTCTCCACAGCAGCATATTTGTACATTTCTATTGTATTACTCTCAGTCTTCTGACTTACTCCAAGTAGAGAAATTGTTCCACACTCTATATCAACGTGTTTTATCTTCTCCAGATGCTCATCTCATATGCTGAGATGAGAAAAACAGCATGTAATCCAGCAATCTAAGCACAGATGAGCCACAGGTTTATGCGTCAGCTGTCTGGTTTGGCCTCCATGCTTTCCTAGCACTTAATTTTCTTCACCACCAGTTAGCATTGAGCTCACAGCTCCACAGGACTGTCTGTCTTGACCTTAGATTCAAGTTCAAGCTTGTCCCTACTCTGACTGAGCTTCCTTGCCTGGACCTGTGCCAGAGCATGAGAAAACACATAGGAATTGTGCAAAAGTGTGAAGTAATTGGACAGTACAGAAGCATTGCACAGATTTTTCTTCAAACCAGTGCAGTCAGCCACATGCCTGATAAAAAGCAAAGTGGCAAACCTTGGAGACTTTCTGAATACTCCTTGTTTACAAAGAAACCTCAACAAAATAACTGAAGGGCATGCATGTGGGAAAAAGCATGTTCTCACCTGGTACCTCAGGAGGGAGGTGGCCTTGGGTAAACACAGTAGAGAAGCTCAAAGAGCTCTTATTGCACTTCATCCCCTGGCCTGATCTTGATCTGCTCTTATCCTCTCACCTGAATAAAGCATTCATGAGGTGCTTATGCAAAGTCTCTTCTAGGTTTGCCTCAGGAGGGGCTGTTGTTCACACCCATCTGAGAGAGACAAAGTGCAGGCACCACCAGAGAGTGTAATGAACCCTTCCCTCCCCTGGAATGGGCACAATGCATATAAAGCAGCACAAAGGTGATGCCCAGGACTTCTAAAAGACTCCCTGTGCTTATTGTGCCTGGGAAACATAGACAAGACTCTTGGGCCTGGGACAGCAAAGCTTCTCTATCTGCTCCCACACTGCAGTGCTTACCCCTCCTGCACCTGAGTACACACAATGCTTCATTCAACTCATCACTTCAGCCTCTGAATAGAAATATCAACCATAAGGTCAATTATTATGCTAGTCAACGATCTCAAGACAGAATGAGGAAAAAAAGTAACTTTAGAAAATAATTTTATTTGTACTTATTTATAGAATTATGCAAGCTTGCCATACACACCTCCATTTTTTCTGAAATTTTACACCTTTGTGTTATTAATACAAACTATTACAATGGAACGTGATTTTAGAAAATCCCTTTTTTTTTAAGTTCCCCATAAAGCCTTTCTATAGGACTTTGAGTCCCACTCAGCTTTGCAGTGCTTTCATATTTTGCAAATGACGTGCATTCAGTAGAAAGCCTTGATGGCTTTCTCCTTGTTCTGACATTTGGGAAAGCGTAAACAAACTTGCCCAGCTGTCACCATGCTGCTGTTAGTCTTGGAACACGATGAAAGCTGGAGTGTCATTACTGAGCTGCATCCTCAGGGCACTCTCACCTTGCACCATTCACCTCAAATACACAAAAGTGTAGCAAAAAAAGAAAAGCATCCAATCAAACAACCAAGTGGCACAGAAATGAACATGTAATAGCAGAAATCCTCTTACAAAATAATAAGAGAATTAAATAATATAAGGAACAGGGTGTTAAGCTGTCCCATCTGACTCACAGATAGGTGTGACTGGTTATCAAACAAATATTTTAATAATTTAAAGATACAGAAACAGTTCAGAGATTAAATGTCTGCTCATTAATTGCCATAACAGAGACAAGAAATGAACACATATCTCCTGGTCTGTGCTTCAGCCACAGGGCTGCTCTAGGACAAAAATTATCTGAATTTCTTACTGTGGTACAGATGACCAACCTGTGTCACACCTTTCTGTGCCTGCTCACAAGCACTGAGCCCCTCATTAGAAAGTGCTAATGTTTCTAAGTGAATAAACTAAGTGATTTACAGTAGTTATTTACAATACAGATTCATTTTTAGTTATAGCACACTATAGATCCCCCAGGAATAAATTCACATTTGCAAGCTCTGGTGGGTTCATTTTGGGCTGAGACATCTGTCAGTGCCCTGAGCCCTGGGGCACCCTGGAACACTCCCAGGCTCTGCTCAGGTTCTGTGCACGGGCATCTCTTTGCTGCAGTGGCTGAACCCTCCAGCATCTGGAGGTTTGGATGTGCACCTCAGAGCACTCAGTCCTTCTTGCCAAAACCCCCAACAGCCCCTGTGCCTCCATAGGCACAGCCTGTGGTACTGATATTCCTGCATCTTTATATCTACGTTGTTTCCCAGTTTCACGTCTCTCCAAGATGTTGCAATTTCCTACAGAATTGCAGCTTCTACAGAAAATTTGCATATTTTCCAATATACAAGCATTTATTTCCTAATATATATATGAATAGCTAAAACAAGTAGTCTGTTTCAGCACATTTGCTGCACTTTGTGTTAAAACTCTTTGTATGCTGCCTTTATTCTGGAGACATGCTTGTCTCACAGCTGTGATCTTATCTTCAGCCTGTAGTGAGAAATTACTTCCATGAACTTTGGAAGGTCAACTTGTTAAACATCTATCCATTCTCCCCTACTCTTTCTAATCATCTAGAAACAATAATTAACTTAATTTTCTGAGATGGGGATGACTACTGCCCAATTCATGTTATGTGTTTCAGATTACTCATATACAGCAACTATGCTGCCTCCAAGGGTTTTTCCCTACAAAAATGCCTCACTGAAACTTGCCAATTTTTTTTTTCTTGTTCCTTATTTCTTCATCCAAGAGGCAACATTATTTTCTAAAACTTGCAAAAGATGGCTTCATGCCATGGTGCAGGTATAAGCTCGTCAAAAGTAACACAGCACGAAGCAGAGAGCTTGCATTTGGGACTCTGCTGGGAAATTAAACAACTGAGTCAGGCAAAACTCCTGGTCAAACCTTTCCTACCTGATATCGACTCCAGTTTTCTATAGGTTCTGCCAAAGTCTTTGGAAATCAGTTGCCCAATACCTCTTTGGGAGTAATACTGGCATATTCAGTGGTGCAGAGCGGATATTTCAGCAACTTGCTGAAGGAGCGTTTGGTGCTTCACAAGAATGTGCCTGTACAGGAAGGCAGTTTCACCAGGTACTGCTGGCAGAGGAAGAAAAAGAGCCTGAAGGGAACAAACCCATCTCTCCAGCTGACTAGGTGCAATAACTCCTTGCAGGAAACTTGCTGGTTTCAGCAGCAGCCAGCTTCCACCAGCAGCCAGAGGTGCCCCAGAGCACATCCTGTTCCACAGGACACTGCTCACACAGAGTCACTCTAGAAGTGGGAAATACAGATCAGGGTGTCCTGCATTTGAATGACACCACCCCACATCTCCAGAGATGCCTTCCTGTCCCCTGAGGAAATCACCTGCTGGGAGACCAGCGTGTCCCACCTCCCTCTACCTTGTACAAAAACTTGTTGGTTTATGTAACCTTACAAACATGAGGCTGTTTTGAAAGAGCTCCAGAACATACAAGAAGTGTCTGAGCAATACATGAAAACAAGCCTGAATTTCAGCTTTACAGAGTTTCATTATAACAACCTAGATCAGGTATCACAAAGGAGTTCATTCTGGCTGAGTATCAGTGATGGATAAAGGGAATTTGTTAGCTGAGATACCATAAGATGATTGCCAGAATTGTATACAACCTTACCCAGTTAGTTCCTTACATTTGTCACAAAAACTAGATAATTTTCTTACAGGTTTCATTCACTCTTGAGCAAGGCAGTCAGTCTTCAATGGATAAAACAATAAAGTTTTCCAGCTTGTAAATGCAGCTCATACATGTTAATTACTCACTCCAATCTTCTCATCTGAAATCCTAACAAGAGGGAGGCTGTTGGTGGGTAGGGTATCTGTCAACATCACCAATACCTTACTTTTGGAACATCTTGTGGTTTTTTCTTTTAGAAGGGGTCTGAGCCAAACCACGCCACACTAAACAGAAAGGCCTGTTGAAGCAAAGGTAAACATTCCAGCTGGCTTCAAGGGCATCTGGATTAGCCTTCCTCTATAATTGATATGTCATGATGTTTTTGTAATACAGGAAAAGGTACAGTGCTTTTCCATGCACCAAGGCAGTAATCTCACTGTTTTAGGAAGAAACCTGGTAAAGCAAAGATTAATCAAACTAGGATGAGATTGCTGCATTTATAGTAGGACTTTACATTTTCCTAAATAATATACTTGAGTTTCTAAGCATGGAAAAAACCAAATTGATATCAAAAATGGGCATAAGCCTTTTCTAGAGCTTTAAGCTAGACTAGCTTTTCTCCATCCTATATCTATCAAAGGAATGACCAGAACTTTTTAAGCCCATGTACAGAGGTAAAACACAGTAACAGTAACCAGTTAAAAAAGTACAACCTACACCTCTGTGAACTGCCAGTCCCTCTCCATTTCTTATGGATGTACTTCTAGCCTGTCCTGAAATAACCTCTTCAGACTCTTCTCAGAAACCAAGAAAACTAAAACAAGGTGCATAAGTGCTCACACAGTAAACACACAACATGATGCAAGAGTATTAAATGTTTGTGCAAAACATTGGGCCAACAAATAAAACCAAGTAGATTATAGAAACCTCAATGTGCTTGCAGCTGTATTTATGGTACCAGCTTCTCTAAGTTATAGCTGCAAGTCTTTTCCTCCTCTGGCTCACAGCAGCAGCCTGCACAAATAATTCAGAGTTGACCTGAACAGTCTGTTTCAGTCCACCACATGCTGCCTCCATTTATGTGCAAACAGACATTCAGAGATCCCTTTCTTGCTTTCAAAACATCTTCAGCTGCTCTTTAAATTCCCTAACTGCTGCTGAGAGCAGCACAGATGGACTCTAATTTCTCCACCCCAGCATCTGCACATTTTTAGCCCCTTACAAAAGAAGGGCAGGCAACTTCTGACATGCCAGTTTGCGACTGGCAGGTACATTTTTAACCTTTCAGCTCCAGGGTTCTATTCATGCTGACAGAACTGGGATGCTGCCCTCACCCATGCTGATTAGACCATACTGATCAGTTGTGTTCTGCCTGGCTTCCTCCTCCCTGACTTATTAAATGCCTGCCAGCAAGCTCCCTTTACCTTTACCCTTATTCTAACTGCCCCATTCAAGGTGTTTTATTAGCTTAAAAAAAAAATGAAAAGGTGTGCAAAAAGGCCTGGAAAAAACTTGTATAAGGCAACTCAGATAAGAAGCTCAGCTGCAAGTAGTGCTGAACCCAATAAAGACAACAGTATCCACACTTTTGCAGCCACATTCCCATAATTTCCAAGTTCAGTTTCACTACACAATCAAAGATGAAAAACTCCTATCCAAGAATTAAGACTGAATGGGTCTGTTGCTTTGCAAAGGCATCCAGCTTTCCAGGCAAGTGGAGAGGAGAAACATGGGCACCTGGTCTCTTCCTGACCTGTGCACCCTCAGCCAGATCAGCACTGAGTAATGAGAGGGATAAAAAGGCTTTTGTCCTTGTCAGGGCTTAGCTCAGTTACACAGCTCGTTGTAACTCCCTGAATATTTTCTGCTCACTGTGCAGCAGTCAAACACTGCCACAGTCACCTTACAGCAGCAGCAGGAGCTTTGCTTCTGTCTGTCCTGTCCTCCAGAGCACTTTCCAGCTATATCTAGATATTAAAGTGTTAATTTAAACTCTGAATGTGCTTTTAAAAGCAATGGGCAGAGAGATTTAGAAGACCTATGTCTTGACAAAACCCCTCTAACATAAAGAATTACTTCCTGATCTCATTCTACAGCCAGTGGGAAGGTGCAGAGAAGTAACAGAAGACTGTTGAATCTATGTGAAAGGAAGAGTTTACATTTTTAGTTAACAAAAGCATTACCTGATAGATAAAAACAACCTAAATGGTTGTTTCCAGACTTGAATGACATTTTATAAGCCACTTGAATTCTCTGAATTTCCTGTCCTCTGATTGCAGTTCTATTGCATAGGCAGGGAATATTTTTCAAAGTGTGATTGTACAGCACTGAGAAAAATGAGACCACAGCCCCTTTTACAGCTTCTAGAGCTAACACAAACAGTTTAAACAGATCATTTCTACAGACATTTAATGAAGATCATCTGATTTTTTTTACCACATAATTAGAGGCCTTTTTCAAAAATTACTCATGACTCTGGATGAGTAATCTGAAAATCTCAGCACTTGGTATATTAACACCACAAAAGAAATGGAGCATATACCAGACCTATATATCCATGGTTTCTTGAAGGCTTTTAAAGTTATATACAGTTACATTAGTATTGCATCAGTAAGACACATTGCCCTCCATAAAAACACTGCCTCTCTTCCAGTGGTGTTTCATTGTTGTTCCTCTAGACCCAGCATGGCCCCCTGACACACTCAGAGGACTGAAGTGTGTGTTGAGTGGCCTGCAGCCAGACCTCCTGAAGCCCTCACCTCACACAGCTTCACAACAGGACTGACCAGGCCTTATGTAGATGCAATTTCCAAGGAAAACAGCATCACAAGCACAAAAGCTGAGCAGGATGGGATTACACAGTGTGGCTGCAGACACAGGGCTGGCACTGGGGATGCTGATGTCCATCCTGATTGCAGACTTTAGGACACTGAAATATCAAAGGCAGAACATTACAAACTGAGCTGTAGAGTGCATCTGGTTTTAAGCAGTGAAGAGATTCCATGAAGATACTTAAAGTGGAAGGTCATCTTGTGGAAGGTCAGCCTGAGCTACTGGGAGACTGAAAGAACCTGTGAAGGCAGTTTAAGTCCAGTTACAGGAGAAACTCAGATAAAGTATCATGGTTCAGTTCAGATTTTATCATTACAGCCTGAGGAATTAGCAAGAATACAGAAACATTCGACAAGATGCTGGCTCTCACTCCAGTGTTGTTTGCATTATAGGTACATAAATATTGGTGAAGATAGTTTATGGAGCCCAGCTTAATCAGAAACCATTCCACTGCAGCCAAAAGAGCTAAGCCCCTCTCCAAAACAATAGATGGTGTGACAAGAGAGTTCTAGACTGCTGTGGGGTACTTTTTGGATGACAGGTACTATGTAGGAGAATTTGATTTGAAATAATATAAACAATATAGCATCAGCTACAGCACACAGAACAAATCCTGTGCCCACACCACACCACAATGTCCCCAAGAAAGCACCAATGCAGGACCTGGCTCCATAACTGCATCATGAATAGTACACTCAACTCCAGTCCATACAGCATAAGTGCAAGAAGAAAAGCAATTCAATTTACAATTTTAAAAAATATACAGAGACAACAGTAATGTTCCCCAAAAAAATTTTTTTACCCGGTCTGCTTTTCTGTACTACAGGACAAACAGTTTGCAACATTCCAGTCCAATATCAGGAGTGTTCATTTCTAGGTGATACCACTGTTGTTTATGCACAGTAGTAATGATGTTATGATTCCCAAATATAAATATGCACACCCCACTCCAAAGATAACTAACTAGTTTACTCAGACTCTAAGGCAATGCTAGAAAATCAGCACAATTTACACCACAGCATCTTTGTATTATCCCACATTTCACTCCTCAGCTACCAGAAATCCTTTGCTTTTTCTCATTACTAAGTGCATAAAGACATTATTAAAGATGTGATTTCAAGTCACCTAATTGGGAAAATCCTCAGCTGGTTTCAGAGACTTCAGAGTGGCAGATGTTATGGATTCCAGTACAATCAGTACTTTGAGAATCACTGAATCAATTGTTTTTAAAAATAGCCCAAAAGCAAACATCAGTGCTTTCATAAGGCATTCCCAGTCAAAAACACAGGCAAGAGTTTCAAGTTGCTAACACTTCACACTTCCAGGTTTTTGGCAGAATGATACCATTAGAAAATCCAAACTTTGTTCACAACAGCTGCCTAACATTGCTTTAAAGATTAACTGCAGTGTTCACACAGAAAAGAAGGGTTTGTCTCACCTATGTTAGTAGTACTACACTTAGTGCAGCTGACAGCTAGATGTTATCAACTCCACCACTGCTATCTAAGGCTTGATTTCAGTTCCTGTGATCTGGAATAAAATCTTATTTATAGAGAAGATCACTCAGCAGAAGATTCTGATCCAATTACGCTGTCACAGATTATGCCACTACTGTACAATTCCAGATGAGTTTCAAGAGCTATTTGACCTATATTTATTTGACTTATATTTGATCTTATACTGTAATGCTATAAAAAAACCCCATTAAAGTAATTTGCTTTCAATTAATGTTTATATTTTAAAATCAAGTCAGCATGGCAGTTAAAATGAAGAAGCCTTGGCACTGAGAGGAAGCAGCAACCCCCTTGTGCTCCTGCAGTGAATTTAATCTCATTGTACATGTCCATATCCACTCTGAAAAACCTTAAAATCTCAACCCAGAAATCATTTCTATAAACTCTGTTCCACTGTAACCTCCAAAGCCATGATGAAATTAAGAAGAGGATTCTCAGAATGTGATTTAATAATGCAAACCATCAGCAACAGAAAAAAACTAAGACATTCTTTTTGTTCCCCTTTCCTCTCAGTGGTTTTGCATCCTACCCACTCTCTGCTTTCAGTTGTATCAACACACTGTTTCTTGTGACAGTCAATAAGACTGCAAACACCTTTTTAGAGAGAAAACCTTGTTTGCTTCTTCTCTAGGCAGTGAACAGCAATTCACTTTGTTCTGTGGCTCCAGTGACAACATTAGTCATTACAGCACAAGCTGGGGTTTTACTTTGCTTTATGTCTCATGATTAATACTTCATTGACTCCAACCTGAGTGAGAACAGTAAAATATCAAGGGTGCTCATGAAAATCACTAGTCAGCTGTAAAAATGGTCTTGAAACTTTGCCTGAAGGCAGCTCTGAGCAGGTCAGGGGAGGACAGGCAGGGCCATCTGAGAGCCCAGATCATGAGAAAGGCTCATGGTGACCGGGCAATTCAGAGGTCAAGCCCAGAATTCAATATCCAGCTCGGCTCTAGTGGAGATAACCAAGGTCAGGTGCAGGCCAGTGACTGATGAACAGGGCCACAGTGACAAGGTCAGGGTAAAAAAAAATCACTCTCCAGGTCAGGAGAGCAAGCCTCAGGCACAGAAAATAGCATATGCATAGCTCAGGCAGGGACCAGAGGCCCAGGGCTGAGCTTAAATGGGTTCCTGGGGCTGTGGAGATCCCAGGTGAGGCTGCCCAGGGCCATTAAACCTGCCCTCAGGTTCTCACAGTTATAAAAGTAAACCCCATCAAGACTCCTCTCAGTCTATCCAGGAGGCAAAGAAATAAATAATTTCAGTAAGACCACCCTAATACCCTAAAACTCATTTTTTCATACCAAAAATAAGCACATTCAGGAGAATGTGGCTAACTTTTCCTCATTTTGCAGTGTGCTGTATGGATAAACAGATGATTTCCATCTCCATGGTTATTAATGTACTGGCTAAGCTTTTGGATTTATAAATGCACACACATCTATACATATGCATTTGGAAAGACTGGCATCTAACTGGAGCTCTCAGGCCCTAACTGAAGGGCCAATAAAATCAGCAAAAATTCATTTATTCACTTCAGCTGAATCATGCCTCAGAACTCTAAATGAAGCTAAAAGGAAGAACAAAAGAAAGGGAAGATATGATGTATAAGATTTTCTTGAGTAACAGTCCCTAAAAACTTTGTAGCATGAGACAAATAAAAAAATTGGGGTTTAGCAGTGTGGAATTGAGCATTGATTGCTGTCCCTTGAAAGCAGCACAGACAACATGGTTTTCAGGAGCAACAGAAGTTGTTGAAGGAACAATTGTGGCAGAGACTAGAGCATGCTGGAGGTGGATTCAGGAGCAACTTAGGATTTTTAATATTTCTGTCAGCTCAAATAGATTTAACTGTCTCCAGAACAGTTCTAGATCTAACAGAAAAATTTGGTTATAACAATATGCATAAAGATCAGCTTATCCCATGTAAGTCAGACATAAAGTCAATTTTCTTCTGCATGAAAGAAGATCTCTAGCCAGTCCTTTCTGCTGTCCTGCCAGTGCTCTGAAAAATGCAATAACTGTAATATTGGGTTGAAAAAACTTTAAACATAAAGTTGACTCTGAAGTTGTGAAGTCTGGATTCTGGGACAGGTAAGACAGGTCCCTCATCACCTCATCACATCATTTTCCTAAAGCAGGCAACAGAAAAGCAGAAAACTGGCCTGCTTTGCACAGCAGAACATGGTATCATTCTCTGGGCAAGAGCAGACTGAGATTGGCTGTAGAGCTTCCTGCAATAAAACATACAGAACTCAATTCCCACGGGTTTTCCACAGACATGTCCTCTGGGCAAAGCAGAGAGCACATGACAGAGCTACCAAACACTAAGAAGAGCTCAATTATTCTCAAAAGACAGAAAATGCCTCAAGCCCCATGTGAGGATGAGCTGTTCACTATCACCTTGTCTGACCCTCTAAACCTCTTCTGGCACTATGAATTCCTAAGACTCCTTCACTGGCACCTCCAATGATTTCCTTTCTTCCAGCTGCTATACACAGAGGGCAAAAATTAGGGGTAGCAGCAGCAGCAGTGCCCAAGGGAAGCCAAGGGAGGCTCTCTGTGGACAGCAACTTCCATAGCCTGGAGTTCCAGGCAAGTCTCACAGGCATTGACTGTCAAACTCAAATGTTTCAAGGTGCCCCAGATGAATTTCTGTTCCTTCTGAGAATTTTCTGCCCATTTAAACCATCTTTTGCTCTTCTGAAGCCTTAAATAGGCTGTATATCCATTGTTGAGAAATACTTTCTACTTTGATTTACTGTGAAGGTTTTTCCTTTCCTTCCAACCTCACAATTTGCTTCCATTCATAACAGCAAGGTATATGCAATTTCTTGTATTGTTTAAATTTAATTTTACTGACGTGGAAGTAAAAAAGGAAAACCTTTCTGACTGAAAGATCATTCAGCATCTAGGAACTTTACCAAACCTTACCTAGCTTCATCTCTGTTAGTGGGTTTGTACCCTGTGCCAGCAGCTGCCAGAGTAAAAATGTGGACTCTTTGTGAAGACACACAGTGTAACAGGAGTTAAATAACTTCTTTTTCTTGTTCCAAAGCATTCCAAAACCATATCTCCTTGGAACATTCCAAAGTTCAAATCCCCCTTGTACAAAACTTTTCTGGCACCATGGACCAGATTTGGTTCTGCTCTCTCAGCCAATGCTGCACCCACATCCTTTTAGACCATTGCTAAACACATGACTTCCATTTAGAAAAGCAAAACCTTTTTTTGTGCAAGTTCTTTCTACCTGCTGGGACGGGTCAGGATCCTGAGAGCACCAACAGGTCCTAATTTCCCTCATCAACATCATCTGGGGAGTCCATCCAGGTGCTGTCTGTCCACTGGCCCACGAACTGCATTTAAGGTCCAGACCTTGCTGTCAGCCCTTGCCTGACCTTGGGACTTTGGTCCAGAAAGAGATTAGGGATATGTATTCTAGATGCCATGAATTCACTACTTGGGTTTAAAAAGTCCTTTTATTCACTTAAAGTATGTAGCACTTTGTAGGCAACAGGCAAACCAGCATTAAACCTGTCCAGAGAAACTTAAATAAATCTGCCTATGGATGTACTTTGTTATTAGTGCTTATAGCTCATGACATGAATTTGGCATTTAAATACACAAATGATCTCACCCACATGCTAGTGCAAGCTTTTTCCATCCAGTTTAATATGCACAGGATACCACAAAGACTTAAGTACATGCTGGTTTCAAAGTAAAACACCACAAACTTCCAGTAGGAATGAAAAGGTCAGTTCTGCTCTAGATATTATCAGTGATAATCTAGAATACCTGGTGTGCTTAGTGCAGAACAAAGAATAATGAAATGGTCTCCCAAGCATCACCCTAAGAACTTCCATTCTATAATTTCTTATGGTTTCTTAAAGTTGCCTTCAGATCCTGTCCAGTCTACCCAGAAAACATGAGACAAATCAGTGATTTATTCCCACTTTCAAGAACCAAGCCACATGCCATTTCTACACAATAAATATACAGAAAATATAGTCCATGGAGAAGGGAAACTGAGAATAGTGTGACACTGGCAATGACTGGAAGAACTAGGATTGCTCATTCCAGAAAGGAAGGGGCTGAGGCATGATACTGAGTGTTAAAACATCAAAGGCTGTTGCAGAGCTCTGTGGAGACCTGATAGGGCAATGCTGTAAAATCACAGCTTCTTGATTTGGCTCTTTATTCTGACCTTTGCACTTTTACTGAAGCAGATATGGGCTGGGAACTGACAGAAAAGAGTAAGACCAAGCCAATGTAGCAGGCTGGGAAGCCTTTAAAAGAAACACACTTCCATAAACCCTTCTGGATTGCCCAGCCTACTTTTATCAGGGAAAAGGGTGAAAATATCTCAGTCTAAGAATTCAGTTGGAGAAAGAGCCTTGGTGAAGACTTAGCTATTCTATTTGTCCTGCAGCAGGAATGAGTGAGAACCCAGAGACCAAGTCTAAACACAAAGTGAGCTCTTTGACACGCAGGACAATGACCTCCACAGGGACCTGAATGAGATTACTTGCAGAAGGTGGGAGAAAGTTGAGCTCTGCTTTTAAGGTAAATGTGGCTGAACACTGGAATGTGTTTTGTAGATTATTCTTGCATCTATTTAAAGCCTAACTGCTCATGGCCCTGAGTAACCTGCTCTAGATGACCTTGCTTTAAGCAGGGGGTTGGACTAGATGGTCTCCAGAGGGCCCTTTCAACCTCAACTATTCTGTTCAGCCATGCTGAATTCCACACATGCTTAAATTATCCACCAGTATAACTTTTAGCCAAGTCTCTCTTCTGGATAGAAGACAGAAATTAAAAGGTAGCTTTCTTAGTCCTCAACAGGTGATGGTGGATAATTTTGTATATGAATCATAGCAAAAAATAGAGCAAAAAAGCATTTGGGCCTCTCACATCCAGAAACCTGGAGAAAGGATTTGGAAGAACTACTAAAGATACACCAAGGGGAATGATCAGAAGGAAGGTGAACAAGCAGGGAAACACTCAGGCAATGGTGCAGGAGGTTGTTTTAAAACTATTTCAGCACGGTCAGGGATCATGAGGATGAAGTACCACTCTTGACTGAGTGCTGATTGTAGCCTTTGGCAAGAACAACTATTGACTCAGGAAACATCTCACATTTTTTGCTTTACTTTAGAGCTAGCTAAAATATTAAAGCAATGTTTTCATTTGTTTGTTTGTTTGTTTTTATACCACTAATCATCTTTTATAGCTCAAGTGCTTCCTACACACAGAAGTTTCTGGGTAAGGTTTCGGGAAGCACATGAGCCCCTTGGATGCTTCTAGAAAAGCTCTCTGTAGCTTTGCAGTGTCAGTGCTCAGACAGCTGAACACTTCCTCTGCTCCAGATATTCCTGGCTAACTGGGAGCACGATTGCAGCACATCTCCAGTGCAACTCACTTGAATCACCAACACATTTTGCACTTTTTCCCATTCTTGATGAAAACTCTTACTCTGCTCCCCAGCCTCTGCTGCTAATGGTTTGCTGTCTTTCACAGCTGACAGTTATGTAAAGGTCTCCACAGCCCTTGCCCCACAGCATCAGGTGGGAATTTATCCAAGGTGCTTCATTTCTTAAATAATTAGGAACAGAACAGACTATAATGGAATAGTGTAAAGGACTTTTAAGGCCAGGGACAAGTGCCAAAATCACTTTGGAACAGTGCTTAGGTTATGATTTCCTGGGACATTTTGGTTTTATTTATTAACTGTAGGAATTTTTATCTCATGCCAACACTTATGTATGATCCTAGTATGCAAAAATCTACTTTCTAAAACCTGGTGAAGTTCCAGGAAAGAGTTATACAAGCTCCATGTACAAACTGATGATGGAATCCATATTCAATCCTGCTTTAATAGTGTTCAGCTAGAGCTGAATCCAGCAACATCCATAATGACTGGAGGTCTATCCTCTCTATCCATTGCAGAACTGCCAGTGGTATGGGCAGATCCACATTAGTTAGTTTTATGTTTATGCTTTTCTCTGTTTGTGCTGGTGGCTCATAAATAAATAACTTGGACTGGCTTTTCAGAGAGCCTGAGGACTCCCAGTACCAAACAGAGCTGTAAACTGTTAACTCAAAGACAAGAGAAAGCTTGTGACTTGTACAGAAGGGCTAAGGATCCAATAATCCAGAACTTCTTGTTGGAAAATATGGCCCAAAGATATGATTCTATTAACCAGTAGTTAAGTAGAATCAGTCACATGAAGAAAGTCTTGCTTGAAGAACTGAGCACTCCTGAATTCTCCAACCCTCCTCAGGGAGATTAGGGACACACTGAAATGACCTCCCAGATTGGAGCCAGAATGTGCAGACCTGAGTAATGAAGCCCAGAAATTGGCTTTAATACTAACCTGGCTCAGCAGTGATTGGAAATAATCTCTGTGCAATTGCTGTTCAGAAGTGGTTTGGGCACTGGTGCTGCCAGCTCTTGGTCAGAGGTGAAACCCTTCAATCTACACAACCCCTTTCATTTCAGTGAGGCTTTGTCACTTAGGTTTGCCACAAGCCAAATTCTGGAGGTAAATCTTTTCTGCATTGCTCTGTGGGAACAAAGGAGGTTAACAACATTCTTTTTCCTCTACCTGCACTATGTTCTTATAGGATTGTTTGGGAACAGAGAGATCTAGTGCTGTGCTCAATTATTGTTCCCTTTAATGGAAAAAAATCCATTCATTCAATCCCTCTATTGAGGAAGTTCATCACATTTCCAAACACCCTCTAAATCCATGATTAAATTGATAAATAAGCCCTGATAACAGTACAAAAAATATGAAACTGCAGCAGGCTCACTGTTTTTAGGATTGCCTAAAAATGTTTTTTTACATACTTGAATTAAAAGTTACAAAATAATTCTTTCTGCTTAAATGAGGAAAAGGAAAGTACTGGCATAATACCACATTCTTTATGTTTCTTCCAGGTTCTTTAGTCTGTGTAGGGTAAAAGATTGGGTGAAATTAATTCTCATCAAGACAAGCATCCTGAAAAAATGTTAACATATTAACTAACTAACATAGATCTTACACCACAGCTCTAACATAGAGCTAACATAGATCTAACACCACAGCTCAAGTCTCTTCTATCCTATCTCAATTCAGAATGGTGCAGAAGTTTTGCAGGGATCTATAAGATGATCAGTGAAAAAAGTATACTTAAATAACTATTATTAAGGTACAATGCATAAGGAGTAAATGAACTGCAAATTTATGGCACATGTGCTGTTTTTTATTAATATGCTATTTGACAATGTGTACATTGAGAAAAATATCACAGAATGATTTGGGTTGGAAGGGACCTTAAAGATTATCTAGCTCCAATTTCCCCTTCCACTAGACCAGGCTGCTCAGAGCCCCATCCAACCCAGCTTTGAACACTTCCAGGGATGGGGTCCTTTCACATTATTTATAATAATTATGATATTTTTCACATTCAGATTTTTTAATCTGAAAGAGAAAATAATGTGAGGATAGTTTTCTGGTTGTTTGGTTGGTTTTTTAAAATTGCTCAAAAGAATATCACTCATCTGTCTCTTTTCCACTCTTTTCCTTCCCAGCTGCTCACTTCTCTAGTGGACTCCTAAATGTGCTCCAACTTCTTGTCTCCAGAACAGACACAGACACAAACCTGGTCTGACTTCTCTAAGGCTGATTCATGTCACTTTTCTGTGTGTTAACAGTGAAAGACATGATGTGAAAATATCTGCCTGTGTTATATCTGTCTGTGAGAATTCCTCATATGTCCGTGAACTGTCCAGGGTTTTTCCAATAGCTGCAGAATCCTGGGAGTACAAGTTCTGTATATATAGCTCACCTCATGCTTATTCTCTGTTTCAAAGAGATAAAAATTTCAGGGAAACATTAATTTCATTGAAATTCAAATATTTCTTGTGAACTAGGAATCCTTTTGATCAGGCCTATCAGGCACGTGGTGAGATTTATTCAAGTAATGCAGCAGTGACCTCTGCTGCACAGCTGATGCTATTTCATAGCTAAATAAACCCACTGTTAGTGCTCTTTCAGATAAGTTAAAACTATCTTTTTTTTTTTCAAAAACAAGCATATTTGCCTCAAGTTAAGAACATTCCTCTTTTTCTTATAAAGAGGAGGGCTTCAAACCCCAGAAGACTATTTTTGAAGTTACTGGCATGAAGATACCACAACTTATTTTGTTTATTTTCACTGGTTATCGAGGAAAGTATCAGCATTCAATGAACCCTGAACTACCCTCATAAAAACATTTCTGTTAATTTTACTGGGAAGGAACCTGAGGCACAAACCACAAGCTGGGTGCTGTGCCCACAGTCACACCCAAAGTCTGTGATAGAGGCATCAGTTTCAGGGGACATAATGATTTCAAGGCCATTTTTAACCACAGGATGACACTTTCCTGTGCCAGATCAGAAGAATATCAACCAACTGTATAAAGCAGAATGCCTGTACATTATGCTCCACACCATCCATGTGGAAAAGCAATACAAACTGGAAAAACAAGAGGTTTGTTTTCAGCTTGTGACTCTACTTGATCACGTAAGAATACAAATGCCCTAAAGCATCTTCATGAAGTCCTGAGCAACCACAAGTTCTGCTAAGTCAGCAGAGGCAACATGGAAAATGTTCCTTCTCCTTCCCCCCCATGACCAAACCTTCTCTTTCCACTCAGTCCAAGGGACCAAATATTTCATGATGAGGAATTTGAGTCTGATCCCTGCACTGGGCCAGCACTATTGCCCTCTGTGCAAAATCTCAGAGCTGGCACAGAGCAAAGCTGTGTGATCTCACACTGACCCTGTGTGGTGACACCAGGCTGCAGCAAGCAGCCAACTTTCACTCAAGTCCCCCAGGCACAAGCAACAAAACAAAGCAGATTCCTCTAATCAGTCACACAAATGGTGTGTCTCTATTTCACAATGTGTTTCTGTCTCAGGCATTTGTTCATTACTGTGTTCTTTTCCTGTAAAAGTCTCCTTTTCCTTTCCCATTGAAGAGTTTAAACCCCCTAAACAAGCTATTTCTTGTTCTCTTTTTGATAAATGAAACGTAACATTCTCCAGTGTCTTGTTCTGAGGTGTTTTTGCTGAACCTGGACGTTTCTGGCAAACAATTCTTTGCTTTATTCAGTTTTTGGACATTCTTTTCAGAGATGTGCTGGAGCTGTGTATGGACTTCTACCTTGCTGGTGCTCTCTACACAAACATCATCACCCTGTTTCTATCTCCCTTGCCTACATTTCAGTTTTGGAGGCACTGACTTCTAGGATAAGTCTTATTCTCCAGGCAAGCTCACTTTTTTTTTGCTACATGATGGAGTAGCTTCAGCCCTACATTTACAACAAATGCCTTTTGCCAGAATGAGCCCAGCAAGAAAAGAACCTACTTCTCTTCTGTATTGCTTTTTAATATTTCACCACTTTTTTGCATCACTCACAAAATGTAATCAGCTTTCACATTCACTCTCAGATTAGAGGACAGGGATTTTAAGTCTCCTACAAACCACTGTGAGGCCCTACTAGTGACAAATGCAATAAATGGCAGCTCTCCCCAACACCTGCTTTCTTAGGTTTTCCTGCAAACTAGCTCATCCTCCACTTCATGTCTGCTTAATGTTTGTAAAAGGCCTTTTTACTTTTGTAAAACCTTTTATTTGAAATGTCATGGTATAGTAAAACTTTTAACAACGTGTATCTATGCAGCTACTCTGTGAATATATATTCTGATTGCTTCTCAGCTGAATCCTTGACTCACTTTACTATGACTTTTTTCAAAACTTACATCAACCAAGCTCCTTTGTAGTCACATTTTCTCTTTGAATTCTGGCAGTCAGGATTCACCTTTTGTAAATCTTGGCACCAACACTTCTGGTTTCACAAAATTCTGGAGGTTTTACAAAACATTTAATGCTTGCAACATATTTCATGATTGAGCCAAATAATAATCTGGATTTATGCGTTTAGAATGCTTTGTAGTTCTGTCACATTGGCACTGCATTTGTAACATTCCTTGGGGCTAAGTGTAAAAATAACCCAGAAATCTGGGATAAATATATTATTTTGAGAATACCAAGCATATACTCAGTACCAATAAGTATGTTCACTTAGCATTCCTGATTGCTGTCCTCTAAATGAGTTTCAAATGTGCCTGCTAAGCTTGCTAGGTCCATGGTCTCCTCCCTGCCTGGTGTCAGGGGGTGTTCATGGCAGCAATTGGGATACCACCCCTCTTGCAGGAGTAATAGGTAAATTGGTGGCCTTTTCAGTTTATATCTTTCATCTAGGAACTCAGTAAATAACTGCTTGGCTTTTTGAAACAGCAACAAAATAATATACTAAATCTTTCTTAGACAACAAATGCATTATCACCAGTACTCTAAGATTTGGCAAAATGAAGTATCTGGAGATTCAAGATCTCTTCAGCAGCTTTTTTGAGAACTTTTGGTTGCAAATGATTCATAGCCAAATGAAAAATGTTACTTACAGCTGACATTGTTTAATAGTCTCTATGATTACTTCAGGATTAATGTGTTTTTTCATCCTCAGTTTATACAGGCAATCAGATTCCTGCTTTTACCATCAATGCACCATAATTGATTTGTACAGAGGTTTTAGATTTCTGAATTACAAATAATTTTACCACACCTAAGAATAAACCATTTGATCTCTGATCAGAACCTTTCTGTGCTAAGCGCTGTAAATCAGATCAGCCTTGCTTCAGCTACAGTTTATAATCTGACAAATCTGGCAAATCTGGCAAAAACAGGGAGGAGAAAGCAAATTTGTGGAAAGCAAGAGAAAACAGCAGCTACTCGATACAGCCCAGAAAGGGAGACACTGTTCTCAACACTGAACTGCTCCAGGGCCTAAAATAAACCAACAGCTTCCCAACCTGGTTTTTTAAACTGCAGTAGGTCTTCTTTTTCTCCTTACATGTACAACACTGCTAAGCATCCTGAGATTCAACTTGTAAGTGGAACTGGTAAAAAGGAAAAGCAATTTCCCTGTGCTGAAAGGGAGAGCTTTCCCTCTAAAGTGAAACTAAAATTAGCTCCCACATGCCAAGAGGGAAAGTGGATGTTTGCAAGTTAGACTACAAAAATTCACCTCAAAACCCCACTTATGAAATAGCAGAAAAGACACACAACCACATTTTTCCCAACACTCAAAGGATGAGAGGGAAGTAGTAGTAATGTGGCAGCTGGGCAAAACTAAATTATATCAAGTTGCAAGGAGGTAAAATAAATTTCATTCAACATTTTTTATTCTTGTGGAATACAGCATTGTGAACTCACTGGCTTGAAAAATAAGCAAAACTTTTAAATTCTCAAACTGACACATGTGACCTCATGAAACTGAAGCACTGCTGTCTTTGAGATCCAGCACTTACACTGATTTTTTAAAATATGCACAGTATTTTCTCGAAGACAGAGCAGCACATGGGATATAACGTGTCTAAATCTCAATATAGTATATTCACATGACAAGGTTAGTTTATTTTTAACATCTTTATTTACCTTAAAGTATTTATTTTTGTTTCATTATACTCATCCTGTACAGGGGGTATTTAACTGCTAGCACCACAGCTCAGTGGTGGCCAGGAGGCTCTAGTGAGTGGCCACTGTGTGCCTGCACAGAAAGGTTCCTGAACAGGGGAATCCTTCAATCCTTCTCCATCTGCCAAGCAGCACTGAAGTCTGAAGATGGCTTTGGTAAGCAGTCACATGAAGAGTTTTCTAGACACCATTCTCATGTCAAACCTGATCCTAGGTGTGACTTTTGTGATTTTAAACACTGACCAGACTTATTGTCATGCACAAGAACAAAAACTTCATCTCCTGGTCTCCAGGAGCCTCCAGGAGGCTCATACAAAGCTTATTAAAAACTATTTGGAGAAAATTGTTTTCTCTGATACTTTCCTCATGGTTTTCTACCAGCTGATGAAGTTCCTCTGAATAAATCATAACTGTTTTCTCTAGAAGGAAGTTACAGGCACGAAACTTCCAATATCTGTGAAACACTCCCTGTGCTAAAAGGAGCAAAACTTACTCACTAGTGTGTCAAAATATGCATTTTTAGCCTTATCACCAAAAAGAGAAGGGAGAAGACAGAGCACTAAAATCACTTTTTCAAAAGAGATAGCAGTATTCAATTCTGTAGCTTTGGTCAGCCTCTAATGAGAACTGCAAGAAAGCAGCATTATGGTTTACAATGCTATTAAAATTATTCTCTTCAAGATTAGTGTTAGACATTCAGAAACAGATCCTACCAAAGCCTACTAAACAATTACAGATTAAAAATTCATTACAGCCTAGTAAATCTACATTAAACCTTTTAATACAAAGACAATATTTTCAAAGAGCCTACCTTTAAGGGAAGATAAGCTGTCACTACTGGGATTTATCTTTTGTCAGGGCCCTGAGAGCACCAAGAATCCCTCACTGTCCTCATCAACCTCATCTGGGACCTTCACCCATGTGCTCTGCCCACTGGCTCAGGAACTGCATTTAAGTTCAAACCCTCAGCTGTGTTTCTTCTCTAAGCTGCTTTGTTGGTGTGTCGGGACTTAATATTTCTGTCTATTTTTAGTCCTTTTTATTTCACTGCAGAGAGAATCTACTGCATCCTTTAAAAGTGTCAGGAACTGAGTTTTTACAATTACAGTAGCATAGCAAAGTCACCAGTTCCATTGCTAAATAAGACCAGGTATAGGATAAGTCAAATAATTTTGACCATATTAGAGATATAGGACAGGAAAATTAAGCAATTGTTTTCTGCAGGCAAGCAAGGAAAAGTGATGAAACCCATGAGCCTCTGACCCCAATTTCATCATAATGTCATGGGGCAGGAAAAAATATTTTTAAAGCTGTTAGATAAGCTAATTTTGGTTATCTGATGGAGCCATATATAAGAACTCAAGTCAAATGAGGTTAACAGGCCCAGTGGAGGTTTTCCCTAATTGTGCAATGCTAAAAACAATGTTGAACAATTGAAAGTCACATCCTTTTGTAGAGCAACACTTCACAGTTATTTTGCAGAAAGTTGTTTTTGAAAAAACCAAAGAATTCAATCAATCTGTGCTTATTGGACCATGTCCAGCTGGGTTTTAAACACCTCTAAAGACTTCCACCTCTCTGGACAACCTGTTTAACTGTTCAATCACCTTTATGGTGTTTTACTATGTTTAAACAGTTTCCTGTGCTTCAATTTCTTCTTACTGTTTTGTGTGCTTTCACTGGCAGCATCGAGTCTGGCTCCATCTTTGCTCCCTCCCATCAGGTGTTTACGTGCATCAGAAAGATCCCTCTGAGCTTTATCATGAAGCTAAGCAATCTTTATTCTTTCAGCCTCTCCTCCCATGTCAGATAATCCAATTATTTTATCAATTCCCTGCCCTTTGCTAGGCTCACTCCATGCCCATCATGCCCAGGGAAGCCCAGAGCAGGGGGTCCCACTCCAGATGTGGGCTCACCAGTGCTGAGCAAGGTCTCTCTTGACTTACTGCCAGCACTTCACTTTTTTCTGAACACGGCCCAGGGTGCTTGCCATCATCTGCCACAAAGGCTCCTTGCTGCTCACATCCAGCTGTTTACCTACTGAGGACCCCAAAGTTCTCTCCTGCAGGGCTGCCTTCCTGCATTCCACCCAGTTGTTGCCAGCGTGTTCTGGTGCCTGGGGTCATTCCCACACCTTCTGGCTGTGGCACTGGACATTCCCCTCTGCCTTCATGTGACTCCCATTTGCCTTCCTTCATCCTCTTGAGCTGCTTCTGAGGGGCAGCACAACCCCTGACTATTAATCCAGAGATCCTCTGAGTTTGGTGTACACACTGCCAAATGTCTGCTGCAAAAATGTATTTTGCTTTAAGAGGAGAACATGTCCTGGAGATGTGCAAATACACTTAATGCCAGTTGTTTCTCACAATCATGGACCTGAGCCTACAGCTGCCATTTGTGTAAGCTGGGAAAACCATGGCTTTTCCCCAGGCTTGCCAGTGTTAGGGGTTATCAGCTTTTGCACAAATTAAAGATGTTTCCTTTTCAATGTCTGCCATAGAGCTGTCTGTTTTGATACCTGCTTTCCTGTTCCACTGAAGCTGAGGGGAAATGGGAGTATATGTCACTTGAGGACATGGAAAAGCCTTCAGGGTTTTTTTTGTCTCCCCAGTACAGCTGGGGAATTTGCAACAAGTAATTTCCTTTTGTTGCCACTTCCTGGAAAGAACACAATAGAACAAAGTCCACCCAGTAGAGGCTATTCTCACTCATGCCACACTGCTATTTTCAGCTTTAAAATGCAAAAGTCAAAAAAGTACATCCAATGATATTATTAGAACTGTTTACTTTTCAGTGAAGTTTGTTTGCCTGTATTAAAATGGATTGACCACTGACAAGTTGTGTCAAAATATCAATGCCAAAAGATTATGCTGAATTGCCACAACATTTTCTTTAGCCAAATTACTATATTTTGGCTCCAGTGTCTTTGCTACAGATGAAATTCTGACTTCCAAAGAAAGCTCTCACACAGGCATCACGGGGCAGGCTGCCCCTGGGCTCTCTGCCTGTGCTCTCTCTTGCTGTGTGTCCCTGTTCTCTCATCACTTTCACAGCAGAAGGGATGGTGATCTCCACTGACTAAGCCATGAAAAAATTTACTGGAAATAAGTGCCAAGCAGAAGTCAAAGAACTGCAATGTTGACCCTCCTCTGAGGAGCTTCTTTGCAATGTTACCAACTCAAATATTAAAAAACTCAGCCATTCAAACATGCATTTGATGAGACTAAGTCTAATAAACAATGTCTTGTGCTCTTTTCTTTGTCTTCCAAAGTTTTGGATCTGTAATTAATAGAGTTTCAGATGGTTTTGATTTGGCAACCTCCAAATGAAAGCTGAAAATTAGCCCCTTGATTACTGCAAGATCTATTAAAACTACTTTATTAATAATTGAACTGAAGTTCCATAAGTAGATTTTTTTTTTTTCATAAAAATACTTTTTTATGTGCTTTCACTTTTTTAGGTACTGTCTCTTCACATCACTCATGCTGGATTCTAGCTCAGCTAAAATTTCTAAGGTTGACAAAGGCACTTTTGGTCTGCAAAGGGTAATATGACTGGTGGTGGGAAAACTGTTGGGAAACCAAGGTAAATTCTCCAATTTTACATTCTCTGTGTTAGTTGTTGCTTTCCACAGAAGAGAAGGAAGTTCTCATCTCTGGCAGTGTTGGACTGAATTCCTGTTCAGTATGCCAATGACCAAATTCAAAGAATATATTTCACCATAAGCAGAGTGTTTTCCTGCATGACTGAAGGCCCACTGATGTTTACTGCAGCAATTCAGAATTCTTTCTTCCATGGCATTGCATTCAAGTGGCCTCCAAGCAGGCTTGATTATACCAACACTTAGAGGAAATCAGCAGCAATCTGTATGTTTCAGATGCTTTTAATCTACATGCCTTTGCAACTTTAAAAAAAAGCCCAACCAAACAAAAATCTCCAAATGAACCCAAATCAGCCCTGCAACTGAAAAACAGCATTTGGTCACAGTCAGACTTCTAAAGAAATTGTTGTTGATGATTTGTGCCCAGATGCAGATTTTCACACTCCAGAATTGCCAGGTAGAGAAAAGGTAACACTTAGAATCAAGCCAATTAAAACATTACCCACTTTGTGGTGGAAAAATCCAGGCGACAGGCATGGCATTGGAAAATATATTCATGTTATGCTGTCCTAGAGGAAAGACTTCTTTTGGGGATTGGTGATATGGCTGCAGTATTCCTCACCCTGGGACAGGTATCCTTAGGGCAGCAAGCAGGGAGTCTTCACTGAGTCTTTGCCTAGAAGAGCTTGGGGTTAGCTTGGTATGAGTGAAGGCTTTGAGAGGTGCTTATAAAGCCTCACCTCTGCCACACATTCACAGCAAGGTCACACAATGCAGGCCTCTGACATTGCACCATCAGCTTACTAGAGCCACTTATCTGCAGTCCATAATTGACAGACCTGGAGGTTTAGCATTCCTCCACCCTGTCTTAATACTGTTTAGGACATTGTGTTCCAAAACAGGTCACAACTGCTTGGGATGAGGACTGGGGCAGTTGTAACAAGTATGGTCCCCTAAGCTCTCTGCAGTGTGGGAGTCCTTCCTCTTGTTCCAATTTACATGAATTATTGTGTCATACCTGTTTGAGATTTCACTGTATAAATAACTGGGTAATGAATCAATAAATTTCTTTGGTAGAATTTAACTAGCAGAGGTGCTTGACACTACTCACTTTATGAAAAAGGCAAGAAGCTGTGATAACTTTTGTTTAGTCATTTCATTAATGGCATAAGGAATATTGTAAGTATTTCCCAAAGTACCATGGTATGGGCATTTGAAGAAGCTTTTTTTTTAACAAACCAAACCAACCAACCAATCAAAATAAAAAAGGAAGGCCTCAGTTCAACTGCAAATCCATGAAATGGAAAAGGGACACCATAATTTTTTGTATCCCAAAGTATCCCATTACAGTGTGTGAGTATTGTGCCTGTTTGGAGTCCTGTCTAGCAGAGCAAGATGATTAAATCATTGGCTGCACTCATGCACTATAACCCAGCTTCTATAAAGCTGAACTACATAGGATTTGAATCCTGCAAATCTAAAACCTACAGCATTTTAACATTATCTTCTTGTAAATCCTCCTGAAAGAGATAAGATGCCAAAGAAAACGGTGCCTTAGAACCAACCTCTGCCTAAAGTTATCCTCCCCAGATGCTCAACTGGAATAGCCAGATTGAGAAATTATGCTGGGAACTCTTCTGAAATACCCAAGTGTAGTGCTTACTGAATATGCATCAGAGGCTTTGGTATTTGGGTCATCTCAGTGCTCCAGTCTTCTGCTCCTGTGCCATTCTTTATTGTACACACTTGCTCTAGTCCTGCTTTGTTTTATGCCCTGGCCCTTTAATGCTGCTGCTTGTAAACCCCCCATTTTGTTCTAAATTTGATTGTAACTGGGTCCACTCTTTGTGAATGTTATGAGGGGAAGACTTATAAACCACTTGTGTCTCGAATTGTTATTCTTTAGGTATCATTATTATTCCTGCTTTCAGGATGCTAAGGTGCTGCTAAGAACCCTATTTATGTTCCCTATGAACTGTCTTAGCTTGTGAGTGAGTCACAAAATAAGTTTGGGTTAAAAAAGCAAAAATTCTAGTTCTTCTTGCATTGTTATGGTTAGGCTTTAAAAGACCTTATTTGGATACTTTGAAAAGTAAATAAATAAATATGATGGTTTTTAACTGCTCATTCTTTGACAATCTGAGGGTCAGCTTTGTTTGTCTTTTGAATGGAATAAAAACTGGGTTTTTTAGGTCCATGACTCTGCTGAAAGTCTTGTACTGCCATTTACCATGAATGTACATACAAGAAATAACCTACTGGCTCAGAATTCTTCCTGCAGTTATAGTCAGATGCTCTCTGCCAAAACTTGTGATGGCTGGATTCACTCATTAAAAGGAATCCTGCAGACACTCACACAATGATAATTTTAAGTGCTGCTCTTCAGATTACCTTTCTGTTCACTGTTGTTTCCCCTTCCACATGGCTGGAAGTGCACTCAGTGGTATTTCCAGTGGAACTCAGTCTCTCCCTGTCCTTGAGAACAGCACACAGCCTCTGGGCATCAAGCAGCTGCTAGATTTGGCAGAAGTGTCCATCCTTCTCTAGCATCTATGTATTTAGCTGCCTGTATGGCAATGAATGAATGCTAAGCATGAGAGATGAGAAGGATTCAATGTTTGTCTTACTCACTGTCTTACTTATTCTCTGCTGCAAGGTCTTATTCCAGGTATTTTACATTATTACAAGGAAAACCAAAATCCAAACAAACACAACAATTTACAGTCAAACTAAACTTTTGTTTTCTTAACTGTCTGATTTCTGCACAAGACAGGCCTTGTGGGAGACTATAGTGGTGCTCCTTGCCCATTGTTTATAAGTGTTCATATTATGTGAGATGCTTTCAATTTCTCTGGAGAAATTATATTTAGGTAAAATACTGATTTTTTTTAAATTGACATGTTCAGTAAATAACGATGTTTAATTAGCTCAGACCTGCACTGCAAATTGGCCTGTAAATTTCTGATTTCTTCACATATGGATTAAAATTAAGCCTTCTGTTTTTATACTAAGGGTTTCTTTTAAGTTGAAAACAATAGTCAAAAGGACTAAACAGATGTGGGATTGTTCCAGTAATCTGTTTCCCCATCACATGATATTCTAAAAATACAGAAGTACCTAAAACTACTGTGTCAAAGAATTTTGGTAAAATTAAGTCCTTCAAATTTATCTACAAAGCTCCTCTGAAGAACTTCTTTTAATTAGCTGTATGGATGTTGAAGAGTTTGTGATTCTCCTGCAGCACAGTCTGAGCCAGACAGGCCAACACCTTATAATGAAAAAAATATTTTAACGTAGTTTCCACAGAAGTATAGAATATGGACAAAAATTAATGTGGTATTGATAAATCAAAGCCAAGGGGAGGAGGATTCTGTGGTGCCAGCAACAAACCTGGCATGTTTCCAGCCTTCTCTAGGATTGTTACAGCCCACTTTTCTCACCTTTGCTGCTTCTGCTCTCTCATACTGAATTTCCCTTTCGGAGGGGTGTGCTGGGCAGAGAAAGCTGGTCCTGGTCGCAGTTACAGCTGTCAGCAGAAGCACACTGTGAATTTCCCACTCATTGTGTGCTTCCCCTCAGGCCACACCACCCTGGCCACATGATTTTATGATATAAGGGACTTTCCTGTGATCACAGGAGGATTAGCTAACTGCTCCTTCCCTCCCTGGGAGAGGGGGAGCTTAGGATTTCATCCAAAACCAACACAAGTCTGTGGACAGAATCTCACTGACTGACACTGGTTTTAAGTCAGACTCTATAAATAGAGAAATTTGCATAAAATGTGATCAACTGAAACAACTGCTCTCTCTCTTAAGTTTCCACCTTGCATCCAGCAGTCCCATAAACCTTCAGTGGGAATGGGTATGCTGGGGGCCTAGCAGGAGCACAGGCCCCGTAATGTTTTCACAAAATTAAAGGAATACAGAAATTTTGTCATTTTCTAGCCCAGCCTCCTGCTAAAGGCATGACTGCTGGCAGTGCTGGGTCATGTTTTGTTTAGCTAAGTCTACAAGACCTTTAAAGACTGGAGGCTCTGAAAGCTGAGTGGCTCACAAAGAACTGCATTACTCACCTGGTGAATTTTTTTTCTAGCATCTGGCTTGAACCTCTGAAGTTGAGATACCTGCCTAAGCCACTGATGTTTATCTGCCTCTATGGAGAAGAATTTGTCTCTGTCTTCATAACTGACTTTAAATAGCTGCAGGATTCTAACTGCTATCTTCTCAGCCTGCTGCATCTGCCAAAGCAAGGCTGTCCCTCAGCCTCTGCTGTAAGGTTTGTGCCCCAGGGCCCCATCCTGATGCCTCTGTATTGTGTCCTCTCCAGTTTGTCAACATTTTTTTTTTAAACTGAGGGCCCTAAAGCTGATTCCAGTATTTCAGGAGCAGCCTCACCATTTCTGGGTGCTGAGGCACCATGACTTATCTCACTTTCCTGACCACATTTCCAATCCAGCCCAGCATGTAATTTTCTCCTCCTGTGATGAGAGCACACTCCTGGCTCATGACCAGCTTGACTTTCACCCTAACCCCTACATCCTCTTCAGGAGAGCTGTTTGATGGCCAATTCAACCTGGCTTCTCTGTAACACAACATTACCCTATGCCTGCCCACCCTCCTAGCAGAAACCCAGCATTTATTTCCTGTTTTAAGATCAACTTGGCTTTAAAAGTTTACAGGGTTTTTGACTTGTGTTGTCAGCTCGACCCACCAGTATCAGCTGTGCAGTCTGAGCACAGCTCCACATAATTCCACCCCTGGGCTGTATCCAATATGGTATTTTACACTGTTATATGCCTTTCCCTCTTGGTATTCCTTGATGTGGAAGAAGCAGTTGTCCAACCTCTCTTTCTGTAGTCGCTCTTATCTGCAGTCACTAAAGAGTTACAGTTCGTGTGTCCGACCAGGAAATGTGAAATGTTTGCTGGCAGCCAATAAAGCAGAGATCAACAGCCAGGCTGACTCACCGGCAGGAAATCTCGAGCTGAGTTTGAATGCAGTTCAGAGCCGACTCACACTTGGTATCACGGCAGTTTCACTCCATCATTCCACAGTTTTATGTTTGTATCTCCAGAGGTAAGTTGGTTTTTATTTCCAGTTTCTTTACCTGAGACATCTGTATATTAACGTAGTTTCTCTCATAGTAAGAAAACATCTTTGCTATGAATTACTTTTAAAAAATTGCCTTATAATTAGAAACTTGAAATAAATGGCTTTATAGCAGTCTTCTTCATGCCCCTGCCTGCACAGCTGGGCAAGGATGGCAAAGCTATCCAAGACTTTTAGTGTCTTACTAAAAAATAATGCGAACCATTTTGTTGCATAGGTCACCTCTGGAATATTGATTTTGGGGGTTGATAATGAGATTTTTAAAGGATATGGGAGAAAAAGCATTCAAAAGAGCAGAATTATTGAAAGAATGTCTTGGTACCTTGCAATACAAAGATGTAGAAACTCAGACACAGGGAGAATGGTGCTTAGCATGTCATGACATGGTTTGTAACAATGAAGATTGAAGTGGTTTCTGTTTAGATTTTTTTAAATCTCCAGTTTTATTAGATTTTGCAAATCCAAAATAGGAGCTGATGATCAGCTTTAATTTTTGTGTAAGCAGCCAGTAGCAAGAGTTTAAAAAACACTTATATTATTACTTGATTCAATTTTAAATAAAAATAAATACTGTCAGGAATTGTTTGGGTGGTAAAATCACCCAAAATTATTTGGTCGTCCTTGCACTATGGTTGGAGTTGCGTAAATTTTTTTCGCTATTTAAATTATTATTTATCGCTGTATAGAATAAAAATGAGATAATTTTGCTTGTGCCAGCATTTTGATTACCTCCTTTACATTCAGGATTCGTAGATTTGTGTGGTCTATCTTTGAAACTTTCAGGAATAAATAGCTCATTTAGAAAATTATCTTCATTCAGAGGAATCTTTTCAAATTTTATGAAATTGTAACCTGTCAGCCTCATCTCTTCTTTAAGGAAACTTCAGAGAAGCACCCAAGGCAATTATAGCTTTCAAACTACAATAATCTAACAAAAAGCAAAAAGTTCAACCATGCTTTCCTACCAGAATCAAATATGGTTAAAGCTTAATTCATAAATCAGCTGCTGCGTTTTGCATTTTGATTGTGGTTAGACACAAAACTGAGCTTATATTGTGAATGTGCCTGCAAGATGAGACTGAGATTAATCAACAATAAAGTGTTCATGAACTAGAAGCAAGATCACAGGCAAATTTATCTTCAGGCTATTTTACTTGTGGAGAAAAGTTTATCTGGGCTTTGAGGCCTTCTGCAACCCAGGAGTTTTTTTGTAGAGGACATCTGAAAGGACACAATTGTCATTGAACAGTCCTTCACAGTTACTTCAGTTCCCTCACTGTTTCCCTTTCTAGCCCTGTTCTCCTGAATCCCAGAGGGAATATTCCAGCTTGAGGAGCTCTGACTCCCTGACCACTGATCTTGCAGTAACCTTTACCAATGCCACCTGTCTTCTGCCATCTGTTCTCTTAGATTGCTTGTTTTCCTCCTTTGCCACTCACTCTCTGGCTATCTCTAGTCTAATGGAGCTTCACAGATGTAATTAGAAGTGTTACTCACGTAGCAGCACAGCGATGCTTTGCAGAAATTGTCTCTAGTCCATGTGTGTTGCCATGCAAAGTGTCTGAGAAGTGCAGCTGGCCCTGGAGAGGTTACCTGGAGAGGTAATTTGGGTACTGCCCAAATTACTGGCAGCTACAATGACACAACTCCATTTAGCAGAATTCTGAAGGTCACAGTAGAAGGAAATTTTCCTTTTTCTTTGCTTTTATATTCACATATGATGTATTAAAGATGATACACAAGAATGATGCAGAACATGCTGAAATGAGTGAATAAATAATTGCCTTTTTTATGAGAAGTGCAGAAATTATTTTCCTGACAGGCAACTATAAGATGCTAGTTTGTTGTCTACATAATTCAGTATCACATTAAAATCACATTTCATATTATAAATACTGGCCTACTATTTCAAAGGCATCAGATAGAAATAATGAGCAATTAACTAGCACCTTGCAGCTTCAGATGGCAAATTATGGTCCAGACACTCCTCTGCAATTAGTGCATTTTTCCTCTCTTTGTAAGGAAAGTCTGACACAGAGTGGTGAAATGAAGGCTGTTGGATTTGTTATTTGGGAAGTAAGGGGTGGTGCAGCTTCAACTGTGCTTTGGTAATTGTAACAAAAAAACCTCATAAAACTTCTTTCTTTTCTGCCACATTTTCCCCCCGAGCCAGCCATCAAGAAATGGCCAATCCATTACCTGTGGTAGCCCAGGAAGATTTGGAAAGCTTTACCTTGATCAGGACAAGCTCAGGCTTTGCACTGAAAGCCTTTCACATTTCCTGGAGCACTCCCATCTCTGTGAAGCTGCTGACCAGCCAGGACACTGCAGACAGGTACAGCTCTTATCTGCCCAAGCAGCCACGCAGGTGGGCAGCACAGACCTGCAGGGTGGCACCAGAACAAACTGTGGCATATCCAGAGTCACCTGATCCCTGAGCACATCTCCATTCCTAGAAATCCTGACCAGCCAAGAGGCAACTTGGAGGCAATTTTACTGAGAAACAAGCTCTATGGTTTTTTACAATTTTTTATAAAGTAGAGCTTAATCTGAAGAGCTTAATCCTGAAGTCAGTAATTAATCCACTATAATAATGTCTACACACCTGGATCAGTAATACCAGTATGCTAAGGTGTATATTCTATAAGGTGTTATTTTTCTAGAGGTCCCTGAAGGGACCTCAGTTGAATTTAATCTAAACCAGCATGCACAGATGAGAGCAGGAGAAATGGGATGAGGGAAGGTAATGGCCAGGGTTACACAGCAGTGAGATGTCCATGGAAAGCATGGAAACACATAATTTCCTTGCAAATGTGGATGTCATTAATAGCAAAAGAATACAAGTTATTGGAAACAGTAAAGGTCAATCTTTGTTTTATTCTTAATCTATCATTTCATACAGTCCAGTTTTTTCCTGCCTTCACATTTCAATCCTGCTTAAAACTGTGCTCTTATGTTAATACTAAAGCATCCAGAGGTATTTAATTTTATATTAGAAAAATTAAATGTAATTTATATTAGAAAAATACACTACACTATGACCGGTTCATGTTCTTACAACTGTTTGGAATATTCTATGATATTGGGTTTATTGGTAAAATAATACCAGCTGGTGCTCAACCATATGGTTTTCTCTCATTTCCACATCCTACACTCCCATCTCCTGCTGAAGTTCCCTTCAGTCTAACCTGCTTCTGACTTGTTTTTTTTTTTTTACAGGGAGTGGAAGTTGCTACTTCAGGACATAGCAAGTGTCAGACACAGTGAGTCTGAACACCTCCTGCCTTTCCTTGGGATTTACCAGTACCATGGACTTGTGGGGATAGTGACTGAATGGATGAACAATGGATCCCTCCACTCCCTCATCCATGAGGTACATAAAAGATAAAATTAATTACAAGATCAAAGAACAATAAGCATGTAAATTATGGACAGTGGTCACAGTCTGTTCTTCAGTTTCTGCATTGTGCTTCCCTATTGTGGTTGTTTGTTGTCAAATGAAAATGAGAATAGTAACAATTTCACAGTACCAAAACCTGTATTTTGTGTTACTTAGCACCAACTGTACCCAGAGCTTCCCTTTCCCTTGCTCATAAGGATCCTGTCGGATGTGGCTGAAGGGCTGCATCATCTTCACAGCCTCGCACCTGCTCTCTGCCACTGCAGCCTGAAACCTTCCAATGTGCTGTTGGATGTGCAGTACAGAGCCAAGGTAGGAGCTTCTACTTTTAGTCCATTCATGGAAAATCCAGTGATTGTCCTGTTGTTGCATATATTGATCTAAATAGTCATCATTTGATACCAAGTCTTGTTATATTGTTACTAAAATTACTTTTGCTCGGGTTTCTGTAGATATCAGATTATGGCCTAACCAACTGGAGGAAACAGCAGCTGAGGTCAGACCTGGAGAACTGCCACCAGAGAAGCTGCCAGGATTTAGTGTACCTTCCTCCTGAAGTACTTGAAGGAGGCCTCCCTTCCCAGGAAGGTGATATTTACAGGTGAATGGAAGGGCACGTCATACCTCGTCCATGCTGCACTCTACAATGCTGCCAAAACACTTATCTTCAAAAACATTACAGTAAAAATGCCAGACATACATAATGCAGTAGGATAGTATGGCACGTGAGGCCAGTTACAGCAGTGAATTAAATTTTAAATTCCCATATTTGGTGAATAAGATACCAAAGTTAAGAACTGTTCTCAAAGTCAGTCATATAAATATTTCTATAATGGACCTAAATGTTTCAAAAGTATAACAGCTGCCAAAACTTTCAGATGTATTTAGAAGCCTCATAACTGCTTCACACAGTTTATAAGTGTGAGCTGTTGTTGGCTTTAGTTTCAGAAAGAATTGTTTATGCCTAGATCAGGCCCAGGCAAAAATAAACCCTTTCCCTCAATATTGTCCCATTAAGATCCTGTGGAATCTTTGCTGGGATAAGTTACTGAACCATCTGTACTTTTTAACAAAGTGATTTATACCAAGGAGGGAGATCAATCACTGCCACAAATCCCTTTTGGGTATGTTACATGCATTGTGGCTGCCTCAATAAATGAGAGGACCTCAAGGAGCCACTGGTCTGGATGGACACACATCATCATGACCAGCACACAGAGCTGTGGACTAATATTTCAAATAACTTTTAAGGAGACCACGCTTCTGATTTCTGAGCTTTTGTGAAACCTACAAATTTAAACTCCTGCTTTATTGTCATAGAGGCAGGCTTTAAGATGAGTCAAATAATGCATACACTTGAGAAGACCTATAAATGATGTGACTAACCTCATGTTATTCACAAACACAAGTTTTGCACAGGAAGAGTGGAGCCTTACTTTCAGGTAGCATAATTAATTTTCCAAAATTGCATTCATATATATGATTTAGTGTATATATTTATTACATACTACACTATATAACAATATGCTGAGATGTGACTCAGGGGCATGAAATACATGTGTATCTAAATAATGGTGCAACAGACAAAGCAAAAATTTGTGTCACACATGAAATACAAAGTACAGTTAAGTTACAAGTATGTCCACATTACATTAATACTTTCCACATTTTTATGTGAAAGTAAGGCAGAAGAGGAGGCTCTTCTAACCACTGTAATCACTACAGCAAGATAGATAAATAAGTAGATATGTTTATCCTAGAACTGCCTCTTCCCCTTTGATTGCTTTTCTTCTGATTTATCTGTAGACTGTTTTTTCTCATCCAGCAGCCTCCTCTTTTCTGCCTCTGCTTTTGAAGATTGATCTTTTTATTAAACCACTGTATTTCATAGCATCTGAGTTGTGGGTTATGTGTACACATCTATGATCCCACTGATATTATACATATGATGTTGGAAAAGGAAAAAGGTATTTGGAGCCCCATCAAAATTTGCTGAAGAAAATAGAAATCTAGTGCATCAGAATCAAGTTTTTATATATTACCTGATGTGCTTGTCTTGAAAAACTCCTCCCTCTAAAAGCAATAAGCTTGCTTTTGAAACTGAGAATGTAGATACAGATTGCAAACCAATGAATGATCTTTCACTGTTTTGTTGTTTTTTGGGTTTTTCTCAGTTTTGGAATCCTGTGTTGGGAGAGCCTCAGCAGACAGAAACCTTTTGAAGGTATTTATTGTTCATTGTCAGATTTTGTGCTGTCCATAACTCGTCCACAAATTCCCTTATTGCAGTGAAATTATGATACAAACACCATCTTTTCAGATATCTAAATGCCCATGCAGCTTATGGCTGCCATCTTGAGGCTGCTCAAAGTAGATTTCTTTTTTTTACAATTCTTTTGTTCTATTCTTATAATGCAAGTGTAAGGCCTTAAATAAAACTCTGCTTAAAATAATAGCATGTATTCCTGAGGTATCTGTGCATGTAGTTTACAGTACAAGTTTACATAACCATTTGTGACTCAGTATTGGACAGAATTCTTTATCCTGAAAGGTCCTGTTGCAATAAGCAGCTATAGCTATTGTTAAAGGTTAGCATATCTACTTACATGAGCATTAATTTATTTTTCCTTTAAAAAAAGCAGGCTTTGTTTTAAAATACACAATAGGACTTACATTGGATGTAATTTTAAGAGGTCTTTAATATTTTTTGGCAGTGACATTTTCTTTTAAATTGTAGGTCAAACCACCCTGCTTGATGTTTTGAGAGGAATCTGCAGCAGTTTGCGACCAGGCATTTCAGAAAAGTTCATACCAAGCAATTTGCCTGAGAGGAATAGACTGGTTCACCTCATTGCTCTGTGCTGGCATCAAGAGCCAGACTATAGACCACATACTGCAGGTAACATTCAGGATTTCTTTCTGTGCAAGATTTGTAATGGGGACAGTCGTTATAGGAACATTGCTTTAGCACTGAAGTGGAAATGGTCTTTACAGCATCGGGCTACCTTTGATGTTTCCTCTGACTGAAGCTTCCTTCCAGAAATTGACTTATTTGTCTCCAAAATTTTGTTTACTACAAAGTAAAGTATGAGGTGAAAGTTGTATTAAACGAATTTCCTCTATTTCATCCATTTTCTCAATATAATAGTAAGGTTAGTTGCAATATGATGATGCCTAAATGTATACATGCTTTCATACACAATGTGGTATTTAAAATGCTTTATTGCCCCTGCAGAATGTGTACACCTTCTAAATGGAGTTTTGACTAGTATAAATAAGGAGGTAATTTCTGCAGCAATCTACAATTTGATGGATGCAAAGGTCAGTGCAAAATTTCTTGTTCTCCTGCAACAACATTACTTGATTCATTCAACTGCAATCTTTCTGGCCCAAAACCAGTGAAGGTTTTGTCTTGATTGTTTTACTGGTTGTGCCAGAGAGCCAGAGACTATCCTTTGGCACTTCTGAGCTAACTCCATGTCTGCTTACACTGCCATGGGAAATCTGGCACAGATGGGACTGCCACAGTCAGAGCTACATCCCAGCTACTTAACTGGGCACTGAGGGAAAACAGTGACACACAGCCCTTGGACAAGGACTCTGACTCTAGCTGGAGTTACACAACCCCTCCTGTGTTGCTGGTTTCATTACTGTGTGTTGTGCATGTTTCTATATGCTGCAATCTCATTCTGGGCTTACAGAACATCCTTGATCAATGTTTTAATAGGTGGCATAGTTAGAGTCAAAGTAATTTTTACTACTGTTGAAGTTTAAGATTGTGCTGCCAAATATTCCATAATTTAATGCTTTGATCTCCCTTGAGCAAGGTTTTATTTTTTAATTTGTTAGACTGTGAAGATTTATTTTATTAGTGAGCATTATTTATTGTTCAAACAACTGAACTGATAAGTCCAAAATTGCTCTGAAAATTATGCTGAAGTTTCTGGGAAATTGATTCCCAACTGTTGAAGTATAAAATCTAAAAAAATAGTTTAACAAATCTGCTGTGGGTATACAAATTGGAAAAAAAGTTACAAGTATTGACACATCCTTACTACAGAGAGTTTGGCACACTGAACACAGGATGGCCAGGCTTTTTGGCTACTTAAAGGCAAACGTGTTCTAGCTAGCCCAATCTCTCTCAACACAAGCTTATTTTCACCTTCCCCTGCATGATTCAACACTGGCTTTTAAAATAAATTTGAAACACTGGGAAGAGTAACCGGGTAGAATTTTGTCAGATCCTATGCCCGCTCACTCTGCAGCTCGCTGTTTGTTACAATATACGAGTGTACCTTACAGTGTAATGTATATTGCCAGTTGTTAATAAGTTGTGTTACTATAAATTGTTGCTCCTGGCAGCTGTGAATGAACAAACCAGGTCTACACTCAGGGCAGTTACTGTGGGTTTCTTCTTCCAGGAGAGAGCGCTGAATGCCTGCAAAGGCTCAGAGCGGTACACGCTGCAGAGAGGCACACGCAATTCTCAGGTGAGTTTGTGGTGCTGGAGTCCTCAGAGCACTTCACCAGCTGCTTGTTCCTCCTGACAGCCCTGACACTGTCAATGTACCCCTGACCTGTACAATGCAAGCACCTGGGCAAAATGTTCCTAGCCAGGATAGCTCCATCCAGCAAAACCCACTGTTTTACTTTGTTCCGAGCAGCTCACTCCAATGCTGCTCTTGGAAAAACAACCTCCTCCTCTTAAGGTTTGTTCTGAACCTCTCCTGTTTAGAAAGGGTTTTGGAACAAAAGTTTCCGAGAAGATAACTCTTCTCTATTTTGGTCTCTTTCAGATCATCTGTCCACAAAAAGACAACCGCTTAATCAGCAAGAAAATTCCTCTTGTAGTGCCAAGCTTGTCAACTGTTCTACTTGATAGCAGTGCAAATACAGCAGGAAGAGATACTATTGAGATGGGTGTGTCAAGCACTACCCCACAGAATGCAACAGCAACCAAAGGTCACCATCTATTCTCTATTCCAGCTGTTACAAGAAAAGGACAACTGTTACTAGTTGTTCCATATAGAACTGTAATTTTTCATGTAAATTGTTGCTTCTCAGAGTAAAGCAGTGCTCTCTACTGGTATCATCTGAAGCATGAGTTCACTGCTGAAAACCAGAGTTGCCACAAACCTTTCCACTTAGATGTATAGATTAAAAAAAAAATTACTAATTTTTTTTAGAATACTGAGCTGTAAATGTAGAGATGCCTTTCTCTCACACATCAAATATTGCCTGTTGCTTTTGAGAGAACAAGTCCCTTCTGAGAAGCACACTGCCTTGTGCCACCCAGGAATAACTGCCTTTTTTGTAATCTGCTAAGAAAGGGAGATGGGTTTTTAAAAGGCAATGTTGCCAGGAACATATGAGTAATTCCTGATAATCACTGTTCCCATATAGATAACTTTCTTTGCCTTTCCAGTGTGGATTTGTCCTAAGTGTTTAAATTTGTGTCAAGAAGAGATAGGCTGTATTTCTCATGCCTTCAGATACAAAAAACTGAGACATCAGAAATCAATTCACCTGTAGCAACATCTGTGTTTCCAAGCACTTTAGTTCTGATCAATAGCCATTAGACTTATGGACAGGATAAAGTGTTCCATAACTTCAATAACAAATTCCTACAGACAGGAAAGCCAGATGTGTGTAGTAATATACGCCAAAGTTTTCCTAGGAATAATGATGTATTAACAAGAGCCAAAGTAATCTCAAGTCAGTCTTCAGTTCCTGTCTCCTGAAGTAGCTGATGTACATGTAATGTTTTCTTGTTCAATTGAAAGGTCTAATCTTGCTCATCTTAAACTTTTTCTAGATCACCCAGGCTCTGAGAGAACAAAATCAAGCTCCTTTTGCACAACTCCTTCATCTGGTTCAACTGCAGGCAAAGAGAGCAGCCAGCATAACTCCCCACCCCAGGCTCTTCAGCACAGACCACAGCCAATGCACCTTGGACAAGCAGGGACAGGTAACGCACCACTGCCACTTTGAGCTGGCAGTATTCACCTTGGCCAGATCTTAGTGATTAAATTATTTAAAACTTGGAGGAAACAAATGTTTCTAAACTTTGTCCACATTTTCAGGTATTCAGAGTAATAACTGATTCTGACTTGATACAAATGTCTGTCTATTTGTGTAGAGCTGCTCCTCTATTCTTAGAAGTTCAGGCACTAACCACTGAGAACACTGGCTTGTTCTTTTCTTTCAGGGCCACAGTGAGGCTGAGAGCAGTTCTGAAAAGACCATAATAAAAGTACAAGAAATATAGCATACATTGAATGTGAAATACATTAGTTGTTTAGGTCTGGAATATTCTTTTGCAATCATAAGCTGTGCATTGCCTACCTCTGCAAAAGTAGCTATTGACTACAGAAACAGGTGACAGGGGACCCTTCATCCCCTCACATCGTCTCAGATCTTCCTGCAGAACAGAAAGGGTCAGCTTTGATTTGTGAAGACTCTTTGTCTGTGGGTGAAGCTTTGTGAGGTTTTTATGCTAACTTTTTGCAAACTGGCCTATAACAATTCTCAGCCTAGCTGGCTGTCCTTCTCCATGGGAGTTTACTTGAATAATGACATAATTTCTGGATAAATCAACAGACTAGACCATGCAGGAAAAATTCATCACAGAACTGGCAACACTCAGAAATCAGAATGGCAGAAGCATGCTCTCCAAAGCAACATGGCTTTTGGTTATTAATTTTCCCTTGATGTATGGTATTTATTGTACACTAAAAACCCTAATGTCAGCACTAGGTATTCTAATCACCTCCTGAAAAGAGGCAGAACCTAATGCTCTCAACCATGTTATCAAGAGTATTACTCTTGTTATTAATTTGGCTTTGATGTATACTCATTTTCCCAGTTTCATGCTACATGTTTCAAACACTCCTGCTTCCCTGAAGTACCTGTTATTTGTCCTTCCACCTTTACAGGAGAAAGTTTCCTCATCTGTGTCCAGCCAAGGTGCTTTGCATAAAGTTAAATACAGATGCTAGATGAATGGGGCAAGACCTGAAAATCTTCTCCCTTCACACAATCTGAGCACCCAGAGGTTTAGAAACACCTATTTGCTGTAATCTGAACTTCATGAGTTTCAAACACAAGATGGAAATACTTTTGGACTCGTTTCAAACATAGAATGCAAACAAACTAACTCCTCTTCCTTCCTCTACTGAGTTTATATTTCTGGTGTTGATGCTATCACTTGCTAACAACTTCTGGATGAAAAAAGCACTTGGTCTATCTTGTTTTGTTTTCCTTCCACTCAAGGTCCTTGCAGCAAAGGAAACTGCTGTCAAATCCTTGCCTGCCAGAGACAGACCATACTGAAGTGCATGACAGAAGGACTCCTCAACCACCTCCTGGATGTGCTGCGCTCCCAGCGAACCCTGTGCCGCACGGATTACGAGGCCATCACCTCTCACCCCACAGTGACCGCCCGTGCTCAGGCCCTGCTGGACACTTGCCTTTGCCTCGGGGAGAGGGCAGCACAAGCTGTAGTGGCTGCACTTTCAGTGAACAAAGGTAGCCCTCTGGGACAAGTCATTCATGCCCAAACTGTCTTTCTAAGGTAAACAGGCTGTTGTTGTGACTGATTTTTTCACAGTCTGTTGTATGGATCTGAGCTGTAGTAATCTACAAAGAGATGGCAAAGATTCACGTTCGTGTCTCACAACCTGCTGACTAAAGGCAATTCTTCCTACAGCCCATTATTTGAGTACTGTAGTGGAAAAAGCTAACTGGATTAAAAGGTCAAGTCAACTGCCGCCAACAGAATTTGTCAAGACTGGTATAACAAATTCGGATTTGGACCTCAGAGATGGGAGAAGTGCAATATGTGCCAGGGGAAACAGAGGTCGACTGAGATGATACCTTCTTTCCTTGATTTTTTTTTTTTTAGAAGGAAGGAAAATGAATCATGACTTTTGGAGGTCACAGTATGGAAGAATGGCTATTTATAAACACTTCCAAATAAGGATAATGAGCAATAGAATACTGGATGAGGAGAAAAAATTTACTGCCTTTCACTGTGCTCGTATCTGGGCCAGCTGTTAGAAGGAAAGGCTTCAGAGAAACAAGAAATATTTCTACAGTAGGGCCTTAAGTAAGACTTGGAAGTTTTATATTAGGCATATGAATTACTTCATTTTCCTCACAAATGCTCATATGAAAATGTAGCAGTACTTACATCAGTGCTTCAGAGATGTGGGACTTGGAATACTCATTAAATGGAAAAATGTTGATACTTTACATCCATGTATCACTCTAAACATGTCTGCAACTCAAATGTAAAATTAAACCAGGTAGAAGAGGTGCCAAGCTGATCATTTTGAAATGGTGTTTCTGCTGAACTGTTGTCGTGGTTGTACTCTAATGGGAGACAGCCTGGGAGGTTTTCTTGCTCTGGCCTGGACTCACCCACTGTCACAGATGCTTTGGAGCGTCCTGCTGCTGCTTGAACTCATCCTCAGGTCATGGACCCTTTGCCTTGAGTTCACATGGAGTTCCAGTCTGTGCAGCACAGAAACGTTGCTGTTATCAGAATGTTCCCAGGCAGTTGAGTAAGATGATAAATGGTACAGCAGGCAGGGAGAGCAACAAACCAGCCACTAACGAGCACCAGACACTTGTGTGCAGAAGGCAAGCACAGGACTCTGTCAACAGATAAACAGCAACAGCAGCTATAAATGTGATCCAGCACACTCCAGTCAAATCTGCTGTTACCTTGAACCCTTCAAGCCTCACATTGGAGGCTGAAAAGAACATTTGTCCCAGCGGACAACGACGCTCCACAACAGTAAAGTGAGAAAATGTGTTGGCTGAGAGCCAGACAATTTAACTGGTAAAGCAAAAGCTGCACACAAGCAAAGGAAAACATGGAATTCATTCAGCACTTGCCATGGGCAGGCAGGTGTTCAGCCATCTCCAGGAAAGCAGGGCTCCATCCCATGGAACAGATATTTAAGAAGATAAATGCCATTGCTCCAAATGTCCTCCCCTTCCTCCTTCTTCCCCAGCTGAGTTTGATGTCACATGGCCTGGACGATCCCTTTGGCCAGCTGTGGTCATTGTCCCAGCTTGTCCTGCCCCAGCTCCTTCTGCACCCCCATCCTCCTCCCTGGTGGGGTGAGGGGCAGAAAGGCCTTAGCTCTGTGTGAGCTCTGCCCAGCAAAAACAAAACATCCCTGAATTGTCAATGCTGTTTTCAGTACAAGTTCAAAATACAGCCCCATATTAGCTCCTATGGAGAAAATTAACTTTACCCCAGCCAAAACCAGCATAATTTGAAAGAGAAATAAGTTTATTTTCTTCATAATGAACATGATGATATAAGGTGCTGGATTTTTAAAGGTTCAGTGGGGTTTCTTCAAGCTTCATGGCACCAGATAAACATGAGAACTTGTTATATCTTCAGGTATTTCAAATGCAAAACCATGTTATTTGTTTCCCTATGCTGCTTTTGTTCTCTTTGCAGTTTCAAAGTTCTCATTGAATTCAGTCATTTGGCTGATTGCAAAAGCAGTAATGATGTCTTGTCTAGGCACACTTAAGAAGTAAGAAATGTGTTACATCAAAATTTCCAGCTATGATGCTGCTCAAACCATAAACTTTTTTTTTTAAACATAATTTCATTGAACTTTGAGACTGCCTTAAATTAAAATATTGTTACAATTAAAAGCAATGTCTATCAGAATATGTTGACAATAGTTTTGTTTATTAAAGGAGCTAAATATCTATTTCACAGTTGAATTTTTTTTCACTTTAGAATCTACACTTTAAATGGGAAATTTCAACAGTCTGTGCTAAAATAGGATGTCTTGCTTGTGAGGGAAGGAACTGCTGTCATGGTGTTTTGCCTCTTAAGAAGGCATAAGATACTCAGTAAAACAGATAAACATTTACCTGTGGAAAATAGTCACAGACCTTTAAAAAAGAAACGAGCAATACTGTTGAAACTTAATAGCAGCTTTCAAAATCATTGTTTAGTTGTTCTGCAGGACACTTTACACTCCTGTGAAAGATGTGCTGGCTGGCAGGCTATGCTAAATTTTTGTCATTGTGGTTTTGACACAGAAACGGTTTTGGCTCTTTTCTAGAAGCAGCTGCCTACTTGAGAATGTAATCTGATGCCAAACCTAAACCCAGTTGTAACTGTTAATAGAAGAACTGGCATCAAAACTGCAGGAGCACAAGCTGTCTGCTTTTCCACTCTGGTATTTTTGAAGGGATGCTACACATTTGTTGAAATGAAACTGTTGTTGATATAAAAAGTTTTGCTGCCAAACTAAAATACAGTGACCTGGAACTAGCATCATTTTTTCTCACCAAAAATACATACTCTCATAAGGCCTGTAGTGTGAGCTGTTAAAGATGTCTCATGTTGATCACTGGTGTGAAATATCGAACTGCTGAAAGCTTATGGTATTTTGCTCCTGCCCAAGCTTGTTCATTAGCTAAGATTTCTGTTGTCCTCACCTCTGTTTTCTGCAGTTACCTTGATATTGTGAAACAATGTAGAATAAATGGTACTGAGCAGGAGTAAATATAGAAAAAATCAAACTGTTCTTTAGTATCTACGAGAAGAAACAAGACTTGAATTTGAAGAACAACTGGAGTTGCAGGAAGGAAATATGAAACATGGGTATTTCTAGAAAACAGCAAGGAGAATAATAAAACCAAGTCACATCAGGACTAATACAAACTGATCAGTAAAACCCTGTTGCAGTTACTCAGAAAAAAATTAATAGACGTTAAAAATTATAAGCTGTACGAATTTTATGAAGCTTTTTAAATTTATTAAAGGAATGGTGAGTAGAGTAGGCAAATATTTATTTTTCTGAGGTATTGAAATGTAATTTTCTTCTTGACACTGCTTGAACCTATCTTTTGCTGATTTGCAAAAAGATGACTGTCCCTTGCCCTTTGTCCTAACTACACCACACTTTTATCTGAGATGGGATAGTTTCTGCAGTGTAAGAATGTCTGCACAAGAATTTGTTTGAAGTTGATTTATGGAAAATTAATCTGAAGTACAGGAATGAAATGTTTGAGATTAGTCCTTCCAGTAAACTGCAAGGCAAACAAAGCTATAAATACCACTCAAATGTCGTTACCAGTGCCTGTTAAAAACAGTTCCAGACAACATCAGAGGAAGATAACAAGTGCATATTCATAAAATACTAATCTACAGAATTTCAAAAAATGCATTAATGGACTGCTAACATACACAGAAGAATTTTACACCACATAAGTAGTCTAAAATGCACAAAACCTAAAGCACAAATGAAAACATACTAAACCTCAAGTGGTCTTATTCTATTGCTTCAAGTCTGAATCCTACATAACCATGTAAAATTTTCATGCTTGCCCAGGTTTAGTCACTTGAGCATCACATGTGAAGATTTTAAGGAAGGTTAAGTGCATAAATAAATACCTGTGGGCCTGTTATGTTAGGGAAGGACCCAAACATCATCAAGAGAGGCACAGGAAATTTAGATTTCTTTATTGCTGTTTACTGATTTCAGAGCTATACAGCTATTAACTATGCTGTCCTCCAGTAATACATATTGTCTTCAGAATTGCTGGGGTCTTTTATGCCTCAGGAAATTTTGCCTTGCACCATATTTCCTTTCATTTTTTTCCTGCACACAGCTGTGCCCGGCCCTCCCCCTCTTTGCCAAATATTTTACTGGTGCTCAAAAAGCCCTAGCACAGTTCGATTTTGTTCCTTTTCTAGAGAAGCAATTCCTTCATTGCTTGCCTGGAACTACATTCCCTTAACTGAGCACATGGTTGACTTGACAGATGGTATGTCAGCTGAGTTAAACAAAACTCCTGGATTTTGAAGGTAAGTCCACCATAAATTAAACTACCTGACAAGGTCGGAAAAGAACATATTTAATGATTTATTTGGGTTACATTAAATTCAGCACAGCTGCAGGAACATGTTAATTGGAAGCATTTTGCTTAACCCCAGCAAAAATGGTAGATCAGAAGCTTTGACATACTATTTCCAGCTCTTGTGCTGATATGAGTTGTGATCACTATTTTATTTCCTGCCTTTATTTCTCTTTGCCAAGAATAAATGCCAAGTAATATTACAGAAATCTGTTGCCTCAAACTGCCATTTTCCCTAGGTTTTAAGAATGACTTTTCTTCTTTCAGAGAAGAAATGCATCAGTTAAAGAATTTCTGGACTCCTTCACCCAGGACGAATTAACTGGCAGTAATTTAGAATAAGAACTTACCCCTTAAAATGTGGTAACATGCCAAAGTATCTCAACACCTATTTCCAACTGCTGTGCTTGAACTTTCCACATAGTAAAAGCAATATTCATAGAAGCAGAAAGCATGCCTGAATTTCACCCTTCAGAAGTAAGCTGGCTGTACTTCAGAAAGTTCTGTACAGTTCGTTCTTTCTTCAGATAGCAAGAAGAAAATGCCATATTAGTTAACAGAATGACTACTAACATTACATTTGTTGTCCTTTGGCCAAAAAGGGTCAAAGATTTTTTTTCAGTTCATTAGAACGTTACCTGGTGGGGGAAAAAAATGAGAAAAGTGACTAAGGAATACACCTGGAAAATATAAAAAAAACCCAATTGTATGAGACTTTTGACCTTGTAACAGCTGCAAAATATGTTCCCAAGAAAGTTGTCTTTATGCCATTTACATGTGGTGTGATAGGCTCCTGTCACAAAGAGCAGGGAAGTGGAAGGAGAGCGTGGCGAGGCGAGTGCCTGCCGTGCCCACCTTGCGCAAGGTGCCAAGGAGCCTGCTGGCCATTCCGTGCCGGCAGTGTTCCAGCTGGGAGAGACCTGCTCAGCTCTCAGCATGGACTCAGGAGAACCCAGAAGAGAGGAAAGCTGATAAGCAGTGAGGAAACCTCATGTTAGGGACAAGCTGATAAAACTGTGTGTGTTTGGTCTAGCAAACAGGGGATGAAGGGCACACAAAAGAGTCTGGAGCAGAGGCACTGAACATGCAGTGAGGAAACCTGGTCTGTTCTTGTGCTTTGTCATTCTGGACTGGCTTTCAAGCAGGGGCTTAAAGAAGATTTAAAGGCCATCATAAAGACAGGCTCCTTCCCCATACCCAGAGGAATTAGCAATATTCATGGAACTTTCTTTTTCCTGATCAAGAGCTCTTTAGTTGACAAAATTCATGGAAACAACAGTGATTTACTTAATCTTTTCCCTCAGCCTGTTCAGTTAATTTATGCAAGCTATAAACACTTGAAGTGATTTAAAGGAAAAATTAACGTGTTTTTGCTTGGAGCTAAGTAACAGGGATATTTCTAAGTGCCCTGTAACTCAATCACTATTTATTCCACTAACACCCACCTGTGAAGTCATGGGCCTGTTAGCAAGTCAGCTGTCAGGACAATGGAATAGAGATAACTTGAGTTAAAGAGCCCTGGAGATTATTTCCACCCTTTACAGTGTTGCTATGAATTCTTAAAAGAAAAGAAGGCTCTCCTGCTTTTTTGCTTCTCAGCAGATCATGGCTGGTCATCTTCTCTCAAATACAATGAAAATGTTTCCATTTTTATTAAAATGCAATCTTTATCAAGAAAGATTTCTGTCAATCCATTAGATGTTTGCTGAGAGAACTACTTCACGTTCATATATATTCTTCCCTCTTTTTACATGAAACCACAGGAACATTAAAAAATAACCCCTTATGACATAGAATGTTAAAATGAAAACAAAATAACAGAAAAAAAATTAGGTTGTTTCTTGTGCTGAACAGGTATGACCTTACACAGAAATTTTATTGTTTTTCTGATAGACTGCATGTCTTGGACAGGTTTTATTAAACACTGTATGAGACTAAAAGATTTACAGCCAAAGAAATATTTCAACTCAAGGAGGCTTTCTGCAAAACAAGGCATTGCTCTGCTCTCCTCCCTTCTGCTCTGACTCCTGCAGGGCTGGTTCAAAAGCAGTCTGGCAACTCTGGCTGAAACCTTTTCTCTGCACTGCAATTGATCATGTACTGGTATTCAAACCTGCAGATTTATTAGTTTACAGAAAACTCTCACTTAGAGTTTTCTAAATAGAGAATTCATAAAATGTACAAGAGAGGAGAGATTTGGATGCTGTTTTATATTATGTCTTTCAAAACTAAAATTACATTTAATTTTCTGTAATATATATAATACCATTTTAACTCCTCAGCTGTTGCATTTTGATGTGTTTAGTAAGAAAGTTCTCCTGTAGTCCATTTACATATCAATATAGCAATTTAATTAATTCTTAAAATCAGAGAAGCATTTAGATTGAAAATACCTTTAAGATCATTGAGTCTATCTGTAAACCTAACACTGGCGAGTCTACTGCATTCTTAACTGGTCTGAGACGATTTTGGTTTAAATCTTATGGTAACTGTCAGCTTCTTCACCCAAATCAGACCCCATCAGTGAAAGCTGTCATTTCTTGTTCAGTGTTCTTTATGTCCATCTTCAGTAGCAAGAGGAGCACCTGGCCTGTGGCCAGGCCTCTCCTGCTTGTAACAGTGCCAATTAACTGTACCAGTTACTGTGCAGACACAGCTGCAGAGGGAAAGGTGCACTCCAGCTGAGACTTCAAAATATGCTTGGGCATGCAGACAGGATTTTTCTTGTTTGTTTTTACAGCTGGCTATATAACCACTGATGTTTTTCTTGGACAAAGGAAGCCTTTTTAAGGAACAAAATAAAAGGCAATTATCAGGATTTCACAGCTGTAATTTTAGTGTATGCTATACATTGGATTTAACCCCAACAGCATGCAATGTAGCTGCCTCCCAATTGTTTCAGTACAATCACCTAATCTAAATCTTTGAGTTTTGTTTTAATGACACAACTTCATGGTTATCTACCATGTGTGTCATTCTAGCATAGAATAATCCAAAATAACAATTTCCCCAATGATACAACACTTCAGTAATAAAATTTGTCCTTTGTAGTAAGGACAAATACAGAGTTGTTTGTGTAGTGTGACACTGAGCAACCGAGGTGACCAAGTGACCAATGTGCAGGGTGAGGACACTTGCAGGACTCCAGACATAACATGTGTTGCACACTGATGACCCATCTTAACAAATAACTTGGCCATCTCCTATAGTTTCAACATAAGCTGAGGTCTTCCACATTTCCCATGCTAGCGACACTGAGCTAAAAATAACTCCCTGACCTCCAGAGTGTAATGTGACACACGAGGTTTAGTTTCCTTTATCCTCCAAGTGTTTGCTCTCACTTCACTTAGTCTTCCAGACTCATGTAAAAGTAAAGACAGCAACGTCACCGATGTCACCAGTAAGTGATCATGTGTCATTAAATCAATGTTTACTGGTATTTAGAATGTTCATAGCTTGTGGGATTTCAACTGAGAAAAAATAGTACAAAAAAACCTAGCAGTAAACTTTAACAAAAGTAAATACTTCTGGAACTAAAGTATACCTGTAAGTGTCTGAAGCAGAGGTTTCAGTGTTTTCAGAAGTTTGATTTATGGCACTTCACAGTATGTGACTGGGAATCTGAAAAGGATTTTCATAGTTCTGGAGATCTTGCATAACTTGGGAAACTCTTGGTAGTTCTTAATTAGTCTGCTACAATTTGCTCTGTGGGACACTGTACACACCAAGTAATCAAGAGCCAAGTGGGGAACAAAGGAGCAAAGTGCAAAGCACTCACAAATAGCCTGCTGAGAAATCATTTCTGAAAAGTTAGCAAAGTCAACAATTATTTTAATTTTAGGGCTGGATACCTTCTAATAATAGCAAAGAATGGATTTGAAATGGGAACAACTATGCTGGCAGACAAAAGACTAATAAACCCATTAATAGGGCTATCCTATTTCCTGCAAAGGCAAATGGACTGGCAAATTCCTACTCTTAAAGATTCTTTTAGCATTAAGATATTTTACATCTCAGTTCTTAAGGTGTACTTTAAAATAGTGAGACATTCTGAAAATCTTCCTCATGGAACATGTAGTCCTGGGCAAGAACTTGAGTGAAAACTTCAAAGGTGTTCTGATCTTATATTTGTGAAACAACATGGTTTTCTTTCTTTTACAAGGCTTGCTAACTAGAACTTATTTGTCACTCTTACCACATGTACATGACTCTGCTCCTCTTAGAGGCAAAAAGTATGGGATCAACATGCATTGGCATATTTGATTAGCACACACTGTGTAGAACCTATACAGAAAGGTCATTGAGATTATATTTTGGAGAACTTTACTTTTAAAGGCATCCTAAATTTGGATCAAATACAACTATAGAATTCCCCAGAAGTCTGAAAGTTCAGGGCATAAAGGCTGTCCTTATTTCTGTTCATCCAACAACAGTTCCTACACCGTAAAGTATTGTGTTATTATAAGTTCCCTAAATAAAATAGCAGAGAACTTTTATTAAAGGTCCAAGTTTATTTGTATTGTAGAAACGTTTCAGGGTAATTCAGTAATTAAGAGAAAAGTAACAGGAGTGCACTGAAAGCAAAGATGGAAGAGTGGGATCAGCACTGATGGGGCTGTACTGTAACATGCTGCATTCAAAGTGCTCTGCTAAGGAACATCTGGTTGTACTTAGATGGCAAAGTTTGGACTCAGCATGATAATACAAACAAAATGATGACATTGGCTTCAGCCTCTAGTAAGCAGCTGCTTGCAAACAGAGTGTCAATGCAACTGCTGCTGAGCATGGTCAGAATCTCAGAATACTCCTGCTTTTAATCAGAGAGAGAGAGACAGGTACCACAAGTATATCAACAACAGACTGACAATAATGCAGGGGAATCTATAACAGAAAGGAACTTCACTGTTTTGAAGAAAGTCTGAGCAGTTGTATTTGAAGGCCAGAGTTACTTAAGATAAAAGAACAACCCAACAGATGTCTTTAAACTGTCTCATCCAGAAGAAATTTATTTAAATGCTGTTGAACTTGGTTACAAACATTATAACTAAGGACTTCATGTTCTTCCATCATAGTACCCACACACTAATTTGGGACCTGAAAAAAGAAAAAAATACTTATCCTTAAGATGCTATTTTTTACAGCTACAAATCCTCCTTAAGTTTGTTTTTATACATAATCACTTTTAATAGCCTTCAAAATAGATATGGACAAAGAGCATTATCTTTAAAAATCCCTGGAGTGTTATAAGACCTGTGAAACAATGATTCTAACTCCCATGTCGTTTTCCAGGAAAACAAAGACCGTGCTTCATCCACTCTCATTAATAAATAGCCAGATGTTAATGAAGTTAATTCAACATAGATAAGACAATTTGTATAATCAAAGGGTAGGGTCTCAAAGCTGAATGATTTAGTTGTCTAAAACATTAAGTCAAACCATCTGTTTTAAAACAAGTATATGTACAAGGAACTATATTTCCAAATAAACTCCCAAAATTGACTGGGAAAAACTTGATGTATTGCACATTCCCCTTGTAATAGAGAAGATTACATGAGCAAGAGAAATGTAAAATTAAAATACAAAGTTTGTGAATGAATCAAAATTGTGATAAAAAAGTCCTAGAGATCTTTGAAGTTTACCTGAAGATGGAGATATTTTTGCTGGTGGTTTTTTTTGCCCTCCTAGCAAAGTTAACATTTGAAAACTTGTCCATGTTTTAGAAGATATCTAGTCCCAGTTCCACTTTGCAGCATGGACAGCACTGAACAAAACCAGCTTGCAATAATGTGCAACAAAGATATATGTAAGCAAATAATAAATTTTGGTGAGAGTAGATAAGGCAGTGAAAAGAAAAATGTACCTGAAAGGCAACAGAACCAGATAGGACAAATAAAATAAAAAGATGGGATCTCAAAGTTTCTTTTATAGTCTGTTTTTAAAAACTTCAGTATAGAGAAGCTAAGTTTTCCATAAAAGCAGGACTAATGTTAATCTTCAGAGTATTGAATAACTGCAGTTGGACAAGACAGAGACATCCCACAGTTTTGGTTCCTTAAAGAGCTATTTTCTACTACCTCCTCCTCTGCTCCTACTTTACACATTTGTACTTCTGTGATTTTGATAGTAAAAAAACAACCTTCATAAAAGTATTGTTTTCTGCCAGCTTAGTGAGCAGAATTGCCTTACAGAGGGGGCTGGGCAAGTGCAGCACCAGTCAAATGCTGAAGGCCACTGGAGTAGGAGGAGACATGCAGCTAGGAGCAGGGGAAGATAAATATAGAAGCCTAAATTTAGACCTTTTCCTTTAATTGCACAGCACTTTGGTGCTTGTAGTCACTTTCATCTGTAAATCACACTTACCCTGCTTAAACCACCTACTGCAGAAATTTGTATGATAGAAAGATGAAGGTAAAAAGAAAGGGCAAAGGATCAGTGAATTTATTTTTGTAAACAGTCACTCTGCTTTAACCAAAGAAAATAAACAGGTGCGCTTACATATATTTTTGAACTGATTCTGTTTCCTGAAATACATGGTTGATACTGTGATTGTTGCTTGAAATTATTAAGGTTGAAAATCTAACAAAAAATAATGTCTGCTTTTAAGTACTTATAAAAATTGTCATTTGCTGGGATCTGGCTAAACTCCCAGATTTACTGTCCTGAATAATTTCAGGGCCCCTGTAAATAACTCATGTGTCCACAGAATGTACATTTCAAAATGAACATCAAAGAGGTCCCAGGACTCACTCTGTACGGTAGAATTTCAAAAGAAAGCAGCATAAACCATTAAACACATGGCTGGAAACAATATTTCCATCAGAAGTTCCAAGCTCCAGTGAGCACTATTTACATTTACACAGCACCCCTTCAGTGCTGACCCTTAAGGAGCTCAGTGCATGCTCATTCTTCCATTAATTAAGTGCATGAGCAACACATTCTTGGGGGACTTATGCTGTAAGGATATGCTTAAACTCACCAGAATGAACTTGTGAACAAGCACAAAGCTGATGTATAAGGTTTCAAATTCACTTAGATTTAATAGCAATTTTTACCTCGGTTTTGTCATGTTCTAAAACCATTTAATGAGTATCATGTGGATTTGGTTTCCCATAATCTGATGCTGTTTCAATTTGGTTTGTTCAGGGGTATTTAATCTGTTTACTCCTCAAGCTTTTTGAGTTGAATTGCATTTTCTAAGATGTATCTAAGTGGCAATATTAGTCAGACACCAAAAACCAGATAGGGCAAAACTCACAGACTTAACCAAAACTCAGTCTGACTTTGTTCTCATTAACTGAAGGAGATAAGATCTTAACTTGATTAAATTAGTATCAGATAAAACTCTAGTGGAAACAAAATCCTTTTCAGCTGTTTTTTGTCTGCTAGCACTTAGAGAATACACACTCCTGTACAAACAAAACTTACCAATGACCATTTATGGAGCATCAGGGAAGAGCCACATAATTTATGTAATCTGTAACAAGAGAAGAAATAAAGGAGTCCAGACTTATATTTTGCTTCCATAGTAAAATGGAAAAAGTAATTTATAAAATATGAACCTTACCAAAATGAACAAATATATCTATCTGGATGATTATTCTGAGATTTGCTTCTGCTCACTTGTAAACATTTCAGAAGCATTGTCTAGCTTTATGATGCTGTCCTAACTTGGATCTCTCATACCAGCCTCTACAGTGTTTTAAGTTCTCATAATTCAGGTGGTGAACTTCTATTTTGAAACCCTTAAATGAGCACTTTTCCTAATAAACTTTTCAAAGTTCTAAAGAAAAATGTCATTCTCTATACTTCCAGTATATGCCGAATAATTTGTTTCCTATGCCTTGTCAGTTCTCATCTATTTCTTGCTCCTAAAGGCAATTTTATAATTAGCTTACATTTTATGAGTCTATTTTTTTGAGGAGTGAATGCTGTCTACAGTAGATTCAATCATGGGAGAGTTTAAAATGCAGTCTAGCAACAACTGAAATCAGCTGCATCTTTTGCATTCACACTTAATCCACTTTTTGATCAGTGTGTGAGATGACTTGCAAATACCCATCTACCTGAAAATCCTGTACTACAGAACACAGGGCACCAGCACATTTGTAGAATGGCTAAACACTATTACCATCTAATGACTGCTTTCTGGTTCATATTATCCTTGTGACAACAATCAGTTTCATATCGTAAGGATTTGATTATATTCTGGGGATGTCATCTATGTTTTTATCTTCTGTCAGTGCTGTATAAGTGGCTCAAAAACAAAGAAGTTGCCTATCAGGGCTGTTAAGCTCCGAGAAGGCAGCAGACTGGTTTTGTTTGCTGCTTTGCAACACCATCAGTAGCTTTAGCAGGTAATACATTTAGTATAGTTTGTGTTTGACAAAAGCCAAAGAAAGAGTTGAGACAAACGTAATTAAAGAGCTGAGATGATCAGGCTCCAGCAAATGAGACTTTGTTTTGCTATGGTGCTTTATAGTTCAGAAATAAAGTCTAATGTAATTATCTTTGTGTGCACTTAAAAAGCCAACTTTTAACAAAAAAAAAAAAACCAACAAAAAACTTTCTTAATTCATTTTTATCCAAACACAATGTAATGAATCTCTGGACTTATAGATGAGTGCAGCAGTTGCTTGGTAGCCTGATTGTCTCTGTGACAACGTAGGAAAACAACTCCTTGATAAAGCACACAACCTTTGAGAGGAAGCAGAATGGAAATCAGAAATGTAAGCCTTGTGGCAATAAAACTGGACTCCACTACTGCATTTACTAGCACATTTATGGGTATTACAGTGCACAGTTTGCCTTTCCCTCTTTTTTTACAGCCTTATAATTTTTATTTGCCCCTAAGGTTTTTACCCTCTTGAAAAACTTCACTTCTTACTTATCTGTGTCAGATGGTAGATAATAACTGTGGGCCAGGGAAGGGAGGAGTAATGAAACTGTTTAGAATGAGACTATCCTGTCTCCTGAGCCCTGTTGTCCTTCCAGGCACTGACCATCCCTCTGCCTCTCAGAGAGCAGCAAAAAGGCAATAAAAGAACATTAAGAGGGGGCTGCAGCCTGGGGTTCACTGGCTTAGACAGGGTAAAACTATTAATCTGCTAGTGGAAGACAGGAAAGCTTTCATTACACCCCAGATAGATCTGCTGCATGGCCAATTCCTTACTATCATAATCAGGCACCATGGGTCACTTTCAATCACGATTATGGGAAGCCCATGACCCGTATTATAAGGGAGCCAAATTTTGGGTGTAGCTATGCTCCTCTTGCAAGCTGAACACACCAATGGTACCGTTCTGTTTTCCTTTCCATATCCACTATGACTAGCACATAGCACCTATGAGGTAAAAACCCAAAATATCACCAGATTTTAGGTTTTCCACCCTCTCAGGCCCCTCAGCCTCGAGCCTGAGGGTCTTTGAGGAGGTGTAGCTCATGCGGGTGTAACTCATGCGGATTTAACTTTGTGCAGCGTCCGCCGGGGCTTCACGAGAGCTCCGTGTCCGAGGGGCCCTGAGGGAGCGCGGCGTGAGGGCAGGGCCCTCAGCTCGGGCGGGGAAAGGCGCCGTGCCGTACCGTCAGCGCTAGGGCTCTTCTCCATCCTGTCCCCCCGGTGAACGGGGAGGCTGGTCCCCCGCTCCGGCTGCGGCGGGGGGGGCGATCGCGGCTCCCACCCCCCGGTAGCGGAGGGGCCGACGCGCACTCCGCGGGGCAGGGGGCAGCTCCGGCCCTGCAAACACTTCCCTGCGCACCAGCGGGTGCCGCACGGTCCCGCGCAGCCCCTGCGGAGCTGGCGGGCTCCTCGCGGCTTCGCCCTCGGGTCGACCACGCGGGAAGTAGCGGATTTCTACCGGGGAAGGGCGCGGAGGAGGCGGAGACAGAGGCGGCGATGCCGGGGCGGCGCGGCGGGGAGGTGGCGACGGCGATGCCGCCGAGGGGGGGCGGGGCGGAGGGGCCGCCATCGCGTGTCGGGTGGCAACGGGCGGGGAGCATCCCGAGACGGCTCCGCGGAGCGGAGGTAACGCGGTTCCGGCCCGCGCAGCCCGGGTGGGGTTTTGGCTTCCTTCCCGGCTTTCCTTCAGCTCCCTTCACCTTGAGGGAAGGCGGGCAGGGGCAGCCTCGGTGTAGGGGCTGCCGGCGGCAGCGCCTGCCCTGCAGAGCATCTGGGGCGGCGGCTTTGGGACCCGCGCTGCTGCGGGTGTGCGGTAGTAGCAAGAGAAATGCCGTGTGTGTTTCTCTGTTGTCTTTAAAGGAAGCCCCGACTCTGACAGCCCCCGTTTGAGGCGGGTGCCTGCAGCTACTTCCTTCCCGGGGCTGTGTGAACCTCGCTTATTTTATAAGGAAAAGAGGGTCAGCACGGCTCGTGGGGAGCGGAGCAGCCTCCGGGAGCAGAAATGCCAATTTGCAATCGCCCCCTCGCTCCTGCCGCAGGACACCTCGGGGCTCGGCCGCGGCGGCAGCGCTGGGGTCCTGCGCATGGCGACTCGAGGGTGGCTTTGTGGAGCCACGTGTTCCTTTAATGCTGTTTGGTGGTGGGTGCCGATCACTGTGACTGCTCTGTTAGCCAGCTTCGGCAGGGCACTGAAGCGGCTTAGCGAGACCCTCGGGCCAGCACGCCTTTGCTTGCTAGCGTTTAGTAGAGATTTTAATTGTTTTATGTGTTTTTAAATGAAGCGTATTAACTGCAGTCTGATCAGGTGCGGCTGTAAGTGCCACCTAAAGAGTACTCATGGGTGTAACATGTGCCTTTTGGCATTATTTTCCCTCCTTTGAAGAGGTTTCCGCTTTTCTGCCCGAGCATGAAAAATAGGGTGAATTACTTTAAGAAACGCTGCGATTGTTCCTTCTGTCTTTATGGGGCTTATTGTATAAATTTCACCAGATGTTCCTCTCACTGCAGAAGCTTCATGGACTCCCAGCCTAAATCAAGACTGATCAAAGTCCCTGTTGTGAGCTTCCGTCTGTTTTTTTTCCTTGGAAATATGAAAACTTCCAAGGAAATTTTGAAATAACGATAAATAGGAAAAATATTAAAATATTACTTACTACCATACTGATAAACTATCAAGTGAAAAAAGAGTAACTTCTTTCATACCATTTTACATAATAAACATACCTTGTCTTTTTTTTTTTAAAAAAAACCAGATGTTACAACCAATTCTATTCTATCAAAAGTTTGTTGGTAGGATTTTTTTTTACTGTGCTAAAGATGGTGTGTGTTTGTATGTGCATGCACAAAAGACTTGGTTGAACAGATTAAATCTTTACACTGGGAATTGTTTTTGTTGCATGGGCTTCCTGTCTGTTGGACGTATATATGGCAGGGCAGTGATTTTTCTCTCACCAGAAAAAGAAAAATATATCCTAGACAACTTCTAAGCCTTTCCCATGTAAATGTCCAGACTATGAGGTGCCTAAATATATACCCTGCAATGAATAAGCATTTCTGGGACTTACAGCCTTTGCTTTGTTGGTGTTTAAGTGAAGACTTGGATGCTGTTTGCCTGTATAGAGCAATATTGAATATTGCTCATAGGGCCAATCGTTGTGTGCAGAAATAGGAGTCTTCCATCTGGTGTATGTGAATAGACGAAGTGTGTATGTAAAGCTGTGTTACATGAGAATTGTTTTATGCAATCAAGAGCTAAGACAGAAGCAAGAACACCAGAAATCTTTGCTAATGAGTGGGTATTGTATAAAAGCACAGCAAACACAGTAAGCTTTTAGCAGTTTGGTACTTCACCTTGGTCATTAAATCGCTTGCAGGTTCACCCCAGGTCGAACAACTGACAACTGTTCTGCTCGGTGGGAGAAGGGGGATCTTGGCAGATGGTTCCTCTTTCCCTCCCCTTAAAGGAGTTCCACCCTGTAATGCAGTGTTAGTACACTGCTAATTGCATATTAACCTTCATCATCTCCTCCGGGACCTGCGTGGGATAGGCCTTAGCAGAAGATACATTTTTGCTGAAACACTGAAGTGATCCTAGTTTCAGGTCACTCTGTCCTGGTTTCATATTGTAGTTTTCTATACTAACAGCAGAGTAATTTCAGTTAAAAAAAAAAATAAATCTACATATATCAGCAAAAAGATTCCTCACATCTGCAGTGATCAGCAAAAAAAAAGAGTTGAAGACACTGTTGCACAAAGGTGAGTGATGAGGAAATCCTCGTGTTGGTTAGCGTGTGTGAAGGCAGAGCCCTGCAGTAGCACTCCTGTGGCCACTCTTTGGCAGTGTTAGAGATTGTTCTGATGGTGTTTTTAGCTGCAGTATATTAGGATTATTGTATGTTAGAAAATGTATACTATTTGTCTCTGGTTCTCCTCCTCCAAACCTCTCTTCTGTTTCCATTGAAATAATGATCTTGTGACAGAATCATGGATTTTAATATATGCGTTTTTTCTCTGACATAGCTTCAGTTTTCTCTAGTCTCTGCTTTCCCTCCTCCTTGGTAAGTTCTTTTCCAATTGGTCAAAGCTGCAGATTCTGATTCCACTTAAGATCGAGTGAAGTACTTGAAAGAAAAACCTGCCAAGTTCCGATTTTGTCAGAGGGGGCATTACGCATCACGTGACTCAGGCAAATAAGCAATTCCTGCCCTGAAGGCTTTAAAAGGCATGTAAAACAAACAAGGCTGGGAAAGAGAATGAAGTAGCAAATCTTCAGTGAGCTGTTGTACACACCTTCAAGCAAATTCTAGTTGTCGGCAGATTCCCAAAATTGGGAATAACAAAAACAGGCTCGGAGGGGAAGAAGGAGAAGTGGGGGGACACAGCAGGCTGGGTTGAGAGATACTGTGATCTTTCCTGGGTGGAGATATAGTGCAAGAAACAGTCAAGGTCACAGGTAACAAAACTGTATAGAGCTGCAGTCACTTCCTGCTATTGGAGGTGGAGGCATTTGAAAGGTAATTAAATGCACCTCTGAACTCCAGACCATGAGGTAAATCATGGTTACTCTTTCTGCAAAACTGGCTCTGCATTAGCACACCAGGTTTGATGGGATTTGAATTATTCAATTGACTTAAATCATCAAAATGCCTGAGTATTCCATGTGTATGCTTCTGATCAATTTGTACTTTGGGAGGTGTTGAGGAGAAAATGGGAATGATGATTGGGATATGTCAGTAAGAAATCCTAAAGCTGTGTAGTTACCACCAAAATGGTGTTTTATATTCATGATCAGTTCTTAATGCATCCATGCAGTTTTGTCCTTTTGCTGTAAGGGCTGAAGATGAACATGGCATGTTTTCAAATGGCAGTTGGATGTCACAATAATAGCTGTCGTATTCTTGTTTCTTCTGCTGACATTTGTTCAGGGTGAATTGCCTTCTAAAAAATATTTGCAACTAGTGTCCTGACCCGAGTTCTTTTCATAGAAATGAAAAGACTCAGTTTGGAGTTGAATTATATTTTTATGGGTCACAAATGTTCTTTTAAATCCACTCCTCACAGCCAAATTAGTCATGAAAACATCTGCTTTGATTATTTGTTCTGCTGTTTTGCAGAGCTTTCTGATGATTGCATCATATCTATAATTGATTAATGATTATATGCATTTACAGGTAATAACTTCCTCTTGTAAAGCAAATGAATAATCTTGTGAATTTATAGAGCACATGTATTATTGAATACTTAGCTCTACTACCCCACTAACAGAAAGTCAGGCTGTAAATGGTTGTAAATGAATTTCGCACAAGATGGAAGAATAAATAACAAGAGAAACAGGTAACAACTGGTGCGATGTATTTGCTTTTCCTTTGCAGTTTTGCTGACACTCATCTGTAGAAACTGTGGGGATGACTCTCTTCCAGTTAATTTAATTTTGTTGGAGGTGCCTCATTATAATACTCAAGCTTTTAAGTTCTGAATTGGCAGTGATTAGTTTCTGGAAGTTGGAAACATTTTTGTCAAATTATAAGTGTGGAATTTTATGTCTTCTGAGGTATCTGTGACACTAGATGTTGACTCATATAAATGATAAAATGTGTATTTAGTAATTAAACATCTTTATAGTGTTTATTTGGAGTATTGAGGAGAAAATAAACCAGAAGGCATCCAACTAAACAGATTGAGGATCTCACTTTGCATTATTTAAAAGAACACAGTCTTTAAAGATTCATGAATTGGAGATGAATGATGTAATATTTTTCAATAAAAAAATTGTACTCCATTTCAATAAAGTTACTTCTTTAATTGATTGAAAAGAATCTTTATAATTTTCTTTCATCTTCATTCTAGTTCAGGCAAGTCAGGTCAGATTTTCTGTGCTTTAGTATACAGGTGTTGGCTTTATGATAAAGGAGGAGTATTCTCTCCAGAAAGATGATCCTACATGATGATTTACAAATATAAATATTAATCATAGGGTAAAAAGGTGGAAAGAAGATTTTGCAAGAAAGTCCTGAATAAAAAAACTTATAATGATTTCAGCTGTCTGTATTTTGTTTTAGATTGTGATTTGGAGTCGTGGAGAATTCACAGTCTTTCCACAATGGGAGAAAGGACAGATCATACAAAATCACAAAATTCACTGGCTGAATACAGCCCCGTCAATAAACCAGAAAGGACTCATCCAAGTGGAACACAGGATGGAGACCAAAATACATTGCAACTGAAGAAAGAAATATCTTTATTAAATGGGATAAGCCTTATAGTAGGCAACATGATTGGTTCAGGTATCTTTGTCTCTCCCAAAGGAGTTCTCATCCACAGCAAATCTTACGGATTGTCTTTAATAATTTGGGCAATTGGAGGGATATTTTCAGTCTTTGGAGCTCTCTGCTATGCTGAACTTGGAACCACTATTACAAAGTCAGGAGCCAGCTATGCATATATCTTGGAGTCTTTTGGGAGCTTCATTGCTTTTATTCGTTTGTGGACCTCACTCCTGATTGTTGAACCAACCAGTCAGGCAATCATTGCCATCACCTTTGCTAACTACATAGTTCAGCCTTTCTTCCCTTCCTGTGACCCTCCGTATGTGGCTTGTCGTCTCATAGCAGCTGCTTGTGAATGTAAGTATTTCTTGAAATTTACTGTGGTAAGTTTTTATCCAGGGTATGTTTTGTTATAACATCTTACCCACACTCAGAGTTGGTGCATACTGGATCTGCAGTGGTTTGAGTTACAGTGGGGAAAAGAACAATTCCAGCACATGAGAAACTTGCAGGTGTTCAGTCAGTGAATGACCATTTTCTCATTTGGAAGGAGATCAAGGTGTTGAACTCTTCCAAGCTTACTTACCTGGCAAGAATGGGGGTAAAAATTGTTTCCCCTTGAGAGATGTATTTTAAATCAAACCTCAGGATACGCTGTGTGTGGTCTTAAAAGCTATTGCAGAATGGCTCTTATGCTATAAATTCTGGTGTAATTTGGTTTGCAATCATTTCTCAATGGTTATGTATTGAAATATTCATATTCATATAGCCAGCTCTGTTAGTCAACACAGAGGAACAGCTGCCCACACACTTCAAAGGAGGACTGTATCAAAAGAATGAAACTCTATGATTGAATTGTGTGTGTCTTATTTAATTTAAGGTGTTTCCTTTTAGAAATGTTTATATACATATTTTACATTCCCAGTAAATAGTGAAAACTGTATTTCAGCAAGTCTGTAAGACAATGCTTTGTGATGTACTGATCCATAGCTGTGTGCTCTGGAGCCTGTCACCTGTATTGACATGATTTTGTATCAAAAAGCTAACACAGAACTTGGACTCTTTTACTGCCAACAATATGCTGCAAAGATATGTGTTGCTTCTGGCTGGCTCCTTTTTGAGCCATTTGTTGGAAGAGCTCTAATGTTCCTTATTACAGTTATCTGTAAAGGATAAGAAAAGGAAACAGAACAGTAGCATGTACTTTGGATATTTCACCTCTGTATCTGTTACTGATGATTGCAGCTTCCCCTTCCATTTTTGTTATTTGTTACTGTTGTGAAAGCATTAACGTTCTGGTTGAGGACCAGGTAGGGGGATAATCACAGACTTCTTCCAGGAAATCTGTCAGTTCAATCAGTTCTGTTCCCTCCTTCCTTCCAAATGAGTGAAGGGCCTGTAATGTCATGTTCACATTCCTTAAACAGATATTGTCCCAAGGTAACTTGGCACAAATTCAGGAGTGTGGGAGAATCTGCTCTTCCATTTAAGGTATCTCCTCACTCTGAGGGCAGTTAGCCCTTATAAAAAGGAGTTTGTTAAAAAGCAATAAGTTAAGACAAAGTGGTTAAATTAAAATTGTTATACAGTAGGTATAGAAAAACACTGTGATATCCTCTACATTTGCTGCTAATAAAGAGGATTTAGCACCTCTTTTTTTAGTGGAGACACATGACAGCAGGATCACTCTCAGGCAGGTGGAAGGATTTACTTTAATAGTCTATTTTATAGTTGAAATGCTTGTTCTGCCCTGCTCTAAGTGTCAATGCTGAGATTCACTCCTGCTCTACAACTTCATTTAGCTGTTAAAGCTCAGACTTCTCCCTGTCTTGGCACGTCTGATGTTGTTTATCACATCCCTAGCTCTGGATATGATTAATCCCTTAATAATGAAGCTGCTGGGAGTAGAAGTCTGCACATTGGTTAGGTACAGATTGTATGTGAGACTGGGTGGGTTTGTTGTGAGGTTTGTTTTTAGTTTTGTTTGTTGGGATTTTATATTTTGGTAATAGTAATACTAGAGCTAGTGTGAGAACAATCTTTGTGTTATACAGCATTTGACAATCATTTTGGCAGTGGGATGTCATCTGGTGCTACAGAACTAAAGTTGACAGTTCTCAGAAACTCTAAGTGGCTAAACAATAATTAAGTTGAAGAAAACAGTATTTTTAGCAAAAGAAAGAGAGATGTGAATTATTCAGAATATTGATAATATTTCTTTTTTTTTTTCCTTATAAGGTATCAGAGTATCATTTCATCTGAAATAGAGACCAAGCCCTAACTCACTAATAATAATTAATCCCAATGAAAGTTGCTTTAAAAAATATGGCTGAAATAAACCCAGTGAGCAAATACTCCAGTCACTAATACTGAAGAGCAGAGACTTAGCAGAGTAGGTTTTCTTTTCCTGAAGGCTCTTTGGGAGCTGCAGCAGTCCTGGCTTTTGAAATTTGATACAACTGGGTGTTTTTTCCCTCCTCATCTTGCCACGCTCAGTTGAACCTCATCGAGCTTGTCCAGACTGTCTAACATACTAGTGCCGTACTTGTCTGATCACTACCTTTCTTTTATTATCTTCTAAAAGTTACTGTTTTCAATTTGGTAGCTGTGCTAAGGTCATTTTTATCTCAATAGTATCATGGTATTCTTGGGTTATGGGAAAGGAAATATTATATCACACCTTTTTATTTAATTTTTATTTGTTGCTACTTTACTCCTGAAACAATTGAGTTTAGTTTTTATTTATGTGCATATTTAAAATATGCAGTACAAGAAAATTCTATGTAGATAAAAAGTACAGTAGTATACAAACACTTTTTCACTAGCTAGAGAGAAAACTGAGATTTGGGGGAAATACTGCTTCCAATACAGAAGTTTCAATAATACAGTGATAATTTGGCTAAGAAAAATATGTACTGAATTCAGATTTTGTTAAATAAAGAATACTGAAGATACTGAATCCTATTCAGTATACAGCCCTTGAGATCAGGCAGAGATTGCCTGGATCTCCACTTCAGAGAAAGGTAATGAATGCAAAAGCAAAATGTTGAGAGTCATGAGAACTGTCTTGGGGAAGCTGATCATGTGAGTAAGTTTAGTCAGCAGCTACAAAATATTTGTGAGATCCGAAAGTTTCATTTCAAGTTTCATTGCAATCTTGTGAAATAGGTCTGACTAATTTATTTTGGAATAGAGGACTAAATACACTGAGAATACTCATTGCTTCCTACCAGTTTGTAAAAATCCAGACTACTGTTGTATTAGCTGTAAGGCGTATGCTCTTTAGAACCACAGAATGGTTTTGGTTGGAAGGGACCTTGAAGATCATCTCATGCCAGCCCCCTGCCATGGGCAGGGACACCTTCCACTATCACAGGTTGCTCCAAGCCCCATCTAACCTGGCCTTGAACACTTTCAGGGATGGGGCACCCTCAGCTTCTTGAGGCAACCTGTGCCAGAGACTTGGGCAACCTGTGCTTCATGACCCTCACATGCAAGAATTTCTTCATGACACCTAATCTAATCTGACCTAATCTAAGCTACATTCTTTCTGGTAAAAGCCATTACCCCTTGTCCTCTCAGTACATCGTAAAATTCATATGTTCTCTGTTCATAATACAGTTCAGTAGAACTGGAAAAGAGTATTGCATCACCTGTAACCATACTTAGCATTGCAGCTACTCCCTGGACGTTGAACTCATCCTCAACCTAACAATGAAGCATAAAGAAACCTTTTCAAACATTCTTTTAATATGTTTGCCCAAAGGAATTTCTAGATAATCTTTCATTTATTAAAACAATGTTGGTACATTGAAATTAATTGTTTCACATAGCAGTTTCTTTAGTTTCAAGGTAGTTGCAGGGTACAGCTGATGAGGGCTAACATTAGGAAAATGGGCATATAATCAGAGAACAGAAAGGTCTTTCCTTCTGTCTGTTGAAACAGTGTTTAAAACATCTGTTTCCTGCTGTTTTGTTGGAACAGTGTGTTTTCAGTACCTGTGTATTTGGCTTAGTTTAACCTAAGTATTAGTATAACAAGTAAGTGGATATTTAGATTACAATTAAAAGCTTTGAAAAGTGAGTTAAACTGAGTTGAACTGAGCATTGTTCAAATAGTATTTTAATTTTTAATTTTAATTTTTAATTTTTCTTTTTTCTTCTTTCCCTAGGTCTTTTAACATTTATAAATTGTGCCTATGTTAAGTGGGGCACACGTGTGCAGGATGTCTTTACTTACGCTAAAGTCATTGCTCTTATTGCCATCATCATCGCTGGACTTACTCAAATATTCCAGGGTAAGCTTGTAAAATTAAAGCAAAGTTTTGTGCTTATCAGTTAAACTAGTTTTGTGCTTATCAGTTAAANTGTGACTGGTCTAAGGACTGTAAACTACCTCTGTATGTTGTATGAAATGCCTCAGTAAAAAAAGTATAATACAGCCACCTTGAAAATACCAGTAATACCAATGATAGGCATTATCATGGTACTGTATCATGAGATATCCATCTTATCTTGGTTGACTTTGAACTTGGTAAAAGAAGGTAATTGATTGCTCAGCAATGTTGTGTTATTTACTGCTTGCAATGCAGAATTCAAAAGGAAGTGAAAACGGCAATACACAGAGACAGCAAAATACAGTGGGAGTGGTGAAAGTTATACATTCCTCTAAAGACCATGACCTCCTCTAAAGGAGGTCAATTGAATATTTTTTTTTACAAAATGAATCTGTGGGCTGGGCTGAAAGTGTCTGAACTTAAAGCACAAATGTGCTAAGAATATGCAGGTAGATTTGTGAAGCTACAGCTCTGGTTTTACTCAAAGCCTGAGTTCTGTTATAGCTGCTGAGAATTAGAAAATGTGTGTGTTGGGCATTGTGCCTTCAAGTTAAGAGAAATTCTGAACTTAGTTCTGTTCCTATCCCATCCTTTGGGAAGAATTTGTTGATGTGTTTGCTTAAAATTATCCTGCTTTCAAAGCTGCTGTAAAGGGCTGTCTTTCCCTGGCAATCTGACAATTTATGTCCTTTGCTCTAAATGCTTATTGTTGACAGTTCATGAGGAAGATAATTACTGTGAACCAATCAAGAATATGCATGTGTGAGCACCAGGTTTAATCCTTAGCACATCTGCCCATCCCTTGTTTTGTGGATACCGAGCTTGTTCACATCGAATTTCCTTGACATTGTCTCCATTTTCTGTTCCTAACTCAGCAGTTACTCCACCTCTGTCAGTGCCAAGGGGGTAGCAATGTCTGATTGGGATAAAAAGTAGAGAAGAGAAATGAATAAAGATGTTTTAGAGGTGTCAAATATTACAGTTTTAATGGACTCTAAACACTTTAGGATGCATAGTAGAGGGCATGTTTTGGAGTTACACAGTAACTTGCCTTTCTGTTTTTGGTGGTTTTGTGTGTGTTTGTATGTATATAGTCTGAATATTAAACTGTGATTGATGAACTTATCTTGACTTGCTTTCAGTCAAAAGATGACACAAGTTTTTACAAATACTGGTCCAAAAAACATACATACACTTTTAGCTTGGGAAAATTTATCTCAACAGGAATACTTTATTCTCTGTTAATTTTTCTCAGTTTTCTATTATTAGTAGCAAAACCTTAAACATCCCTGTAGGTGTTTGTGTGGCGTTTTCTTGTCATAAGTCACTTGTAATCTTTGTTTTCTGCATAGGCTAAATGTTTGAAAATTTAAAAGTATATAGAAGAATAGAGTGGGTTATTTTCTAAATATATATGTTATAAGCCCCCACACTTAACCTGAGTACTATCATTACCAATTATTTATAGCTTACTCTATACTTAACGTTCCTGAACTTTTTGTACCACTGTGGACAAACCAGGTGTTTAATTGTAGAACAATATCATACACACCCAATAACTTTTAGTAGTTTTAAATTCCATGCTTATTCTCATGGCTAAAACATGGAGTAGAATTGGAAAAAAGGTCTTAAGAAGCAGATTTGAAGGACTTTCTGAGGTGTTTTTGTAATTGTGTGCCACATGGAAAAATATTACTTACTGTGTTTTATTTTCCTGTCCTTTATTGCATCTTTTCCACACAGGACATACATCGCACTTTAAGAATTCTTTTGGGGGATCCTCTTATGATATTGGAGATATCTCCCTTGCATTGTATTCTGCCTTGTTTTCTTACTCTGGTTGGGATACGCTCAATTATGTAACAGAAGAAATCAAAAACCCAGAAAGGTAAATGATTCGAGCTTTCTAAATGTGGATGGTTCCCAAGTTGCTGGGTTTGTGGCTGTTATTCGCTAATAAATTCTGAGCTTACACAGAAATGAGTACAACTGATTGTTGTGAGTCTGTAAGGAGACACCTTTGTGTTGTATGGAATCCCCTTTGATAATTTTTACATCCTATTATAAGCAACAGCTCAGATTGCTATAGCAGAATGTTAAAGAACGAATGAGATTTTTTTTTTTAGTTCTCCCAACTGATTCTGACTTCTGCAGTTTATTCTCTTCTGTGTTGGATGTTGAGTTTTATGCTGAGCATTTATCTAACCAGGAAAGTTATCTATTAAAATAGTGGATAAGTACTTAAAAAAAACCTAGCTATTTTTAGTTGGATTGAATTCCAGATTGAGAGTTTGTTTCTTTAAATCCTCTTGCAAAGATTTGATACACATATTCAGAAGACACACATTTTGTATTTTCATCAGTAATTTGGTCCTTCAAATCACGTTTTTTTCTACTGAAAAGCTTATTTTTCAAGTATTGTTGCAATGCATTTTCTTCTTTTTAGAGTTAGTATAGTGTTCTCTGTTATCAGTTTGATAGCTCTTCTATTAGATGCATTGTTTTGAAAAACAATTTTTCTCACAGGATATTTAGCTGATGAAAATTTCTTCATAATCATTTGCTCTAGATAGGCATCAGTGCCTAATACAAGCTTTATTCTGGGTAGAATGGTAGCTGGTAAAGTGAACTTCACATTCCAGCTTTCTGCATTGACAGTTCTCAGGAATAATGAAGTATTCCAGACTTCTACAAAATTACTACATTTTCGTGTTCACTTGATTGGTAGTGCCTTCATGCTTGTCCACCCAAAAGTTGCAATCCACAAATTATGTTTGACATCGTCCCTTGGCCTTAATCTTGGATGATGCAAAGTCCTTAAAGCGCTATTTTGGATTTTTGTTACATGATGTAATATTTTTGAATTAAATTCACAGTTTTCTGCTCCTTTTTCTTCTCTGTGCTGGGATTTATGGGTCTCTCACTATGAGTGTGCAACCTGAAAGAAGAGTCAGAACTCCCAGTTACTAATTTACTGATATATATGGAGGATTCTGGGGTATGTTTGGTTTTCTGCTTCCATGGCAACAGACAGAAACAGCTGGACTTCTGGGCCTCAGGAAGTTTTTAAGGAAACTTTCAAAGTTTTAGTCAGACTGATAATTTTTATGCTTCGGGGTTTTGTTTTTTGGAGGTTTTTTTTGTTGTTGTTGTTATGGAAAACAATGTTCATGGCAAAAGCACATCAATGTCACCCTGCTGTGTTTGATTTCAAATTGGGCAAACGTGAGAGTAACACTCTCAGTTCTTCTTCCCCTTTTGAAACGTTTGAATATTCCTGTGAGGTTTGAGGAAAGAATAAGACTGAGAAAAGCCAAAGCCTAACATTAAAAGTCTGTTTCTGCTCTGTAGTTTCTTTCTGTGGAGCTGAACACTCAGGGCTGTGAGTTTATCTCACAGTTAACTCTTATCTGCTCACATCTAAATCTAAAGGTTAGCAGTTTCCTGTTACACTTGACTTTTTTTTTGTATAGCTTTCTAGACTTGTTTGCTAGTAAGATACACCACATCCTGGGGCTCATAGCTGTTCAGCAGTTTTACATCTGCATCTCTGTTGTGCAGCTCAGGTAGTTTGTTCTCTGCAGTGATGAGTGAAGATGAGAAGAACTGGGGTTTGGTTTAATAAATCTCCCTGCATCAGTTCCAGAAGGTGCTCTAAGGACAGCCCCATTCCCCAGGAAGAAGGAGTGCAGAGCTCTGCCTCTTTGGGTTCTAATTGTGATAATTAACGTAGACATTAGGAAGTAATTTGAATCATGTAAGTTTGAAGCTGTTACTACACATCTGGAAACCTTGAAGTGTTTGAAGAGCAGTTGCAGAGAATCTCTTTTTACACATAATTCAGGCTTTAAGTTACTATAAAAATAAGATTTTTTCCAGTCTTCTATATTAGAATTTCTAGTTATAAAAGAAACCAAACTCTGATTCCAGAGATACCTTTTTTGAAATCATTACAATGGCTTCATTACTTTTCTGTGTATTATAGACAATACGAATAAATAACTTTATTCTAACGTAATTTTTCTTTTTCTGCAGTTGTGGGTTTTGGAGTTTTGGTTGTTTTTTTTGTCTTACAGGAACTTGCCCCTGGCTATTGCAGTGTCTATGCCAATTGTGACTATTATCTATATTATGACCAATGTAGCTTACTACACTGTGCTGGATGCTAACGCTGTTGTCTCTAGTGATGCTGTGGCCGTGGTAAGTTAACCAAGTGTTACAAACAAGTGCTTGAGATGGCTTAAAAAATCATTGGTAAGGGTGTGAACAAAAATTAGATTCAATATTAAGCAACAGCACACTTTTCCTTGGCAAGATTCACTCTACTACTTACAGGGTAGTTAAGGCACACCAAGGAGAAACAAGCCACAACAAAAATAATTGCGAAATACAATCTAGGCAATCAAAGCAGAAATGAACCAAGAACTATGTAGGTGTGTGTGGGGGTGTGTTTGTGTGTGTATGAGTGTGAGTGTGATGAAAGGATAGTGAGAGCAAGGACAAAAAGGAATGCAGCTTTAAAGTTTAACAACACTCAGACATAACAGTACTTTAACTTAACTTATACCTTAAGCTTCACTTACAGCTTAACGTTAACAATTTAACAACCTAATAGTACTTAGCAGCACTTACCCTAACTTATGACTTCTAAGCCAAACTCATAACTTAACCTTACTATAAGCTTATAACTTAACCTTACTGAGATATCTAAGGTACTTGAACATCCAAGAAAGCAGTATCTCTTCCAGATTTGTTACAGCATATGTGCATGTTTATGCACCCAGACAGAATGAGTCAGTGCAAGCATGGTACCTGTGCAGAATTCCCCTCAGAGGTCAGTGAAATACTCACTTCAGAGGCCTTTGTATCTCCCAGTGGCCAAAGGGTCAGGCCTTGAGGAGTTATTTAATCCAGACAAATCTAAAAGCCAATACACAGTCCATTGTCTGTCCTGATTTCTGTAAAGCAACACAGGTTTTTCCCTTACAAAATGTGGAAAATACACTCCTTTGACACCAGTGAAATTCTCCAATCCAGCCTGTCCTCTAAGAGCATTCTGTGCCTCCTCTACTGCTCCTGCCCCTTGTCCTCACAAAGGTTTGTACAGCTGGATGGTGAATGGGATCAGGAAAAGTGACCCACCCTGGGAGCCTGGGGTGTGATTCCCTGGGGGCTGCCCAGTCCATCTTCCTGAGCACAGCACTGACAGCACTGCAGCAGCATTGGTGGCCAGATAAAGGAAGGGAGGTGAATGCCTGAACCTTACTGCACATGTGAAACCCAGGCCTACATTTTCATGATTTTTAGATACACTTCATTTAGTTTTTCTTTGAGATTGGTTTTTTTACCAAGAGTGAGTATATATTTATCTTTGACTCCATGTATATATACATGCTGTGGACTTTACATGAAATTGTAATACCCAGAACTGGACAGATTGGGTTTTCCTTTCTACTGTGGGATGTATCTTAACATAAAGGAGAAAAAAGGAAGACTTAAAAATGATATAAAGTCCTTAGTCAATCGAATTGCATACAGAGATACTGAGTGACTAGGAAAAGAATGAAAAAACATGTTTGTGAGTTCCAAAGTTATTTTAGATGTTTTACTTGTTAGGCTAATCTTAATGAAATGTAAAGAATGTTATAGATTTCTGGAAATCGAAACATTTAATTTTTCACCATATCATATTTGACAAATACCTGAATTTAAAAGCCAAACTAATGTTCTATCTAAAGGCATTTTTGCTGAGATGTCTCATCAGCTGGCAAACAGTGCTTTTGTGATTGCTTCTACTTCCATCCCTTGTAGAAAGAGTATGTGAAAGTGCAGCTGAAGTTTCATACTTAACCCATGAGCTATTGAAGATTCCTTCTCACTGGTATGAACAAGTGCCCAGTTTAATGAAGCTGACTTTAAACTTGATCTACTAAGACATCAGCAGAGTGTGTGGGCCTCTGGAAGGTGCTGTGGAACAGAGGGGTTGACACTGAGACCTGAGGTGCAAACTCTGTGCTATGTGCAAAGGGAGGTTGGGTTGTTAGGGGGGTGCAGCACGTGTGCTCTTGTAGTTCATCTTCTAATTTAGCCTGAAAGGGGAACTCCTGTTAGTGCTGAGGCTAAATAATGTGAACTGAAAAGCGGCAGTAATTTGGAGAATTGCTTCAAAAGTGCACTTGCAGTTCAGATTCAGATACTTAATGGGGGGGGAAGGGGAAGAGCTAATGGTTGTATTTGAAAACCCTCCTAAAATACAAAAATGTAAAAATCTTTATGGTGAAATTTCTCTGGGTGGCGGAAGAGAGTTCTATCCTCAGTGGAATCTTTAAGAAGACTTAGGGTATTGTATTCAGTGGATGAATGAAGAAAGGAGGTGAGAATTAAGCTATCCAAAAAAATATGATGAAAATGAGCCATTTTCATCTGCTTGGATATTCTACATGTGATACAAGATACAGTTTACTTATTGCCCTCTATGTAGTTGGTGAAAGTTGGTGTAGGGTGAAAATTACATTGCTGAATTTTTAAAGAAACATGGTAGTAATATTGCTTCATTTTAGAGTCTCTGGTGTAGTCAAGCAGCAGTTACATTTCAGCCTCTTTGTTGCTATTTTGGGAAGAAATTAAGTAGCTTTCTCCTTTTCATTGAAGAGGCTTTGAGCTGTAAAGGGATGGGGTGAAACTATTTCTGGTTTCTGAGTGGACTAAAGTTCTGAGTGAAAGAAGTATGAATGTGTCTTTCCACATCACATTGTGTGCTGTTTTTCTTGGTGGCTGTGAGGCAAAAGAAATCATACCAAGGAATTATATGGGGGAAAAAAAAAGTCCTCCTTTTACAACACAGTTGGCTTCATGTGGTATAGTCCCAGTATTGGGGCTAAGAAATTGATTTTTTAAAGCTTTTTTGTTGAAGAAATTTAAGTGACACAGCAACAGCCAGCTTAAAAGTTCTGCAAATGCTCTTCAGATGGTTGCTGATTGTGTCAAATCACTGACTTTTTCAGTGATTCCTGTCAGAGTTTCACAGTTGACTTCTGTTTTACCTCCTTATGAAAACCATCACAGCCTTTACTATTAAGTTTTATGCATATGAAAATTACTCTGTAGCACAAACACAAATAAAGAAGAGCAGACATTTTATCTTATCTTTCGCTGTTGCTGAACAAACTTTTTGTTGTTGTTGGAGGCTACTATTGTGTTTTTGTTGGTGAAAGTGGCAGCTGGCTGCACAAGCACTTTCTGGGCTGTTTTATGTCCTGAAAGGAAACATGCTGGCTGCCAGTGCACAGACTGTTACCTGCTTCCTGTGCTTGGTCATGTCTGTGGGTCTTGATTCAGTTCCTACAATAAGTGATATTTGGCAGCTTACTTCTTTTACTTGGAAGAGCTAAACTGGTTGAAGCAAACAGTTGGTTGTCCTGCATAGCCAGCTGTCATCTTTCTTGGAGCTGTACAACTTGGTCAGTAAACTGGGGATAAAGAGGATGACTTCAGTTGCATTTTTGAATACCATCTCCTGAGTCCAGTGTAGCTCAATCAATTCAGTGCTCTCCTATTCTAGAGCAGGCTTGCTTTGCTTTGCCATGCTCCTCAATGAACTGGAACATGGGAGGCTGTGTGTTTTAGCTGTTTTATCCTTCTTTGATGTATAGGTTAATAAATGTTGAGTATCTTTTTTCTAACTGAATTCAGACAGAAATTTTTAAGTTCTTCTTAGACCTTTTGGGTTATTACTTCTCTTCCTTCATTGACTTCACTGGCTTCTTTTCTGAAGAGGAAAATCTGCTTGGCTTTAGCCATCAGTGTCATGTTCCTCTTCTTTGCTTGCACAGGCACTTCCCAGTTAGGTTTCTTTGGATGAAGAGCACATTCCATACCTCACAACCTCTTCATCAGGGGCAGGCAGTTGCACTTAGAGGGAGAGTTGTTCAGTAATTTATTTGCCTTCTTTCTTGGAGCTGGCTGTAATTCACTGCCAACACTCCTGATGGCAGCTGCATGGAAGTTCTGTGGCTTTGGAGTCCAAGCTGAAAAGCTGAGCTGAATTTGAGAATGCTGTATTATATTTTCAGTATGAGATAGGTGAGATAGTGAGAGACTTGGGGAACTGCATACCCTTGTTCTACAGCTAGCTATAAGAGATGCTAAGAAGAGGATAAACACCTGAGGAGGTTTAGATCAAATATCTTCAGCATCTCCATGAAAATATAAATGGAACAGTTTTACTGTTGGAGCTGACATTGGAAATTTTAATGTGGGCTGTACAGAATAGACATCTTACATGCAAGTAGGAATCCAATATATGAATGCAGCAGAGTAGTGCTGGTTCTCTTGCCCTAAGATTGTATTCAGTGACCTAAAAATGCAGTGGGAATTTTATGCTGGACTTTTTACTGCACTGGTACCTTCTTCTTCCAGTAAAGATGTTGCCAATAATACAACAAGAGAATTAATGTCTGTTGGAGTAGTATTGATCAACAGCACGGTAATTGAAATGAGACTTACAGGAGACACATTGAAATTGTTTTCTTTTCCACCTTTACAATTTTCTGGGTTTGATTGATGTGCACTCTTTCTTTTAATATATGTGACATTAAATCTAATTTGGTCAGTGGGGAGAGATGTCATACAGTATCCTGACAATGTAATCTATGGCAGTGGGAGAAAACTTTTGCTTAGGTGCTTTTTTTTGCATGTGCAGCTTCCCGATTGCCATAAAGCAAGAGTTCGTTTCTGTTAGGCAATAGCACCTTAGAGTCCTCAGAAGCTCAAAATTATGAAAACATACTATAGTTCTGACTGCCAGATCTTCCTGTAATGTGTGAATGTATTTATACTTCACCTCAAGAGAAATGTCAAAGCAGAATTAATTGTGTTTCCAAAATACCAGTCA